>OU452239.1:1868299-2468299 GCA_911728455.2 Marthasterias glacialis | reverse complement strand
GGCTCATTCTGTACTACCAATGACAACATAACCAAGCAAACATTGTTCTTATTTCTCGATCACTAATGCAGGTTGAGAGAATGCTTGTATCTTTGGGATTATCTTTGGCCTTCGGTTCTGTCTTCATGAAGACGTATCGGATACACGCGATCTTCACTTTTGCTGTCAAGCAATTCAAACACATTGTAAGAATTCAAAGCCACATATTTAATATTATAAAACAGAATTGTCTTGAGGCCAACGGCCGCAATTAAACTTTTTAAAAATATGGGCATGACTTCATACGATAAAACAATGGAGTATGCTGCTACCTCCTGGATAACCCAATTATCTATTAACCCTATTAAACACAACGGTCCTACTAGAGTTAGAAAATTGTTTGTTGCCGATCCAGGTCATACAATTAAGGGATCAGACAGCAATGATTACCTGACATTGCTTTTCATATCTGATTAATTTCCTTTATCAAATAACTTAGGATCTACCTGACTGGAAACTTATCAGTGGTGTGTTGATGATTGTAGTCATGGATTGCGTCATTTTTGTCCTTTGGATTACGTTGGACACGACGCATGTGTATGAAACATTCTTGGAACCGCAGGTTAGTCTGGTACCTACATGAATATTAACACTGACCGTATTACTGAAACCTCCATAACTACATAACATGCCCTCCTTAACAAAGGGCATAAAGAATAGCGGTGTCCAGAGGATGACAGGTGGCAAGCAGGGGGCAAGCAGGGGGACAGATGTTCCACAAGGGCAGCTACTCCCTATATTTGCCCCCCCCCCCCCGCTACGCCACTAATAAGGAATATCCATACGTTACTTTCCTTTGTTTTTAAAAATAAAGTCACTGAATTGTTATGAATGCAGAATCATTCTCTTATGCAGCTTAATATGACTGAGCCCGAGAAGGAAATATTCAACGTGCCTGTGGTAAGGTATTGCACCAGTGACCATGCGCAGTATTTTACCATGGCCCTCTACGGCGTGAAAGGTGTTCTGATGACATTTGGGATCTTCTTAGCCTGGGAGACGAGGAACATTTGTATCTCACAGCTAAATGATAGTAAGTACAAAGTTTTAAACATGTTTCATAAAAAAATAGTTGTACATTATTTTTGGAGCTGTTTTAAACAAAAACCTACAATTACATTGCCTTTTTATATATTTCGAACTTGTATATTTCTATACAATACAAACAAATTATAGGAAGTGCCCAAGATTGCTTAAAAACTTTTCCAAAGGTTTCACGTTGAGGTGTTCGATTTTGTACACGTAATACAGGAATGAGGAAAAAAGATGAATCAATGCCAAAGAAAATCATCATTCTGGACTGACAATTTCCAAGGAAGATTAATATCAAAAGAACAAAGTAGTGATTTATGGTTTACTAAAATACCATAAAGTTTTGTTCTCATTCTCGGGTATATGATTCATGGCAGTTTCCTAATTATCATCTAGGTAAATACATCGCAGCCTCCGTGTACATTGTTTCCCTCACCATCATTCTGACCGTTCCAATGATGACCATCCTGGACGATGACGTCAATATGACGTACGTGATTCCCTCAACAGCCATCGTATTCGTGAATACAGTTGTGCTTTGCCTGAGCTTCATCCCGAAGGTAAATACTTAGGTTTTTAAAACCTGTGTTTTGGGCACAGTATGAACATCAAATTGCTAAATGTTGCAAAAAGCACCGTTGACAAACTGATTATCCCTTCAACATTTGTTTTTACTTAAACAGGAATAATACTCTCAAATAACAAAGACGATCTCCTTACAGTTTGCTAGCATCCCTGTCATAATTTTCTAATTTAAATATGTTTCCCTTAATAAGGACATTTTTCCTTTCGTTTTCTTTCTTTTTAAATTAAAACTAGTGGACGGCTTAAAACATTTACACGTATATGAGTAATTCGAAAGACTAGGGTTAGCGGTAAACCAGCCTTTACTCTCAGTAACAATGCAACAGCACCACTCTTTTGATCAATGAAAAGTGATGTTTTTCCAATCAAAATGACGGATTCAAAGATGAGACCGGCGATGAGTAACAAGGTCCCAAGCTTACTTACAAATCAACATGTTAAATATTAAATTAGCTATGACCTCTGACCTGCTGATGACTTCCACTCAGCCCAGTTGTTTTAAAACTCTAATGATGTCAGTAAATTGAGCAATATCACATTTTGACAGGTGTACCTGCTGGTAACACTCGAAGATAAAGGCATTCGTGTGAGTATGATTAATGCTCAGGGATATGGCAACAAGTCAGTGAAGCAGGTTTCCGAACTACGCTCAAAACTCGAACAGGTAAAAACAAAACTCAGGCAGGAGTTGCTTTCTAAATAAGAATGTGCAACATCATCAGCCCCGTAGTCCCCAGGCATTTTTGCCTACGTGACCTCAATCCTCCAATATCCTCCTCACCTGTGTATCCTCTACACACCAATTGTTTGAACTTCGAAAAGTTACACTGTCTGACCCAGTGATAAGCAGTTGTCACTTGGGTCCGCAGCCCTCAGTCCTTCTAAATCCTTCAATGTGGCAAAGAGGATATGTAGGATTTGGGATGGTAGTGTTATGGCCTACATTTCGTAGCGCAGTGTCTGCCAATAATTGCTTGTATTGCACCGTATATTTAGGATCTCTCGTACACAGGTAACAAGTAAGTTTTAACCTCGTATTTCAATCTAAGAAATAAAAATTATCGTGCTATCATGTTTTTGTTTTGTCTTGTTAATTTAGAAGAAACATAAACTTCAGCAGCTGTGTCTAAAGCTGTCCGAGTGTGACCAAGAAATCATCCAGAATAAGTTGGGGGAAAAGCTGTAACCATGACGGCCGCGATTCCTTCGAAGTGCACTGTCATTATACATCATCTGTACAATGAACTTTGCTGAATTTAAGATTAACTGAAAATGTAGACTTCAATAAACAACACTAGACTTTGTGCAAACTGTGTTTAATATTCTGTTAGTAGGACAATCGTCCAGTTTGTATAAAATGTATCGGTGACAATAAAATGACAAGGACCATGTTTAATACAAAACTGATCATTACCGATACTGAACCATGCTTTTTCAATACGCAAAGAGTCAGTCGCGATTTCATACTCGGTTTCGTGTATTGATAACAGCGTATCAGGTCCGCCTCCGTTGAAATTATTCGATGTCAACATTATTTTGTTACAAACGAGCACGGTTTCACTGATTGTGTAAAGACCTTCATCAGACACACCACAGCGAAAGCAGTGGCCAAGTTTGAGCAGGGACCTTTTGTCGACTAGTGGCTGATATTAACTGGTACTCATCCTCAAAAAAACGTGTTGGGTACCAGGCAACATCATCAACCTCTAGTCGACAAATGGTCCTTGGGCGAACTTGGCCAATGGTGGCGCTGTGATAGCTCGCAACCGAAACAGCGCCGTAACTAGGGTAAAATTTTAGGGGGCAGAAGGGGGTACACCATTTTTCCTAGGGGGGCACTTTTGGCCAATTAAAATTGAAGTTTCCGTTTGTATTTTTCTTAAACAAGCTCCTTGTCAGTGTTTTCTGACGTGTTGACGTAAAACAAAATACATTATATGTGTAAATAATTAAAAGTAGTTCTAAAAACATTGAAATTACTACGTAAATGCTTATAAATAATGTAGCATTTTATTCTGGTAATTTTTAATATCAAAAGTCCAGATTTCAAATGGGGGCACCCAGGGGGCACAGACATCAGTTGGGGGGGGGGGGGGGCTCGTGCCCCCCATGCGCCCCGCCCCCTTAGTTACGCCACTGAACCGAAACCACAAAGTGTGTCCCAGACTAGACTGCACATTGGGTTATGCTACATTTGGACCGAAAATGGCGTCCAACAACCACATGACAAAAGAATGCTGATCCCTCCATGTCGAAACTCTCGCATTCCACAGCTCTGCTAAACCATACAGGTCCAAATTCCAAAGAGCTACTTAAAAGCACAAAAAGTAGCGATTAAGGTACAAAAAATTATGCTACCAGAATAAGATTACCCAGCCCCCTCCGCAAACATATGTTCCATTGAATGAATGAGTAATAGGCCTATATGCGTGTAGTTCTGCGTTTTGTTGGGGTAGCCTATAACTGTAGTTGGATTAAACTTTTTAAAGTTAAAATAGTTTACAAATTAATAATAGAATAAAAGCATTTCGACAGTGGTAATATGTTAGCTTTGAGTTCTGCAACAGTATGTTAAGCGATGAGTTTTTCTGCCGCCATCTTGGAGGTAAAACACTAGTGAAACGATGGAAACGAACAGCTTATGTTATACGTGCAACACACAAGAGGGGTCAAATGAGCAGCATTGTAACCTCTTCGTGACGTCGCCATACTCCAGTTACGTCATCTGCTTAAGGTATATCACAGTAATCGTTCACATTGATTATAATTTGTAAAGCAGTGTATATCGTGTTTATTCTTTATGACGATAAAATTAGATAGCATAATGTAAGTTATTTTGTTTGGACGTAAAGACGCCCACTCGTCAACGCGCGACAAATGAATTCGTGCGACCTGTGCACGCGTTGTACGTAACTATGTACGGGTACATGTTCGTTTTGTGCCACAGAAATAGTCGTCGGGTAATGGTGACAAGTGGGCGTCTTTAACGTTTAACATGTAAACGTACATGTAACTCGTTGGCAATGTGTATATCTTGTAAGCTTATGTTCATAATTTGTCTGCAGACAGTATCTAGGTTACTCTGTATTATACCTGCTTTGCCTGTATTGGTCTTCAATCGTGTGGCTTGTCAGAAGTTAAACCAATTTGTAGGGCGTTCGATCTGCAACAACATTTCTATGGTGCTTTTTGGGGACACATTATGCCACGCCGTACTTTGTTTAATCCAATATCTCGTTTGACTGGTTTAATAGTTGCTACCTAATGGGAACCGAATACAATTACGAACCAAACGTCCCCGCAGGGAATTCTAAAGAGAGGAATATTCCACAAGGAATTTTGTGAACAAAGTGGAAGGATGTTATTGGAGGATGTTAAAAGTACAGGGACAAAGGAAAGACTAATAGAATAATTTTGTATCTCTTCTATATATTGCCCTAAACTTGATGTCGTTAAGGTTGTTATTATTTTCGTCCCCAAGCTTTTTTCATTGTTTTTCCCAGTAAATTTTGTTTTTTCAATAAACTGCTGCAGTCGTCAATGATGCCGTATATTAGTTAGACTTTCATTAAAACTTTAGCTTTTCATTCACCGTTGCGTTTAAAGACAAATCACTTTTTTGATTTAATTTCCGTTTCAGTTCCGATTCCATTCCAACTGTCATCAGCAGCACATGTTCATTTCATACTGTTTTCATCATCTCCTTTTCGTAATTCTATCAAATCATGCGATGATTCAATGTGGGAAAAAATGGAGATTTCAGTTTATCGGAAAATACACAATGTCATAATTATATTAAACTATTTTTTTCTCCAAGACGTTCTGCCACAAGATTTTCAGGGTGTTTTTCGGAGCTCAATTTTCAAGCTTTCAATCGTATGATTAAGTTTGTTGGCGTTTTTTCGAGGTCATTTTTAAGTGTTCAATCGCATAGCTAACATGAAATAAACCACACAAGATAATTTTCTTAACGCATAACTTATGGGATGCACGGCTAAAGGTACATCTGGCACGAAACCGCTTGCTAATTGTTAATTACTTTTTGTAAACCTGGAGATAAAATAGTTCAAACGACTATATATTTGTTTCGATGTTTTAAATTAAACAGAGACAAGAACAATTCCGTCAGTTACGTACCGACTTCGAGTTCTTACGTCGGATAGACGTCATCTCGCCGTCCATCGACCAACAAGACCGCCGACGTAGAGAGAAGACAAGCAGAGTCGTTTAAATTTTCGAGCCTTTAATAAAAATCTACCAGTATCTCGTCCCCTCCCGCTTCCTCGATATTATTTTATCAAATTTTGTGTTACTTAAATGAAACAACTCAAACATTTTCACATCGGAAAACAACAAATTTATGCATGGAAGACACTTCAATGCTTTTCTTGTTTGATCATTTTCATCGAAATGATAATGCAGTCTTTAATGAGTGGCCGTTGACGGGAAACTGTTTCTATTTTTATTTGGCCTATGACCATTTCAACGCGTCTTTGTTTAAATAACAAGGTAATGTTAATGTTTTTATCTTCCTTTAAATATCAGTTTAAACACGTCACCTTGTTGCATGTCTTTATTTTTAAAACATTTTTGATTCTCCAGAAGTGCACACCCAGAATATATTGAACACTACTTGTGATCCCCACCCCCTCCATAAAATGTTACCATTCGCCGCTGCGTTAATGCAGGAATTGTTTAAACAGAAGGACTTGCTAAACACCTGAGAAAAGTAAGTCAAAGGAGTAGCAACTATAGTTTGCAAATTGTTTATTCTGCAGATTTACTAGAGTTCCCTTACGACAGTCCTAAGAATAGTAAAAGTGTAAGTTTATACCAACATGTTATGCGTCCTTTGTATTCCTAAGCGATGGTAATATCAAAATTTACGGTAGTTTCCTTTTGCTTTAGCAATTTGAAATAAATTAACAAAACTAATCCCTCAACCCTTCCCCCTTTATGCACTCTAAATGAAACAATTTTCATTTAATAATGTAGCCATCTAAAAGAAAGAAAGAAAAAAATGCTACTTTAAAATCTTCTCAAAAGATTTGTTATATATTTTTTTTTCTACACACGAATAATTAAAAATCCTCAAATTGACTTCACATCAGTCGACAGTCGCTGACAGTTTTGTCAGATGTACTTTCCCAGAGGTTAAATTAAAGTTTTTAATACTGACTTCACTTGCAAGAACAACTTTATGACTTAAACCGTACTTAGTAATAACTGTCGGCCACGAGTGGGTCACATCACACGTGATTATTGTAGCAGGTGCCTAGGGTTTATTTGACGTCATTCGTAAATTAGTCACTCCCACATTTCGAGAAAATTGGCTCGCACGTGAGCTAGCACAAACATTCGGTGCTGAACTTTTACGCGGAGAATGGTGACCGTAAACCAAGAATCACGCGGTAAGCAGAGCCAAGATTAAAACTTTAATTTCTTTAGCGGGTCAAACGTTAACATTAAACCAGTAGGGATTTTCATGAAACGCATTGCAAAATACCGCCATTAGATAAAATAATAATAATAATAATCAAGCATAAAGCGTGAGTTCAAAAGCGATGTCAATAACGACTTAATATAAACTAACTAACATACAAGTGATGCATGAGCTATTCTCTAGTTTGTGTCGTACCAGTCATCTTTATTACTCACATCGATACTGATACACGCAATCTCGTACCAATTCAATCATTAAGTGGCAATTAAAAAAAACAACTCAACATTGTATAGTTTATACCGATTTAATATAACTCAATAATGTCGAATCTTCAACGATGAATGGCCAAGACGGTGAGGTAGCTAAAGGTAAATTGCATTTGACAATTAAATGTTTACGATTGTAAGAAGATGGCCGTAATATCATTTCATGGTATACTTTTATGTGCATTTACAACGCTAAGCTGTTGCTGCAGTCTGAATAACCTCAATAAAACTTGCAGAAAATGCTAACAAAACACTCTGTATTGGTAAATTTTGCACAGGATTGATGTTTTGGTGCTCTCTTCATGTAAAAGAGTGACAATTTTACTCTCTCCTCGAGTGGTGTAATTTCAGCTCTTTTGAGAGTGAAACTCAATGTGCATCACTCTTTTTGAAGTGAAATTCTGGCGATATGACTCTTTGTAAGAGTGGTATGGCGGACACAACGAGTGGTTATTTACTCTTTTACATTTAGAGAGTATACGTCTCTCGCAACCTGACATGATTTCATCATAAATTATCAACAAACGGTTCTTTTGTTTTAACGGCTGTGTTGCTGTCAGTGTGTGGCGTAGCTAAGGCTCTTAACGCCTGGGGCAAGGTTCAAGGATGGTGCCCCTTCAACCGATTTGTATTCGAAAATCTGAGCATTATTCTTGTGATTATAAATAAACACGACCCACATCCATCGACACACTGCTTTAAAAAATATATAACTAAAAACAAAACAAAATACGCCCGGGCACGTGGCCCCATCCGCCCCCTTTTCCCCTTGATCCGCCCCCTGCCCAACTCCCAGCTATGCCACAACTTGCTGTATATAAAATGCAAAATAACCAAAGAAATTTATACGCTGAAGGCGCAAGATTGAAAACTGCTCAATCTACACTCACAGAAAAACAATACACAGGTTGTGTAAAATCTTACATAAAATTGCAATGTGCTATACGAACCTGCTAATAGTTAGGTAAAACTTTACACAACGGGTGTTTGGTAAAATATTACATAAAAGTTTTGTAAAATTTTACTTTGAAAACAGGTATGTAAATTTACCTTCAACCCGCGTCAAAAGGATTATGTAAAAGAAATTCGACGTAAACAATGCACAATGTCTATGTATAATAAATAGTTGTCGTCATTATTATTATTATTATTATTATATTAAATGGAATTATACTTTGTTTTAGGTTCCTTTACGAAGGACGGACCCCGGCTGCAATCATGGAAAAATGAAGACAATGATCACCGAATGGAGCTTTGAAGATCTTTTATGGATATTTGAAGGAGAGTGATAACTTCGACCAACTTTGATAACAATTAAAAGCTTGAAACGTCTGCTAATTTTATGAATAAAAACAGAGAGTGTCAGTGACAGTGTGCGTTTGACACCGTCACACGGACAATGTCACTGACAGTAAATTTTTATTTTTACATAATTAGGAAAATTTAAGGCCACAAATTGTTATCATATGGTCTAAGTTATCACTTACCTCCGAATGATCATAGTAGCTTGTCTTCAAAGCCCCATTTCATAACGGCAGCCGGGGTCCGTCCGTATGTGTCATGAATCTCGTCACGTCGAGCATTTGGTGATTTTACTCCTCAAGCCGGTTAATTCTTACCGAACGCATTGTAAATATTACGTAAATTTATGCAAAACCTACGTGGCCATGGTAAGACCTTTACCGAGGCTACACAACTCGTGTAAATTAATGAAATTACATTGAAATCAAGTCATTTTAAACTTACAAAGTAGTTGTGTTGCCTATTTCGTAATATTTTAATTTTTTTTTTGTTTACCTAGTTTTATTTTACCACTTATTTTTGCCTGCGTATTGTTGGAACGTGAAATATGCATGGGCGCCATTTCAGCAAGTGATTATTTTGTTTCCCATTAATAGCAATGGTAACTGTCTGCACAGGTCTATTGTTGTATCAAAACAGAAAATTGCTGAAATGGCATCCAGTGACATTTCAATTTTCAGCCTGAGCTCCCCATCTTGGCGCTCTTATATATATTTTTTGTTATTATAACCTTGATGGTCATTCACAATGCATTCCATTAAGCCGGTTTAAACTAATCGTAATGCACATCCTATTTCATGTACATCAATCCGTTGTGTCAAAATAGTAGCACGTCCATGGTTTGTTTGCTGCAGTAGTAATATCTCCGGGGACGTCATGTTTGGTACAATGTTTATTTACCGATTCACGGCATTGACAATGCTAAATTGAATGTCAAACGTTAAAGCTTTTATCTTGTTCCTCTCCTGTTTTCCCCGACCTCTGCTCTGTTTGACTTATCATAGCCCAAGGCATTCCGCTAAATGGTTAAATTAAATGTACTGTGCTTAATTTGGCATATTGGCAAGATTATCATACGGGATATCAACAACTTTGAGATTTCATTGGGAAAGCTGATTGATTAAAGTGCTTTCTTTAACAAATTAATGTCATTTAAAAAGCAAAATGGCAGTTCAGTGTATTGCCTACCATGTACAACAACGATACATGGAAACAATATTACAGAACACTGCTCAAAGAGCAAAAGAGAGGCACTAAATTCACATTTCAATTTGAGTTTCAGATGTCAAGAAATATACGAGGCAACTGATGTTAGAATCATTACAACGGCAGTGAAACAAGTAAAAGACAACATAAAGACAATAGGACTGGTGCACTGGAAAACGAGGACATGGGAGATGAAGGGATGACATTATATTCCTAAGAACATTAACATGTTTGATGTATGTTGGAAGTGGACTCAATTTGTCTTGGAAGAATACTACGATAACTGGAAGAAAATCTTTCCAGACACAATTGCAAAATACAAAGCCTTTTCTTTGGACCAGATTAGATGGTAAGATACGAAACAATTACAGAGTTAGCTTTTCAAGGTTGTGCGTGATGAAGCCCGAATCACAACGCAGAAAACTTATTAAATGTCCCTACAACAATCAGTTCTGTGGTTATAAGCGACCAGATCAAATGATCGACGTCTTTCGTTCTTTTATAAATTCTTTAATTAACCAATTCAAAAATCAAATGCAGCAAATCTACCTTTGATTGTATGACAGGACAAGGAAACTGAATTTCGAGGATGAAGCAGTAGATTGAGTCAACGTAAATAAAGCCTATTGTCTTTATCTGACTGAATTGTTATCTTAAACTAAGGTCATTGAGCCACACAGATTCCCTGACTGGGAGCCTAAATTCAAAAAGCACTGAGTGACTACATTTTTAAATTTCAAGTGTAAATAATGTAGAGACACGGGAAGGAGGCCGGCCCTCTGTTTAAAAAGGACGAGCATTCTCCACACATGACTAAACTCACAACGACTTCTTATCGGACTTCTCAAAAATTACGAAAAGGACAGTACGGCCACGGTAGATTAAAATACAACAAGATTAGAAAGAACCATGCGAAGGTCAAGGGTCAAAACGTGGGTTGCTACACGCTACCGTAATACACAAACTTTCAAGAAACGATTCTAACAGAGTCTGCAAAAATACAATATTTCTCTGATGAAATGATTAGTAACAAGGCAATCTACTCACAGGGAGTTTCCTTATAGCTAACCCTCCCTCACCAATAACACTAGGAGCATGGTCAGAGCCATGCTCCCTACAAAATAGAGAGAATTACCATAGAAATCAAAACGTGCTCTTTTCCTGCTGAAAGCTAACAAAAAAGAGAGCGAGTCTAAAGGTTGCCAACACAAACTTCAGCTTGTTATTGTTAATATGCAAATCATGAAGTTTGATCACACCCTTGAACACTGAGGGCTCACTTAGATTCCTTACAATAATAAGAAGTAAACTTGAGATAATAGTAGTATTAAATTTGATAAAAAAACCATAAGTACACAAGATTTCTAAAATGAGGTTTTTGGCCTCATCGTTTTTCAATGGGCCTTATTTTTGGCTAGAAGAGGGAGCCCTTTAGGCTAGATTGGGGGTCAAACCATAGAAATAGTGTGGTAAACCAGATGCAATCAGACTTCTAATAAAGCAGTAAATATACAACTTTGGAGGTTTGTTTTTATTGACAGTTTTACAACGTAATCAGTGTAAGACATTTCCTTGCAAAATTTGTATTTTTAATTTTGTGCAGTATTTTTGCACTACAAAAATGGAATTATTATTGCGCCCTCTTGCTGTCAAAAATACGGCCTATTGGTTGGGAATGGGATGACGAACCGATGCACCCATCACTAAAATGAATCCGTCCATTTAAAAATAGGAAACACGTACAGCGGTTGTTCAGATAGAGTGGAGCGATGGACGCAGCTAAACGAAAAGCACCGAAAGAGAAGCTTTATCTTCTCCTCGTCGTGTGTTTTATCGCCCCTCGATCTGTCGCGAAGAGCACCGGGCAGAATGAAACCGAGACGACAAGTAACCGCGTCGTCATCCACATGGGTGGCTTTTTTTCGTTCCGGAGAAGCCCCATCTTAGCGCTTCTTCCTGAAGTAGCTCAGACTGCCTTGGATCATGTCAATAGCTTAACCGGAATTCTGGATGGCTATCGCCTCGAAATGCGATGGAATTGGACTGGGGTGAGTTGGTATCAAGTATTTTGTGGAACAGCAGCGTAGTATTTACGTGTTTCTCATAAAAGTCACTTCTCACGGTTATTGGTTTCATAGTTTAATGTTACCACTTTTGTGTACGGTTAACATCACTTTTGCGTAAACTGAAATTTGAGCGATTTGTTTGGTTTTGCGAGGTTCGCTGGTAGAACAAAATACTTATGTTGCCCAAACTTCAAACATTGATTATACGCCACTGTGGGAGGCTGGTTGTCTCAAGCAGTGGCGTACATTTGTTGTGGAAAGTGGGGGTTTGGTAATGGGAAAATGGAATAATGCTGAGATCACGAGCAAAGGGGGCATGGGGGGGAGTTACATGTAAGTCCACAGGAGAAGTGTCTTTTACGTTGTAATGTAAGTGACAGCGTACACATTGCGTTATCAATATTTACAACACGTTAATCTATTCCGCTCCCGAATTCTTAACTAGAGCACATTAAAATTACAACAAAGAAAATCAGGAACTAGAAGTTCAGTTGTTGTGACATCACTAAAACTAGGTGTTCGTTTTGTTGACCCTTGAATTGAGTTTGATTTTCTGCATGTCCTCAAGGTTTGTTTCTTATGAACTCCAGATTGAAGATTTGAGATTTTTTTATGAACATTTTCATCCTTTGAAACCTTGTAAAAATTTCCCCACCAGTTTGTCTCCAGAGCTCAAATGTTTTTCATTTCAACTTCCAGTTTGAACCAGAAGACGAGGTAAATTTCGGATCACTTTAATATACTTCAACAAGAAAAAGAAGTCCTTATTGTCAATACCATTCAATTTCGAGCGTAATTCTTATCTCTTCATAAAGCAAATACCTTATAATCCGTAGCCTTTTTGTTTTATGAACAATTATTATCAATCTTCACATCATTACAATGTTAAAGTTGGTTTACAAAGGCGAACTTGTTTATAACAAGAAAATATATGATCTTATCAAATTTTATTAAATTTTAGGCGGGGGATCCACAGGGGAGTCTGCAATACCTGTACACCTTAGCCTACACAGGGCCTCCAGTGCCAATACTATTTGGACCTATAGTAGCGGCAGACGCCGCTGTAGTCAATCAAGTGGCATCCAAATTTAATATTGTCCAGGTAAATTGAGTCTACTCTTCAAAACACCTATTGTTTGGCCAAGTAATTACCATAAGATTGACGGTTTCACAAACAAAAATGCTACACAAACGATATTCGATCTGTAATACGGTTAGTGCATTGTGACACTTGCGGTTGATTCACGGGCAGTGTGTGCTATTGTCTCAACTGTGTCCGTAAATGTTATGGTAATTGGTTGGCACCGATGCTGCTAAGTGAAGCGCCGTAAAATTGAGGATTTATTTTACAGTTGAAAAAGCTTCACTCTATCTACAGCAGCTGCTGTTGGTCCTGACTCTGTGGGCATTACGATTCGATTTAATTATTTATTTTATTTGTTTTGTATTTTTTGTTCTTTTAATTGATTCTGTTGGCGGGCTCGACACTGTAAAACCGAACACGAATTTATTGATTAACAGAAACTTAGTGTTTTCACTATGTAAAAAAGACGTTTGTGTTAACGGTTTTGCTTCTGTAACTTATCTGAAATGTTTTAATGTCCTTGGAGGTTGTTCTAACATCGACAGAGAAGTTAGCGGATAGGTCTGTGTATCCATACACCGTACGGGCAAGACACACTGAAGCAAAGCTGTATGCAGCGATGGTGAAATTCTTTAAGAAGATGGGTTGGCGTCGAGTTGCATTTATTTTCGAAGAAACGCCGTCATTTGCGGAGGTTTGTTTGTTTGCTGTTGTTTTGTGTTTGTTGTTGGTGTCGTCGTCGTTGTTATTTGTTGTTGCTGCTGTTGCTGTTGCTGTTACTGTTGCTGCTGCTGCTGCTGCTGTTGTTGTTGTTGTTGTTGTTGTTGTCGTTGTTGTTGTTGTTGTTGTTGTTGTTGTTGTTGTTGTTGTTGTTGTTGTTGTTGTTGTTGTTGTTGTTGTTGTTGTTGTTGTTGTTGTTGTTGTTGTTGTTGTTGTTGTTGTTGTTGTTGTTGTTGTTGTTGTTGTTGTTGTTGTTGTTGTTGTTGTTGTTGTTGTTGTTGTTGTTGTTGTTGTTGTTGTTGTTGTTGTTGTTGTTGTTGTTGTTGTTGTTGTTGTTGCTGCTGCTGCTGCTGTTGTTGCTGTTGCTGTTGCTGTTGCTGTTGCTGCTGCTGCTGCTGCTGCTGTTGCTGCTGCTGCTGCTGCTGATGCTGCTGCTAATGCTAATGCTGCTGCTGCTAAGGCAAATGCTGCAGATGTTTCTGTTGCCGTTACTGTTGTTGCTGTTACTGTTGTTGTTGTTGTTGTTGCTGCTGCTGCTGCTACTCTTGCTGTTGTTGCTTTTTTCTTCCTTCGCAAGTCAAGGCTGTTTTCTTTCAATTATAATTTGCAGCAAATGAAATCATTCCGGCTGGTCTTGGAGGCAAATGATATGCAAGTTGTGTTGTCTGAGAGAGTCAAGAATATCTCAAAATTTGACTTCCACCTTCAAAATATTAAGGTTTGCAATTTAACGTGATATCTTACTTAATGAAACAACGTTGATTTGTCATTTTCAGCAAGTTAGTTGGCTGTTGTTGGTTATGAGTTTGTTTTCGGAAAATATTTATCTAATTATAATATCTTATTTATTGGTAATGGGACTACATGTAATGATTAACTTTTCTTTTGAAAGTTTGTGCTCGAAAATCACTCCCACCGTTTGGTTCTTTTAGTGGACCTATTTTTCCTGCTCTCGTTTTCAATCTAAACGTGTGATCTTTGATTCATTATTTAATGAGAATGAAGCCAAAACTATACGTTGTATTGTTCTGGTATTTTCCTTCAAACACTAGCGCCAAGATGCGAGGATTATATTTACTGGCTTCTTCAAGAATGAACTGCTGAAACTCTTCTGCCAGGTAACATGTTTAAGATATAAATTTTCCTGGTCAATTTCAGCAAAAAAGTATTGATTTTCACGCATGTTTCACGCATGCTTCTTTTTAGGGACCATTGCATTCAATTTTGTTTACTGCACATTATGATTTTGTTCTCATTAAAGGTTCGTTTTAGTTATTATGTTTAATTTATGGGTATTCAAGGCTGCACTTTCATAATTCTTCAGTTCAATTTCTGCTACTTACAAATGAAGACAATGATTGGTTGACCAGCCTCTTGCTGCTGGCTTTTGCGACCTGATGAATTTGGATGATCTTATTTGACAAAAATTTTTAAATTCAATTATTTCCTTTGACCGTAACGGACCATTTATTTTTCTTTCTTTCGTTTTTTTTTTTTTTGTTGTTGTTTTTTTTTAATTTGGCCGGAAAAACCTATAATAAATTGAAGCAACTTGTTTCAGGAGTGACTTCAGGATTAGTTCACTCGACCTTTGACGTCACTCCTTTCACCCAATTTTATGCAAAAACAAAAATTATGTGCATACCTACGGGATGATTTCAAAAGAGGGCGGTACATATTTAAAGTAAGGTTACATTGCCAATTGTTTTATCCTATTGATGTGTATCGTATCGTGATAACATACATGATTTTTTTTTTTTTTTTTTTTTTTTTTTGTGGGGGGGGGGGTTCTGTATTTTAACGGCACACCAACTCAGGTCATGGCTTTAAACAAAAATTGTAAAATGTTTGAAAATTTTGCGTATCCAAACAGAATACCCCCAAGCTACTACCTAAACCTATTCGCGATTTTAATCTTTTATCCGTGTTTGCTTAGTCATATGTTTCCGGATTTTATGGAGCCAAGTACGTATGGGTGGTTCCATTTTGGGCAACCCACGACTTTTGGCTGAATGCCCCTCCATCGGTCATCGATCCATGCACGCAGGAGCAGATAAACTTAGCCGTTAACTCCATTCTGCTGTTTAATGGAATTCCACGACCAGTGAAAGTAGACCAAATAAATTTCAACGGAGTGGTGAGTAAAATAACAATGACATAGTTCGTAGGATACGCGGATCCGTGGCGTGTCGTTGCCGAGTGCACCGGACTCAGGCTCTGGTGTTTCTGATCAGCAGAGTATGGGTTACAGTCCCGGTCTCGACACTTAAGCAAGACACTTAACCATTATTGCTTCGTCCTTCGGATGAACCGTAAAGCCGTATCTCCCGTGTGTTGTGTAATGCACGTAAACAAACCCAGTGACACTTATCGCTAAGAGAAGGGGTTTGCACCAGTGTTTCTGGCAGTGGCTGCTGGATGCGCCGCAGCACCTTGCAAACCCTTATAAGGTGCTATAAATGGGTCTCATTATTCAAAACCTTCAAAAACATGTCTAAAAAATTGACAATAATACGCGCCTTGAGTATACCTAATTGCTGATAGATACGTGCGCTTTGTAAGACTCCGATATTATCGTTGTTATTATGCTGACACTTTTTAAATTGAAAATAATAACCAACCTTATAATTCGTATTTTTGGAAAGAGTTCGCGATGGATAGTCCACCAGTTTAAAATAAAGACATTTGGTACTGCAAGCTTTTGGTTACTTTAATACAAATTTAAACGTACAAATACACGTTCGATTAGCCGGTTTCTCAAAGTAATTGCGCCATGTGTTGCAAATCTGCAACTCAATGTAAATTTCGCAGTTATTGCTGAACGCAAACCTCAGCCTGACTACTTCCGAAAAAATTATTGAGTTCCGATTTTGTAAACATGGTTCCAAAACTTTAAGGAGTTTTTTTTTCAATTTAGGTTCCCTTTCCAAACTATTACGAATACTACAACAACAAGCTCTCTGATGACGTAGCGCTCTATTACACATATGATTGTATCATCGCCATAGCATTGGCCCTCAATGCTTCCATAGCCGACCTGCAGCGTCTTGATCCTCCTCGACGACTGGAAGATTTCAGCTACTCCGATGAGGAGATGGCCAGAGTCATCTTGAAAAACGCTGACAACCTCGAGTTCATCGGAACACTGGTAATTTTGGTGGAACAAAGTTCCCCGATCCGTTAAGCCCGGTTCATACGAAGCGCATTTTGGCGACGCAACAATTCAGTACGCACTGTTTTTCAATTGTGATGCAAGGAAATTCGCTTCGCTTTCGCCATTCGCGTGAAGTATGAACCGGGCTTTACTCTTCAAAAACACATTGTGATTTTGCGAACGTTTACCTGGCTATCGGTATCAATGTTTATCAGCTTACGTGTTACTTAACACGTTGTGCTTGCGCAGAGTGCCCCCAGTTAGGACTGTATCTAATGTAAAGGACAAAGTCAAATAACTTCACCCTGCAGGGTGCTTTATTCCAGATTAGCGGAACTAAGTCCGCTCCAGGAACATTAACATAGTTTGTGTGACATTTGAAATAGGATATAAATCCTATTGAAGCATTATCGGAGATACCAAAGGTTTCGTTATACCGGCGGAGGGTGAGTTCGTGGACAAGCGTGTCAAACGCAGCTGAGATATCCAACATAACCAATAAAATTGCTCGCTGCTGATCGATTGCTACCAGAACGTCATCCTGTTCACCGAGGAGGGCAGTTTCTGTGCTATGTGAAGTGCAGTATGCTGATTAGAGTGGTTCAAACAAGTCGTCATGGTTCTTAGGCCCAGTAAGTCTAGCATAGACGACTTTTTCAATATAATATGAGATGTTGGACACAGGACGATAGCTTTTTATGTTACAGCTCTCGTTTGTTTTCTTTCAGGGACAATTTCTGATTGAGGAGGGACAACGTCAAACCGATAGAGTATATCTTCAGCAAGTTCAAGGTTTAAATACTAGCAAGTATTCGTACGGAGCTTTGTTGGTTTTGTTTTTAACAAATATTCGAGAGTCTTTGGTGCTAATTCAATTCTGGATCAGGAAATCTACGCTGACAAGTTTCCAAAAGAGGGGGATTTTGTTTTAAAGGGGAACAACGACGCAACAACGAACGACCCCACAACCGCATAATGTTGTTAGTATGAGCGAGACTATCTACCTGTTAAAACTGATTTGAGAACCCGAGTGGTTGGGCAGACCAAGTATGTCTTTAAGTCGATTTCGTGTAAAAACAAAATAAAATAAAATAAGATAAAACATGGGAATTTCGTGAGAAACACTGAGTCCAAACAATGGAAGAACAAAGGGAAGTCATCGATTTACCGGGTGGACAAACGTGTGTGGGGTAGGTAAAATACGTTGTAATGTTTGTTCCTTAGTGTTTCCAAAATTGCAAATAGCTTGTGCATAAAAAGCATTGCGGGATAAATTTAGCTTTAGCTTTACAGATGGAACTTTTAGTGTATATATTTTGTTTTAAGATAAAATTCGATGTTTATCGTTTGCTCCGTTACAGAGGCACACTTTGAGACGGTGATGGTTTACATGACACAGTCGCAAGAACTGTTACATTATGGAGACATGGGCTTCAATTGGAAAGGTAGAGTGCAGAAACACATTTGATACAGGACAAAAAGTGTGTAACAAAAGTTCTGGCTCGTTCAGAGCAATGGTCGGAACACCTCTCGTTTGTGTTATTTTTCTGTTTTTTCTGTGTGAGTTTTTTTTTTCTTCTTTATTTTTATGTGTTTGGGCACCTGTTATTATTATTGTTTTGTTCTTTTCATTACTTGGTGTTCGGGCACCGCCTTGTTCTTTTTGCTTGCTATGTGCTTGGGCGGTATTCCGAACAAACTATTGTTTTTGTTCGTTTTTTCCCCTCGTCTTCGTCTTCTCGATAACTCTTCTCATCAAAATTAATTCTTTCACACAGGTGGTCACGTTCCGGTGGACGGTGTTACTAAACAGGACATGATTCTTGAGATTTCTTCAATAACCCAGGCGGTTCTTTTCTCTCTAGCTTCGGTTGGTTCCGCCGTGGCATTGATATTTCTCTTCATTAACGTCCGATACAAAAACAAAAGGTATGAAAACATACAGTTATTCTCTATCATAACTGATTTTTCGAATTAAACTCCGAGAAATTGTGGTCCCTGTTTTGTCATCCCGTTAATTATAATCAATTTAAAATATTCAAAACTAGGGCTATCAAGATGTCAAGTCCTCCCCTGAGTAACCTGACTGTAGTCGGTTGTCTGCTTCTCTACGCCTCGGTCTTTGTCTCAGGATGGAATAAGACCGGTCTGCCAGATACGGCCATTGTCATCAAGTGTCATGTAAGTATTACGGTTAATCTGTCCAATAAAGTGAAAATGCCACTTAAGATAATCCTGACGGTCTTACTATATTGTAATCTTCCCGTCAGGTGGAAAGGATGTTGATATCTGTGGGATTATCTCTGACCTTCGGTTCTGTTTTCATGAAGACATATCGGATACACGCGATATTCTCTGTGGCAGTGAAACGATTCAAAAAGATCGTAAGTACAATTCTCATTATACAAATTCGACTCCTATGCGCTGATTACTCAAATGTTTTTGCTGTAAAGCACCCATGGCGGTTGCACTAACTATTGGGAAATGTTTAGCGCTGTACAACTGAAGTTTACCCGCGGTAGTACAGCCTCTCTGGGCATATATCGTGGGCGAATCAAAAAGTTCGAAGTTTTCCGTTTTCACGAACTGGCGAATTCCGATTAGCCGCTTGATACATTGCATTACGTGGAACTGGCATGGTGCCAAAACGTGTGGTACGGCATTTTGCGTCTTCACGAACTGGCAAATCCCGTTATCTATAATGCCGTTTGTTTTCACGGACTCGCGAATCCGTGTGTATTGGTTTTGTACACAACGCTCTACGGGCGGTGTCGTTTTTGCGTTTTCACGAACTGGCGAATAAGTTTAGCAGTCAATTATTCATTGATTTAATTACCAATGATTACCAATGATTAAAATACCATCAGTTCTGTGTGGTTTGAGATACCGGTTTTTCATGTGTAGTAAAATTTAAGAGATTAATAAAAGAGACGTTCCCGAAACCGTGATTTCAAAAGAAATCAATCCGAATTTTTCAAAACCAGGAAATGTGGCTGTTGGAGGCTGAATCGCCACTTTGTAAAACCGTCGATGATATCATGGCCCTGCCAGTCAAAGCGTTCTCGACAGTACCGACTCGATGGTATTTGATTTGAGACTGTCACTTTTATACCGTTCATGTACGTGGTGCCTGTTTGTTTTGTAGCAGTTTTTTTCATAATGAGTAGTCTCGTAAAAACACAATTCCATGGAGTGCAAGCGCAGAATTCCGCGGTTAATGCAGCGCAGTTTTTCACTGTTCTCATGACTCGAACGACGGATTGAGCCCAAATTTTCACAGTTTTTATTCTTTTTCATGTACGTATTGAACCACACAAAGTAAGAACACTGTACTATCAGCTTTAAAAACCCTATAATTATTTTACCTTTAAAATAAATATGCGTTGTTCTTTCATCTGTGTATGTTCAGATGAAACACGTCCACAATCCAGTCGCTACAAATAGGTATCAGAAAACTAAATCGACAACTGTCGTGTCGTAAGGTCGTATCTCCAAAAAAAGACTTTATGATGTGAAACACGGGTTTTAGAATGACGAAAGGTCCTATCTCGCTTTTAAAAAAAAACAAAAAACGGATGTACATACAAAGTCCGCCGATATACGACGTTGTTGGACGGAGCGCTTTTACACGAGATACAACTGTGTTGCACAGTTGAGTTACGATCTTGTTGCACTGAGACGAACGATTTTAGTAATGGAGATAACTCATCACGATTTTTTTCTTGCTAAATTCATTCGCCAAACGCTACAATTTTCTATTTGATTACATGTGACACACATCTTAAAATAGGCATAACTAAGTTTAAAAATAACCACCGATCAACAGATAATGTTACAAATCTAATTAAATATGCTAGCTTGCAGTACAAAATTCACATTCAACCAGGGAAAGCTATTGTCCACTTACTGGAAGGCTTCCAAACGGCAAGTCCCATCTTTCAAAAAATATGCAAAAATGCAGCAACAAACAAAAATACAGCGTAGAACAATAAGTGATTGACCTCGCACCATGAGTGCCAAACGACCACCGTTAAATTCACGGATACTGATTAAAAAATCTTCATAACGTAATTTACTACCGGTACGATAAATTTTCTATTTACGATCCCAGGATCTACCTGACTGGAAGCTAATCGGCGGTGTGCTGGTCATTGCTTTCCTTGATTGCGTCATATTTATCGTGTGGATCGCTCTGAACACAACGACTGTTTACAGAGAGTCTCTAGAGCCGAGGGTAAGGTAGTGCGGCAATGAAGCAAGATGATATTGAATGTGTGTGTTTGTTTGTTTGTGTGGGAAATTGAGCACAACAGAGGGCGATACCGACATTATTAATGCCCGGCATTGAATTGTTGTTGTTGTTGTTTTTTTGGTTTTTTTTTTGAAAAGTGATATTTCTCCAAAAATACGTAAATACGATTTTCCCAACACGTGAAATGTATTTGTTCAAGCTAGCATAAAGGGACTTTGGGGACGCTCGGTGGCGTCAGACTTACTAGGTAAATTCATCGCTTTCGAATTGTACAGATGCTCAGAAAAAAATTAGCCGGTATGCCGGTATATCTGCTGCCACCTAGTGTTCCTTATAGTCTCTCAATACATTTCCGCTGATTACCTGCTACAGCTCCGTGAGGGTCCTTCACAAATCATAATCATTATAAATAACTTTATTGAGCGGAACTATTTAAATCGGTTTTCCTTTGCTTTGGCTTTCGATGTGTTTGACGCAATAAAACATAATCATAAAGAAGTCATTTTTCAATACAGCTTTACTCTCTTGTATTATTTTATTCCTTTCTTCAAGTTCTTCTTTATTGTTTCTATCTTTTGCAGCTGAACGAGACTGAACCAGAGAAAGAAATATTTATTGTTCCAGTGATACAATACTGCAGCAGTGAACACGATAAATACTTCACCGGGATCCTTTACGGAGTAAATGGTGTACTTTTGACCTTTGGAATTTTCCTAGCCTGGGAAACAAGAAATATTTGCATTTCACAACTAAACGACAGTGAGTTCAGTCCCTTTGCTTCCATTGGCACTAAACAGTTAAACTGTGTTACGGACCATTATGTCCGACATAAACCATTACGCCGACATAGACCGTTAAGTCCGACATGGACCATTGTGTCCTATATGGACCATTATGTCCGACCACCGACTGGGAAAATTATGTCCAACCCGATGTGTCCGACACACCACTATGTCAAGCCCATTTTATCCGACACAGTGTGTCTGACAAACCATTATATCCGACCAATTGTGTCCGATAAACCAATGTTCGACACATTTTGTCCGACAAACCTGGGGACAAACGTGTGGGACAAAATAGTTCATGTCAAAGATTCAATAATGAAATGTTGTGTTTGTTGTTCCTGTAGTGAGCTACAGAATTATGTATTTTATCTTGATACAAATTTTGATTCATCAAAAATAGATGTAATGTTTTGAACTGAAGTGCAAAATAAGCATATTTCTTCATCAATCACACAGATAATATTATTTGATTACGGTACCTGTAAATCTTCTGATTGATGTCAAGAATAATCAACTTTTTCGCAGCTGCCGTAATATCTTAATTGCTCACGTTTTTGATCTAGGCAAGTATATAGCAGCTTCGCTGTACATCGTTGCCTTGACAGTCGCCCTCACCGTTCCCACATTGACAATTGTGGGTGATGACGTCAACATGATGTTTGCAATACCAGGGGTGGCCATTGTAGTAGCCAACACGAGTGTGTTATGCCTGAATTTTATTCCAAAGGTAATTTTGCACCACAACCGCACAGTGTTTTGTTTAATTACGCTTTCCATCGAATACTCTCCATAAATCAAAATACTCGAAACAAATATCAAAAGAGACGACAAGCCGTTGGGTGTATGTAAGGAAAGGTGGTTGTAAGGTACATTATCGAAGTGCATCTGTTTTGGGAAGATCGTTATTTTGTTATAGTTATATTTATAATTAGTTATCAGTTATTATCAAAAATGTTTGTTCGCCTTGATAGGTGCATCTGCTGTTAATAGCCGACGAAACTCAGTTAAGTTTGAGTTTGATGACGTCACAGAGATATGGAGAGTCCTTAGCATCGGATAAGTCAGTCACAGTCCAAACCAACAAACTGTCCTGTCTTCACAGAGACCTTGAACAGGTGAACTAACTTATGTTATTTTATTCTCCTTGTCATGTTCCAAGTGTCGCCCAACTTCATTGAAGTGTATCAAAATGAAGTGTATCAAAACAAAGCCAGACTGCTTCCCTATAGACTTTTATCATGGTGCGGCCATCTTGTTTTTCTTTCATTCAAACCAGTGTACCCAGATAGTGAGGTTCGCAGGAAAATAGTCTGGCGCCTTTCCATAAATCGATAATGTAAACTGTCAGTGTTATTGTGTATACAGGGCGTTTGACTAAGATGGCTGCAGCATGATAAAGGTATATTTATCAATATAGTTCATACAACAAGGAACGCAAAGTATGCATTAAGGCCACGAAGTTTCTGCCAACGACCGAAACCGTAGCCGAATTTGCTTGACTCAGTTTTTCAGACATTGCGTCTTTTTACTTCCCTTTAAAAAGATTTCTGTGGATTTGTTTGTTGTTTCTTTCTTTTGTAAATGTGAATTTGTTGACATGTGCAATTTAGTTTTTAACTGCTAGTCATGCTTTTAATAAACCATTTTTGATTTGGTTTGAAAAGACAGTGCTTAAGCACTAGTGTCGCAAAAATGGGCAAAGTGGCGAACTTTGTCATACACTCAAATCACGTCAAAGTGAAATTCTTTGACGCAAGAGGGCGTGTATCGCAGACTTCGACTGAGCTCAGCGTTCTTAAAGTGTTCCATTTCCGTAAATGATCACATTCTTTTAACTTCAAGGATGTATTTTTAATGGTATTTGAGCATTGCTTTTTTAGCATAATGATTTAGTTCGTTCCCGTCTTCTAGATTTGGTGGCAATTTTATCTAATTAGCTGATCACTTTTCACTTAAAAGGACGGACAAGTGGTTTATATCTTGTGGGATGTGTGTACAAGTTAATGTTGTGTCGACTGTTGTAAGCAAAATAAGCAATGTTTAATTTTCGAGGTCTTCAAATGGCAAACGTTTGTATTTAAGATGGAATTTTTTTTGATGGACTTGTTCCGGGTACAAACGTTTTCATGACTGTTATGAATTGAAACTGAACAATTTCCTCTGATGATTACCGACCGAGTACATTATTTTTATTTTTACTTATTTTATTATTATAATAATAATTATTATTATTATAATTTCAATTTCGTTTCTCAGAAGCGGGCACGGCTTCGCCGTTTGTGTAAAGACCTTCAGTGGACACACTAAATGGAACGCATTGAGGGCGCTGTGATAGCTGACAACCGAAACATATAGGTCCCAATGTATGCACACACAAATACGGAGCTCTGGAAGTGACATCCGTCTTGTTGATATCCTGAGATAATTTATCGCAGGATGTCGACATAATAAACGCAAAATGACGACATCCTGAAAGTAGGATGTCGTCTTCCAGATTGACGACATCCCAAAAGTAGGAGACCGACTTCCTGACATAACTTATCCCGTCAACCGGCAGAGTAAACTGTGTCGGGAAGTCGTCTACCTAAATTTTCAGGATATCGTCATCCCGAGATAAATTACGTTAGGAAGTCGACATACTACTTTCAGGATGTCGTCATCCCGAGATAAATTATGTCAGGATGTCCTCATTTTGCGTTTATTATGTCGACATCCTGCGATAAATTTTCTCAGGATCTCAACAAGTCGGATGGCACTTCCGGAGCTCCGTACAAAACGTAGCTAAGCACAATTGTTATAATTATCACCAATGCCCCTGTACGTTCGACTCAATCAATGAGTACTACGTGTAGTTCCGTATTTGTTGGGGTAGCCTGTAGTACAAATTATCCTATGAGTTTTTTCTGGTATTTGTTTTCTTTTTTTACAATGTGCATCCAATTTAAACGTCGCATTGTCATAATTCGTGGGAAATTAAAAACTCGTCACAACAGTCATTCTATTCGCAGCATGCATTTGGCCATTGAAATTCGTTTTTGGGCAGGCATTTGTGGCGATTGTTGAGCTAAATTGACCATTTACTGACACAAACGTGGCCTGTACTTTAGATGTTAGGTGTACATTAAAAATGGTTCACGTAGTGTGTGAGAATTACTTTCTTGATGTTCTTTGACGACAATTGCTATACAATTACAAATCGAAGAATCTGTGAAGAAATGGCTTTAACAAAAGGAATCCAAGAAAATGACGAACCGGGGCCAGTCCTCGGTCTACGCCATACACAAACGTGTGTGTGCCCTTACACTCACCAACTTATGGGGCACTTTACACAATGGAACAATGCTACCCCGCAAGGTTTTCTTTGTTCTAGTGCTACCACACAGAGTTCTTCAGAAAAGGGAATAATAGAACAACAAAAGGAGGACCCCATAACTGCCATATGTAAGGGTGGGGGCATGTTTGACCATATGCTCCGAGGAAATTTTACAATAGGGACAATAGGTTCTCATGAGTCAGTTCTTTGTCTATACAAAAACGTATTACGTGTAATGTACAATAACAAAAAGATATACGCACAGTATTTATACGCAGCAACAAAAACGTATTACGTGTCTAAATGTACAAAAAAAAAGATATACGCAGAGTATTTATACGAAGCAACAAAACACGTATTACGTGTTAAATGTACAATTAAGATATACGTATAGTATTTATACGCAGCAACAAAAACGTATTACGTGTCTAAATGTACAATAATAGAAAAAGATACACGCACAGTATTTTTACGAAGCAACAAAAACGTATTACGTGTTTTAAAGTACAATAATAAAAAAAAAGATTAACGCAGAGTATTTATACGAAGCAACAAAAACGTAGTACGTGTTTAAATGCACAATAATAAAAAAGATGTATGCACAGTATTAATACGAAGCAACAAAAACGTATTACGTGTCTAAATGTACAATAATAATGATAAAAAATATACGCAGAGTATTTATACGAAGCAACAAAAACGTACTACGTGTTTAAATGTACAATAAAAAAGATATACGCAGCGTACGAAGCAACTTAAACGTATAACGTGTTTCAATGTACAATAATTATTTAAAAAAAAACTACGCAGAGTATTTATACGAAGCAACAAAAACGTAGTAGTGTTTAAATGTACAATAATAAAAACGATATATGAGATTAATTTGTTCAAAACGCAGTCATTATGTTTTTGTGTTCTTAGTGGAAGTTACTATAATTAGTACACTGCTTGTGGGTACAACCATGTTAGGGTGGAGTGGTGACTCTGAAAATAACCGACGCGGTATTCCTGTTTCGAACAGTACAATCTCTCCTGAATAGGAACAGATCATAGTTTTTTAAGCCTCTTTGTTTGAGCAATTTCATTTTCACGTATTTATTGTAGCAGGTGCCTGGGGTTATTTGACGTCATTCATTTCGAGCAAATTGCCTCCTACGGTTATAAAATAATAATTTGGGAGGCTAATCATGCTTACTCGCAGCTGGGAAGCTGAATTGCGAAGGACGCGGCTATAAATGAGGTCGAGCTGCAGGCATTCAAGGGCGCCTTCTGCAGCCAACAGCCACACCAACACATGATCACAGAGCACAGCCTGAGATCGAAAGTGTTTGATTTTTCCAGAGGGATGAAAATCAAAGGGCCTGCAGAAAAAGAACAAAAACCTCGTGTCACAACAGAGAGAGCCAACGCACAACTCTACTCACATTATTAGGGCCTAAGCCTGGAAACGAACCAGGGCCACATTGACGAGGAGTGAGTGCTTTACACAGAAGCCAACCATGCCACCCATAAGCCGAAATGGATTGCACTAACTATAGGGTTTTAAACTGTACGTGGATAAGCAACCTAAAAACATTTGTGGTGACACCATGTACATCAAAAAAACGTTTCTATGATTATTGGTGGCTTTGAATAGTTTTTACTGGACAAGCCTGTCCTCTTTGTGTGCTCAAGTTTGCCGTAAACCTTGTATGCCATCTCTATAAGTAAGATTCATTGGAAGGGTTTGTTGTTTGAACCCGGAGCTGAAAGTCTCGCACAATGGTTTTCTCGACGTTTCGATTAGCCTGTTTTCTTCTTTAGACCATCACGATTTAAACCCTAAAAAAAGAATACAAGGTTTTTCAGGAGGTATATTTTTCTGCCATAAGATTTTTTTTCGTTATTCAAACGGTGGAGAAAAACAGTTGAATATAAATTACACACTATAAAAGTATTGTAATGGTAGGCTAACTGAAAACATGGGCTTACGGAGACCCTTTGGTTAAGGGGGACGGATGGGTTGATTTGCTCGAAATGTTACACATACAAAAACACAAGTACCAATTTCTAATATTTGTTTTCTTTTCTTTTTCTTGCTCTGCCCGAGTTTTCCCCACTTTTTGGCCCAAATTTGGGAGCAACTGCTCACCCACCCACTGAAAATGTAATTTAAAAAACGAGGTCCAGCCAATTCGCGCTGATGTTTTTTGGTTTTTAAAGCAAGTCAATGAGCCTTATTTTCGACTGCAAGAGGGCGCCCTTTGGGGGTAAACTGGGGGTCAAACAATAGAAATAGTGTGGTAAAGCAGATGCAATTAGACTTCTAATAAAGCAGTTAATATACAACTTTTGAGGTTTTTTTATTGACAGTTTTACAATGTAATCAGTGTCAGATATTTGCGTGGAAAGTTTGGATTTTTAATGTTTTGAAACATGTTTTGTACTTTCAAAATGGAATTAGTAGTGCGCCCTCTTGCTGTCAATTACGGTCTATTCAGGCGTTCAAAAAAACTTATATCTCTACGAATGATGACTAGACAGACCTACAAGAAAACGCAAAAGGGGTGTTATATTTCAGTATGAGGAAGTGATCGTTTTGTATAATCCATTGCATTGATGTTAGCAATAATAATAGATAACAGAAGGGAAAAATCTTGCGTCAAACAATGTCATTTTTTTTCAGTTTGAAAAAGGCCTGTATTTTAACCTCAATTTAAAATTGTACAAATTCTAAAAAAATTAAATTGTTTTCAGCATCCCCATCGTACTGGTGATTAATGAAATAACTCTTACTTATAAATATGTGTGACTGTATAGTTACGCATTGAGTTTGGTTAAAGATGGTCGCGTGGGAACTAAGGTTACTGCATGGCATGCAAGTTCTGGTCAGTGCCGTCTGCCTCTTGGCCCCCGTGACTAGTTGCGGGCGGAATGAGACCGATGCCCGCGTGGACGTCCATATCGGCGGCCTCTTCGCGTTCCAGAGAAGCCCCATCTTAGCGCTGCAACCTGAAGTAGCTCAGACTGCCTTGGATCATGTCAATAGCTTAGCCGGAATTCTGGATGGCTATCGCCTCGAAATGCGGTGGAATTGGACTGGGGTGAGTAGTATTACGTGTTTCCCATAAAAGTCACTACTCACGGTTATTAGTTTTATAGTTTCATTCATGTTACCACCATTGCCTTTGTGTACGGTAAACATCACTATTGCGTAAACTGAAGTTTGAGCGTTTTGTTTAATTTTGCAAGGTTCGCTGTGAGAACAAAATACTTATGTTGCCCAAACTTCAAACATAGATCATACGCCACTGTGCCTTTTCACATTATTCATAATGTGTTTTTATATATGTCCCGCAAAGCAAGGAGTCGATTTTGATATATTGTTTTACAGTCCAGCCTTAAAAGGAACTGAAGTACTTTTAGGGAGATTGTGATCTATGTCTTATGTCTCTCCAACTGCCCATGCTAAGTCTACACAAAACATAAACCAAGGAGGTCAGCTCTTCAAATATTATTAATAAAATGTACGTTTTTCTGGAGTTGTTGTTTTACTAGGGTCAATTCAATTCCACAGATCATTGACCTAGCCAACTATTATAGTATAAATGTCAAAGGTATGCATAATATTGGTAAAATTTTAAATTTAAATGTTCACAGATTTACACATAACTTACATAGTATAAAGATGGTAATGGTCGAACACTTCCCCTTGAAATATTTTTAGCCAGAAATGCTAAAGTTGTGGAGAAATGGTGAATAAAACCATTATTTTTGACCTCGCAAGTCCGAAATCCGATGTTTGAAAACAGTGAGGTTTTTGTACACTTATTTCTCGTGACTCCAATGACTGTTTGGGCATACATTTATCAGGTTTTGTTTATTACGTACATGTTTTGTCATACTAAGTGTGTATACTGGTCTTTGACAATTACCAATGTTGGCTGCGTGCTTTATTGGGGGCAGATAGGAGGAAATATTTAGAGTCAGAGTATGTCATGAGAAAAATACTCTGCTTAAGGGTCGATGCAGATACAAATTTTGAAAAGAAATACATGTAGAATAAATCCCTGCTTTGAGATCCCAAACCAGAAATTTCTTTCAAAAACAAAGAAAAACATTACCACACACCCGTGAAAAAAAAACAGCCAAGTCATACTTCATGATATCCTCAGCTAGACCATTCCACACATCCTAGAAGGGGTGGCAATCAACTATGACTTGGTCAGGAGGGACTGGCAAAATGTGTTGGGTCCCACCATGCTCCATAGCCCTATGCATAAAATCTGCTATCAGCATGTATTGCGCATAGCATTGTGCAAGTGACCTCTCCCAAGTCTCAGGCCACATAGAGTTAAATGGAACCATCTGTTGAGTCAGTGGGTTGTAGTAGAGGGTTTTCCATTGAGCTCTTACTGACAGTTTACAAGTCTAGCGACCAGCACGTGCCTAATTATGCATGACAAAAATTTCTGTCCGCCCCTCTAGGGGATGTGTTTGACCTTGAGGTCCGCCCTTGGAGGGTTTTAACAAACAATTTTCAAAATTGTGCAAATGGCTTCCATTGCTTGCTATACGTCCTATATTTTTGTATAAAGACAAATCTGCGATGGCCCTATGGCCAAATATCTTTCTCATGACATAGTCTGACTGTGCGCCAAATTCCATGATTGTTGCACCAAAGGCACCATCCCATCACGTACCTGCCGTACTAGGACTGTTAAGAGATTTAAACATATTTTAAGCTCGTTTGTTCATTTGCATGAAAGTCCCGCATTACAAAACTCATAATTGTGTGTTATTACTTTGTTGTAAATGCAGGCAGGTGATGCAGAACAGGGGCTGGGATTGCTGTATGACTTGGTATACACGGGGCCCAATGTGCCCATCATTTGGGGACCGATTGTCGCGCAACAGGCTATCGTTGTCAATCCAGTGGCCGCACGTTTCAACATCGTTCAGGTGAGTCAATAAGTCACTGGATACTCTGGGGAGTAAATACAGTGAAGAGTTCCATCAGGCTGGGTAAAGTTTGGTACACACAGCTACATCTTTCAAGACAACACCCTTCTTATACCTGAAAAAGCAGGTGTTCGATCAGTGCATCATACATGTCCTATCATCGTAACGAAAAATGGACTACCACTAAGTGTCTAGAGACAAACAAAATAAGGGTAACAGAGAAACAACTATGGAAATAATAATGATAGGAGTAACGAAGAAGGACATGATGACAAATGAGGGTCTGTAAGAAAGAACTCAAGACTGTAGGATATTAATAAGACCATTAAATCAAGGAAGTGTGGAGGAGAAAGATGTAGAGGGGGAGGAGGGGGACGACGACGAGGAGGAGGAAGATGGGGAGGAGGAGGAGGAAGAGGAGGAGGAGGAGGAGGAGGAGGAGGAGGAGGAGGAGGAGGAGGAGGAGGAGGAGGAAGATGAGGAGGAGGAGGAGGAAGAGGAGGAGGAGGAAGAGGAGGAAAAGGAGGAGGACGTCATACGAAACATTTTGAACACAAAGGATCGGAAAACATTTCTGTTTGTTTGACAGTATCGGAAATAATGGTCCATAAAATGAGTACAACCAGCTCCAAAACACCAGACTCCGTATCTTTATGTCCATATTTATCTCAGATCACACTCGCTTAACCTCAAAGATTATCGCTTTCGAGCAAGAATTACTCCTGAAGAATATGACATTGTACCATTTCCGAACGTTACTTGTTATTGCCGAACCTTTAGTTTAAAATCTCCATTGTCCAATAAGCCTCAACATTCACGTTTTGCAGACGGGTCATATAACAAGCCACAATCGTTTCGCTTCAACCACCGTTTGATCGATCATTTCATTGGCGGATGGATCTGGGGGCTTTAGCCCCTCCCCCTTAGAACGTCAACAAGATTTTTAAAAAGGATATACAGAGAAAGGGGAGAGAGGGGATGGAAAAGAATCAGATTTAGACGTCAAGGTACTCCAACCCCGGTTCCCGTCATTTCTGACTCATCACTGTCATGCCCGCAGGAAGGGGTGCGACCATAGCCGTATTGTGTGGGTGTTGGTGTTTTTAAACCAGTTGCATCTCACCAGTCAATTCATGCAGAAAGTGTCCAGATAGCTCCCCTATTTTGCCAGATGGAGACGTGAGTACATAAGCAACTTTGTGAGACCGAAAAGGTGAACCATTCACATGGAGTTCTCATTTTACTCCTTCAAATATTTTGTTCAAAATCGAGGAAAAGTTGCCTGGAGTCGCTCAGATTGCAAAAAAGCAGTCAAAACATTTTTTCCCGGAGCCCGTTCAATGCCGTAATGGCTTGATTGTTTAAGTTGCTTTCCAAACCCTTTAATTTTTCTATTGTAGTTCATAGTACTAAAAAAAGTCTTGATCCGCTCATGCATTTAGCAATCAACACTTTCTATCGACCTGTGGCATTAATTCTCAGGTATTTTATAATTTCCTGCTTTTGAGGACGATCTCACGTATGTACACGACTGACTTAATTGCCTTTAGCATATATTAAAGCAAAAGGCGCCACACACTACGTGGAATTGGTGAACATTGAGTAAAATAATTACCCTTAGTGTTTGTGTACGTAAGCATGTTTTGGCGTAGAACTCAGTAGTGCCATTTCAGCAAATGACTATTTTTACACAAATAGATCAGTGCAAACAATGACCATTGCTATCGATGATATAACAAAACATTTGCTTGCTGAAATAGCACCAAGGTATATTTCATGTACCAACAATAGACAGAGCTCCAGTTCTCCATAATGTTTGCTTGAGTCTTTGAGCAAAACAATACAACCATTATTAATTTGTCCTCAGAATGGGTGAGTTGAAACCGTAGGTCCCTTATGTTGTGTAATGCACGTAAAATAACCAAGTGTACTTATAAGAGAAGGGGTTCGCCCAGTTTTTTCTGGCATGTGCAAGTTTACTTCGGAGGAGGTTTCTGCACGGTACAGGTAGAGTGTTATGACGATGATCTACTGAACCATCCCCCACCCATCCCCCTTTTACCACAAGTATTATGCCCTAACTTTTTTTCTGCTTTTTTCTTTTCCAGATTGTGTTAGCCTCTAGTCGTTTATTAGCAGATCGGTCGTTGTATCCGTACACTGTGCAAGCAGTTTATGGCGAAGCGCAAATGTTTAAGGCCAAAGTGAAGTTATTCAAGACGATGGGGTGGCGTCGAGTTGCATTTATCTACGCAGAGGCGCCATCATTTCAAGCTGTAAGTTGAAGCCCTTTTCGAAATCAAGGATTGTGCTTGGGCTCCGGCTTAGGCTCCATCCGCCTGTTTGAATCCCCATACTGAAAGCACACAATTTCAAAATAACTTACGGAGCCAAAGCTGAAGCCTAAACCAAAGGCTTGGTTTCGGAAAGGGCCTGTATCTTGCCGGTACGTTATACGTCACACGCGGGCGCATCTTGCACGAGAGGAAAGTTTTTTGCTCTTTCTGGGATTCTGGTAATTAATGGAACCAGTTGATGGTGTGAAGTGGTCGTGGCTATAACATGTTGTTACGTGACACTATAGACGGAAGTTCAGACTTGTATAGTGCTCAATTTACAATAACGTATCGATATGCTTTACATTAATGCCCTGGTCAGTAGGACAAGAACATCCATGTATCTTTTCTCAGCTCCCTTGGCTTTTTCAAATACAATATAAATCTCAACCGACGCAGGCAACCATGGGTGATAAGAAGCATGCTCAAGGACACACGTGTCACGACTGGGCCCCGAACCCACTCACCCCAATAAATTAGCCACCAGAACTTGAGTCCGGTGCGCTACACCGGTTTGGCCATGACACGCTAAATTGGGATATCATTGTCAATGTCTTTTATGAATCAATACAAGGTGTGGACTAAGTATTAAATTGGGATTTGAAACTTTGAAGGGCTGAGATACAACTTCAATTTGCTACACCATCGATCCTTCAAGTTGCCAGACCCACTACAGTTTCATAGGCTACATGGTGCTATCACAAACCACACTAAATGGTTTATATCTATGATTATCAAAACTGTTATTCTCTCCGCCATCTGTTACGATGCAGACAATGAAGGCATTCCGTGAGTCGCTAGAAGCTGAAGATATCCACGTTGTGGTATCAGAGGGAGTCAAGGACGTCTCGAAGTTTGAATTTCATCTCCAAAGCATCAAGGTATAAAAAGCCAGATTTTGGAAAACTAATAATATCTACATAAGGGCGGTCGGGTTTGCACAGTGATATGTTTAGTATTTGGCTAGTATAATGATACATTTCGCCTCCAAGGATTCCTCGGCCTCACATTCAGAATTAATAAATACAATTGAATTAAATGCTAAAAATATTATAATGTAGCGCACATCACAGTGAGGTCCCTAGCTATGCCTGTCACAAATTCAATAATATACGAATTGAACATGCGCGTTTCAACCCGCCTTTTGAATTGTTCTGTTTCATACTGCTAGACAAAATCTGGTAAATCGTTGCATAACTAAATTGCAGCAAAGAAAGAAAAAAAAGGGAACCATATGACACCGTTTTAATAACAGGGTGTCATAACAAAAAAAACACAAACAAACAAAAACAAGCACTTTGAGACGCCCGTAGATAAAGCGCTATATAAAGAAAACAACTAATACTAATAATTATAAAATCAAAGTTATAAAGTTTCCTTTGTTTCATTAAAAGAAATATAAAATAACATTTGGGTTCCTTTAATTATTCTTACTGGTTTCTGCTCACATTGCACTATTTTATTATTTTTAAGCGCCAAGATGCTCGGATCATTTATGCAGGATTCTTTAGAGATGAATTACTGAAACTATTTTGTCAGGTAAAGTTACCGCATCCCAAATTTTCTACTTTTTTTGTTAATAACATTCATACCACCTTAGAGAGTTTGTGCATTCTGAATGGTCAAGGACTGGTCACGTGGGATGTGTTAATATGTGTTACAAAGACCGGCTCTGTGAACTAGCGATGGCCCCTACACCTCCATATTCTTATGTAAACAGTTATGTATGACTGCTTTTGTTTCTGACGCTTGAACATTTTCGCAATCTTTCACACGACCCGATGTAATAGTTTGACCAAATATTTTGGTCAGTTAATAGCGGCCAGCCACAAAGCCGGCCATTCAAAGTAATATTCCCTAAATTAAAACAACTGAAAGAAATATTTACGCGTTCTATATTATTTGGAATATCTTTCCCTGACTAAATTAGAGGCTAAAGGTGAAACATTTTCTCTATCTCGAAGTGACTATTCTATATTAATCAATTTAACATTGGATACGTGATAAATTTCTAACAACTTAGGCATACCGATCAGGAATATACGGAGCCAAGTATGTGTGGGTGGGACCGATTTGGGCGAAGTATGCCTGGTGGCTAGACGCGTCTCCAGCCGTTATTGCGCCATGCACGCAGAAGCAGATCAACATGGCGGTTAACTACACACTGCATTTTGACGGGAATCCACGGCGGGACAATGCTGCTGACGTGGACTTTAACGGAGTGGTAGATAATGTGGCTAAACATTTTCGTTTTATGATGTACAACTTACACTGAAGCGTATTGCCCCACGTGAATACAAACATTCTTATCGTGTACGTACACGATAGTTATCGTGTACACGACGGTTATCAGGTACGTACGCAATAAATATAGTGTACGTACACGATAAATCATAACTTATCGTGTACGCACACGATAACTTATCGTGTACATACACGATAAGATGGGAATTTTTGTGTACGTACACGATAAGTTTGGGATTATCGTGTACGTACACGGTAAGAGTGAGATTTTTCTATTCACGTGGCGGCAATACCCTTCCGTAATTTTCTAGTGCATGATTTTTAATTACCAAAAACAATAAATGAACTCAATGAAATCAATGATTTACGATTCAAACTAGATAGATCTAGCAAATGCGTGCAGTTTTTAAAACTGTCAGCTTATTTCAAAACTTACGTTAACTATTTCTGCCCTTTATTTTCAAAAGTACACTATTTTTATCAGTTTTGTATATTTCCATTCTATTTCAACAAGTCAGTTTGTGGAAGAGAGTAATAATTCAAGGAAAGATTGGTATAAATAGAACAAACAGTCCATGAACGAAAAAACTTCCTGTACAAAAATGTACGTTTCATGCTTCATTTCGTTTAAAATAGAAACCTCTACCTGAACATTACGAGTACTACGACAACGACCATCCTGACAACGATTTATTGGCCTACACGTACGACGGCATCATCGCCGTAGCACTGGCCCTCAATGCTTCCATAGCCGACCTGCAGCGTCTTGATTCTCCTCGACGACTTGAAGATTTCAGCTACTCTGACGACGAGATGGCCAGAGTCATCATGAAGAACGCTGGCAACCTCGACTTCAATGGATTGTTGGTAGGTTATGTTGTATTTTAATAAAATATTTTAACGACACTGCAGTAGCAGTACGGCATCAGTCGACAGGCAGTGTGGCGATGGCTATTGTAGTGTTTTCAAAAATGTTGAGCTCAACATCTTATAATTTTTCTTTCTCTTACTCACAAATCTATTTGCAGGGAAGATGTTTGATTGAGGATGGTCAGAGGCAAACATACAGTGTCTACGTAGAGCAGGCTCGAGGTAAACAGCGTTCGATTGCCAGTGGTGTAGCCAGAATCTTTTTTTGCTAGGGCAAAGACATTTGTAGAGGGGTCAATTTCAGTTGAGGTCAAGTCTTATATTATCTAATTGTAGCAATTTAACTGTGTCCAGGAGCTGACAGGGGCAAGCGGGGTGGGGAAAGATATTCCACAGGGGCAGCTTCAACTCTTTGCCCCCCGGCTACACCACTGTTGAATGCAAGTATGAATGGGATACGGAACTGTTCAAAGCCCCTTACCCGACACCTTCTGCGTTTACTGAACCATGGATCACACAAAACAGCTAAACTCCTTTGGATTATGCACCACCGGAAACTCAGTTGTTACACACGTCAACTAACAATCACAATGACAACCTCAAACCTGGCAGACTAACCTTTGCATGCATTTACATTTGGGTGACGAGAGTTCACACCGTGAACTTGGGTCACATTCGTTATAGAGACCACTCGACCCCAACACGCAACCGTTTTTGTATTGAAATGTACAACTTCATTTATTTCTCTAAATAGTTTACACTATTGATATAAAATATATATGTACACTCAGGAGAAAAAATCGAAACAACAATGGTCTACGTGGCTGAAAAGCAGGAGCTGTTGAACTATGGTGACTCAGCACTTATATGGCAAGGTAGGCTACGTTTTAATATATATAATAATATATAATGGGCATTTTGTGATGTCAACAACTTGTTACATTTGGTAGAATTTCACCCTTAAGTGGTTTACACTGTGGACTCACACAACAACCAAAGTGTCGTTTCCCTGTCTGTTACGTGAACTTCAAAACGCCACAAATACTCCCGCAATATTGCGCGTTTTCGAAATTGGAACTCCGTAAAGTGCGCAATGTTGTTCCCTTTACGCGTAAATACAATGTAAGTGGGACCACACGGTTCTCGATACGCGCAATAATACAACGATCATTTGAGCCCCGCCCCCTCAAAGTCTTGACCACACACAGCATTGGTTACGCCACCGAAATCTCAAGACGTATTACAATGTGTGTCTACAAAGTGACACCGAATAAAATAAAATAAAAGTTCCTAACGTCAACTCGGCAGGTTTCTTAATGAGCTAATTTAATTGCAAGGAACAGTATAATTCCTCCTTTTTCGCTTTCCCAAGTGAAAATTAACGAGAGCTTTATCAAGTTACAAGAAATGCCAAATCGAATCTTTGTTCACATTGGGATCAGAAAACGGCCCCGTTTGAAAAGAGAAAGGTAATTGCTCGTGTGTTATTGTATACGGGTTTTTACGGTTTTGTCCACAAGCGCACGTGGGGACTTCATTGAATAGGCTGTATTCAGATTAAAATCATGGTAGGATACCGTGAAATTGCAATCGAATTCTCGAGAAGTAACAAGCTAATTTCTCGAGAGAAGTAAATGAAACAAAAAATAGCCGTCGGCATTTCTTCCTTTGCGTTGTTCAGTCCAGTACATTGGGAAATTTGTCAGTTCACGTAATGTGTGTACATGTATTTGCTTTGGAAAAACGATTTCAATATGCTGCCAGAAAATTGTTTACTGCAGAAACAAAATGACCGTTCAAAAAAAGGATTATAAACGAGGACACGACTCCTTCGTTCTCCTCTTATTAACACTGATCTTAGGTGGTCATGTTCCAGTGGACGGTGTAACTATACGGGAAAAGATTCTGGAGATTTCTTCGACAACCCGAGCAGTTTTCTTCTCCCTAACCTCGCTCGGTACCGCCGTGGCTGTTATATTTCTGGTCATCAACATCAAATACAAAAACAAAAGGTTAGACGAGTTACATATGAGTTAAAGATTATTACTTTCACTAGTGAAGTTTGCATGTGCATGAAATATCTCTCTATGAGTTGAGTTGGGTCTGAGAAGTACGCCCCGATCTTCCTCAGGAGGAAGATGGTCTCTGTTGCTGCCTCTTTCTCCCCTTCTCCCCCTCTCTTGTCCTTGTTGGACCGGGCCGGGGCACATAGTGCCTTACCCCCATGCACCCCTTCCCCACCCCCGTTTTTTCTAAAATTCTTGACCGAATGTCAAAACGTTTGATCGTGATTGGACGCAGCATTAAAAAGTTACAGGAAAAAATATAGTCGGGACACATTGTGCCCCTCTCCCCACCCCCACCCCACTGATAGGGATTTTAAGAACTGTGGATTGGTCTGTGGATGCGTGAAGTCCGGAAGCTATAACGGAATGCTGTGGGTGCGGATTAGCTCAATAATGCGCGCAGGCGGGAAATGTGGAACTGGATCCGAGCGTCCCAGTCAGCTTACGATGTTTATGTAGAGGTTGTTACATTGGTGCCTGCATATTGTAATCGGTGTTTTTGCAATCAAAACAAAATATGAAAAGTATTGATTTTACCATTTGTTAACTACAAATTATGAACAAATTTAGAGCTATTAAGATGTCGAGTCCATCCCTGAGTAACCTGACTGTTTTCGGTTGTCTACTTCTCTACGCCTCGGTCTTTGTCTCAGGATGGGATCAGACTGACCTGCCTGATATGGCCATTGTCATCAAGTGCCACGTAAGTTAAAAGAAAAAAAAATTCAAACAACTTCCAATAAACTTATAAAGAGACAGCTGCAAAGCAATCAAAGTAACTGTATGAAAACTATGAGTTCTTTGTGTGTTGCCTACCAATCAGATGTATAAACTATTAATTTACAGGTGGAGAGAATGTTGATATCTCTGGGATTATCTCTGGCCTTCGGTTCTATCTTCATGAAGACATACCGTATACACGCAATATTCACCTTAGCAGTTAAACGATTCAAAAAAATTGTGAGTAAAACACCTTAAAGACAAGGGGAGACGTTGGAACGCTAGGTGGCAGCAGACATACTCGTACATTAAAATGTTGAACGTACTTCAGAGCATGCTATAGGCTGGTTCCCGGTCCCTACATCGTTCTCCTCTGACTGTATACATTGTATAGGGACCGGTAGCTACTACCGACATGGCGCTTTTGATAGGCCCTCAATTGCGCGGGCGCAGTAATAATTTTCTAGTTTTAGAGATAACGTTTGTGACGTGTGCATATTATTTGACACTAGCACAAGTGTATATCATAACCTTTCACACAGACATATAGTGAACCAACCTTCAACATCAAAATTCAAGTTAACTTTAGACAACATCTTAACGATGTTAGTCTGCACGATGGGAGATTCTGAGACTCTGTGCCCATCATGTTTTGTGTAAAGGCCGCATTGCATCGTGGGATTACGTAGACCTATATGCTAATTATAATAAGCATACACCTGGCAGAATTCTGCCAGGTGTATGCTAATTTTCATTACCCGCTACCAGTCCCTACATTCAGTCAGAACTTGAACGATGTAGGGGCCGGGAACCAGTCTAAGCATGCTAATTCAAGAACAATGGACTGCTGCCACCTCGCGTCCTAAAAAGTATCCCGATAAAAAAACACATGTACATATTTTATAACAGATAACAGTAATGCTTGATTGCGGCTGAAAACAAACTTTCCAAAACAAAATTATCGTGACATCTAATTTGGTTTCAGGATTTACCGGACTGGAAGCTGATTGGTGGTGTTATGGTGATCGCATTTTTTGATTGCGTCATCTTCATCCTTTGGATTTCATTGGATACGGAAACTGTTTACCGTCATTATCTTGAGCCGCAGGTAAGTAATATTGCCATTACAGTCCCAAATCCGTCTATATCCAATGGGAGACTTTTGAACTATAGGTGGCAGCAGACTTAGCAGGTAAATAGTAATTGATTACGTAGTTATGAGCATGCGCACAATTCCAATAACAATGGATAAACCTGATAAGTCTGCTGCCATCTAGCGTCCTCGTCAACGTCTCCCAGCGCCAAAGTGAAGGATTGAGGACTGGGGCTGGTAGGCTCAAATAACAGTTGCTTATCACAGGGTCAGATCAGGCACACAATCTTATATTAGTCCTAACAATGTGTGACAGAGAAGGGGATATGAGAGGATTGAGGCCACTCACCAGCTAAACTGTTTGTAATCATCGCATCGTAAACTGTGGGTCGTAACTCAAAAGTGGGTCGCAAACAAATTCAGTTGGGTCCCCGAAACGTATCAGAATCGCTGAATTTATCGTCATGCTTGGGTTCTTTCCGTTTACGATAAAAATTAAGTAAATATCTTCTCATAACTTCTGATTTCCTAATCCGTTTTATTTTATTTGGTCAAAGCTTCATTTTAGTTTTTTTTCGTTTCAGCTCAACATGACTGAACCTGAGAAAGAAGTGTTCGATGTTCATGTGATTCGGTACTGCAGTAGTGAGCATGCGCAGTACTTCACGGTCGCCCTCTACGGTATGAAAGGAGTACTGTTGACCTTTGGCATTTTGCTTGCCTGGGAGACAAGGAACATTTGTGTTTCACAACTTAATGACAGTAAGTGATGGAGCTAACCGTTATTTTACCTTCTTTATTTTATGGGCGAAAGACATTTAAGTAAAAAAAAATTGCCTGTTTCCAACCACACCTATACCAATTAGAAAAGTGGTAAAATCGATTTAGTAAAACCACAAACTGAAGCTACACACGCCCTATCTTTATCGTTAGTGTTACCTAAACTTCACGTATAAAACAAATTACGTATACTAATATTACAACATTAATCCATCTACAGGTAAATTGATCGCAGCTTCATTGTATATCGTCTCTCTGACTACGGCCTTAACTGTTCCCACGATGACTGTTCTGGGTGATGACGTCAACATGACGTTTGCCATCCCCGCGGTCGCTATTGTCCTAGTCAACACGTTCGTGCTATGCCTTAATTTTATCCCTAAGGTAATTCTCAATGCAGTAAACTAACAATCAAAATAACATTTTTTTGCTGGAATGTCTAGTTCAATTAATTATTATCAAATCAATTTAAAAGGCTTGTGGCAATGGGAAAGTGTATCCTCACTCCATTTTTATCATAATTATCAACAGATAGATCTAGAGAAATAGGATGCAGTTTACCACTAATAAACTTGCGGGTACAACCGTGTGAAAATCTCTTACGAGGGATAGTAGTGTTGGCTCTGATAGGTATAGAGCCGTTGTTGTGGTCTCAGAAAATACCTAGTCTTCCGTGATTCTGGTGCAGAGTACATTTTAGTCTAATCCTCGAAGTTTAAAGAGAAACAAATTAATCAATTAGGAAGGTCGTGTTTTTTAATAGTACATTCTTTAAAATATTTCAGCTGTCTCGACGTATGTCATAAAAAGCCATACTTTATGGTTTTTGGAACGAATACAAAATTACCGTTTATTATAAAGGAACACCATTGGTTTTGAGGAAAGTACATATCTTCTATTTTTTGAAAAACAAATTAATACATCGTTGGTATTTTGAAAGGTACATTCTTTCCAGTCCTCTAGATTTCAAGAAATTTATATGGTGCCAATCCCCAGGCAGGATTAAAATAAAAACATGTTCTACCAACAACAAAAAAACATATTATGTTGTATAATAGGTGTATCTTCTGTTGAGTGTTGATGAAAATGACATCAGTCTGAGCATGATGCAGGTCATAGGATCCAGGGAGCCGACAACAGCATTCGTAAACGCTGAACAAACGAGTAAACTGACGCAGCTACAAGTACAACTTGAATCGGTAAGGAATATTTATTTAGAATCCGGCAGCCAGGTAAATCCATTGTACACGTACTCGGATGTTGGCATGCTCAGAACACTGAACTCTATTATAATAAAGACCAGTGGGTCAAGAAAGCAATTGATATAATAGTCTGGTGCCATCTAGTATTTGGAAGTCATCCATTGAAGGGTCCGCATAACCGTGTCCGCGGCGAAGAGGAAGGATTTCAGACTCCAGAGCCCATTTCTCAAAGGTCTTTTCCTTTCAAAATGGAAACTTTGGAAACGCTATAATGGCAGCAGACATACTGGGTGATGCTCAATGATTGTTTAGGGAGTAAGGAGTTTGTGTGCACATTTCCTGGAACAGTGGATTTAAGTCTGCTGCCACCTAGCGTCACCAAAAGTCTCCCATTGATACGAAATATTGAACATTGAACAACTAGACAAAAATCCATAACTTCCCTTCGCCAGCCTTAATCTATTTATTTGTTTGTGGGCACAATGTTACAATTTGTTTCTTCTTATGTAAACAGAAGCAAGGAGACCTGCGGCGATTGTGTGCAACCTACCAACGCCTTCGTCGAAGACGTCGAATGATTGTGGGCCAGAATGATGGTGTTGTTGATGATGCTGATGATGATGTTTAACGGTTTACTTATTTCAAAAAAAACCAAAAACAAACAACAACAACAACAACAACTGAAAAAGACATCACAGTCCGCAGATTGAATTTCGTCTAAATTTACATCAAGTCATTTTGTTTACATGAACACATCACAAAACAAGGAGATTTTATTGCGCATGGAAGACTAATATTTTTTTTCAAAAAAGGGAAAATGAGGGTTTATACCTTTCAGGATGCAACGCTGACATAAGAAGCTCAACAAACAAATATAAAGAGCCGTTATGGGTAAAAAAAAATAAGTAAATAAATTATGACCGGTATGACCAGGAATCTGTGTCAATTATTAGGCTACCCAGAAATGGGGAGTTAAAATCTCATTTTTGAAAAACCAGTTTCTTACTAATGTTTTTTAATAATACATGTATAGGGGCCTATGTTTCCCCACTCAATTTCAGCAAAAATGTTTCCCTAATTTATTACCAAAAAATAATGTTCGTTAGGGGCGATTGGGGTGGGGGGGGGGGGGGGTTGGCGGAGGTTTACCAAAAAGCGGTCTTGGGCAAGGCTGATGTCATTTCTCGTTGCCATGCCTGAACAAACACACATATCTCGGACTGCAAAGAATGAAGGCATTTATGGACACCATACCAATGTTGAGCTAGGGCTTCAAAATCACATGGTAGGCCTAGTAAAAGTTGCAAATCAAGCCTCATTGGCTGTTATATAACTCACTAACGCATGCTATATCGTTGCGTTTGATTATCGATTGGCCTAACACACTATGCACGCGTGCTATAGAAATTGTGTGCACATGTTTTTCTATAGAAATTGTATAGAACTATATAGGACATCTCTATACAACAAAAATATATAAAAAGTTGATATACAGATTCTATAGACAATATTTTCAACTATACACACTTCTATATAACTCTATACATGATTCTATAAAGTTCTATAGAACTTTTTGTATGGGCGTCATTCATTATTTTGCCCTGTCAACTGCGCTCTGCCCGGTCCAATAGTTGGACGTGTACAAATTAACTTCTGTTGCACATCCGAGGCGTATCTATAATCATTGCAACCCTCCAATAAGCCTACTTTTTCGGTACTTTAAAGTTAACCTTCGATATCCTTTTTTTCCGAATAGCGGCTCCCAGCGACAGTAACACATGATATGCGTTTCTCGGTGGATACTGCCCATTTTGTTATGACGCGGAAGCAATGAAGGTTTGTTTGTTTGTTGTTGATGTTGTTGTTGTTGTTTTATTTTGTTTTGTTTGTTTTGTTTGCTTGTTTGTGTTTGGTTTTTTTTTTGGTTGTTTGTTTGTTTGTTTGTGTGTTTGTTGGGTTGTTTGTTTGTTTGTGTTTGTTTGTTTGTGTGTGTGTTTGTTGGGTTGTTGGGTTGTTTGTTGGGTTGTTTGTTTGTTTGTTTGTTTGTTTGTTTGTTTTTGGTGGGGTTTTTTTGTGTTGTTTTTTTTTTGGGGGGGGGGTTGACCCAACACCCAACCAGGTTAAAATCCTGGATACGCATCTGGCAAGTCGGTGCATTCCCTCAGACAGGACAGAATAAGAGACTTAGAGACGCTCATTTTAACCGTTTTTATTCATAGTTATAGTGGATGGGTATTTACATATTTATTTACACTATCAACATTGTTGGCGTCTCTGAAGTCCAACACTATCAAACAACTAAACAAAATCAAATGTACAATAGACTTCAACTGTAAAGTACCAATGTCTTACTTTTACTTTGTTCCATGGGATTGGCTACTCAACTTCGTCGAGCAGGGAGGAGAGTATATTACTGCCCACAAAAAGGGTCTGAAACTGGGATCCAAATTTAGGTAGCAAGTTGAAATGACGGCATTTCTACCTTTTGGTAATCCCCTGGTGTTATAGATTTCAAGGACCTTCTGGGAACAGTATCCTCAGTGCTCGAGAAGTTGATCAGAGAGGGTGATTTCTTTATATCTGAAGAAGATAACAGCTGATTGTCTCCACCAGGCAATCAGTAAAAAAGTCTGAATTCAGATTAAAGTCTATATATTTTGGGTTTTTTTTTTTACCCTCACCAGAGTGTGATTTGTAGCACTGTATACTCGGTTTTTATGGAGTTCTTTATGCAGGTTCTGCTGGGAAAAAATCCATAGCAACTCTAGAGGGAATCGAACCCACGATTCCTGCATTCTATAATAGCAGATGTTTTAACCTCTCCCACCTGAGCCCGGTGACTAAATGATCCAGCTTGGGTCCGTTAATCAGCAGCGGATACCATTTATTGCAACTATTGCATTGGGGATAAATAATATATATGCTTGGTTTTCCACCCTTACACCGATGTGTGATAAGCCCTGAATACCGGACATATAAAAAATAAATATCTATACATCGCCGCGTCAGTACAAAAACGTTGTATCTCCTTACTTACATTTACGTTACACGCATGTTTGATACGGTCAAAACGTTGTACCTTAAAATAACCCAGATGTACACACAAAACCAATAGGTGCCGAGATAAAACATCTCTGCACAGAGCATTTTCGTGCGACAAACTGCATTTATTGCACTGACACCACGATATATTCTTTTGTATACTGTGTGTCAATTAAATTGATTAAGATGCTTGTGAATGCTCTGAACAAGAATTGAAGGAACACAATATGTGAAAGGTTATTCCCTAGTACCGTTTTAAGCAGTCAAACATTGGTTCAGCCCAATTTGTGCGTGTTCTAGTGACATGATCTACTTCAATATGAATCCCATACGGATCACCCATGCTTAGGTTCTCTCTCACCAGACCCCATACTTCATTTTTGTAAGAGTAAGACAGTTTGTTTTCCTTAGTTTAGGGCACCTGTCAGAACATTACCAGGTCCAACCAAGGCAATGACCCTGGAAGCCTTTGTGAAAGATCAGACCTGTCTCACTCTAACCACAGAGGTAGGAATACAAGAGACACCTCGAAAGACCACAACCCCTTAGCTCATTTGCATTTGGGAGAATGGTATACAAATCTATGCATCATTTGGGAGAAGACGTCTCTCCTACTCAGACATGCTGAAACGAGACATCGGCTTGGCTAGTGCTGCGGAGCTGTGCTCCTGCATGCTGGACCGGGACACCGGCTCGGCTAGCGCTGCGGAGCTGTGCTCCTGCATGCTGAAACGGGACACCGGCTTGGCTAGCAGAGTGGAACTGGCCTCCTGCATGCTGGACCGAGATCACTGGGCAGGTTCGAGCTGCCCTTTGGCCCTCACTTGATTGATTGATACAAATCCAATTGAACCGTCAGCTGATCACTGACATTTTCAGGACCTTGTACACAGAGTCTAATGCTGCGAGACGGCTTTCCACTGAAACTATTCATTTACTGGAGAGAAGAGTTCTGCTAAACTTGCACAAATCTAGCAAAAGTATGTGTGATGTTTAGCAGGCTATTCAAAAGGCCCCTCACATCTGTCTCCTGTGTATGAAAATCAAGTCAAAACAGAAAAGTGTTTTTGGTTTTCATAATGTGTGTAATACCGATGTGACCACCATGGACCTAAACAATCATATGTTTAAAAAAAAATGTTGACATTTGAACTTTTCCAACCTTGTTTTATACATAAAATCATTGTCTGCACAGGTGCAAGCAATTCCAAAGAGCATTGCAGCTTTACATTTGGGTTTTGCTGATTATTTCATCTTACATAACTCCTCCCTTCTGACCATTGTTTTATTTCTAAATAGCCAGTTACATAACAGCAGTGGCATGGGACTGTAAACCTTTCATCAGCCTCTCGATGTGTCTTTTTTATTCCTACCTCCATGCTTTAACATACTATGACTGTAGTTGATCTCTTGCAGTCAATCATCTGGATTATACAATGCCTAAGAAACTTGTTTGTAAAATCTGCTTGACATAATAATAAAACAATAGAGCACGTCTGATATTAAGTGCACTGCAGTGTTTTCCTTCAAGCCTGCTTCTCTTGTCTACTAGTCCAATGTGTGGTTGTATTTGTGTCACCGTCCTCCAGATGGAACTTCAGTTTTCAGGTATCACGATTTCGGGACCGGCTGGTCGCTGTTCTGGATCGTTCCTATGGCAAGAGTGAACTTCAGGCTTAGGTTCTCCATCTTATGTGTGTGGATTAGGGGCGGGACCCTGATGCTAGCTGGCTCAGCCGACACGTCCAAGAGTTTCGACAGGATGTCCTGGAACTTGTCCTGCAACTTTCCTGTTTCAAAGAATTTCAATGGAAAGGTGTTTCAAACTTGCATGGTTACTGACAATCCTCCAATGCAGAGATACACCAGTCTGCCCAACACATGAAACTAAAAGCAATGTCATGTTAGGATACTTCATTTACATGTACAAGAAAGACTCTTTAACTGTTTCTTTTGCATGATGTTTCTTTTTTTCTGATTTAAGCATGAACCAATTGTGAAACGAATCACTGAGGAGTGTTATGATTGCAAACTTAACATTGGTTTCACATGAGACACTATAGAAATTACACATTAAAAAACAGGTGTTAAATTGATTCTCTTGGTATCTATATATGACAACACCACCATGGTGTTAATTTTACCAATGATAAAGTAATGGGGATAACTAAAACCAAGTCGGTGTTGTCATATATAGATACCAAGAGATTCAATTTAACACCCCAATTTTTAGCAGTGCAGTTGGTTCCAACACAGCATCATGAAAATATCAGTGGACTCCAACATTACAACAAAGAAATATCCATAGGTTCCAACAAAGTATCATGAAAATATCAGTTGTTTTCAATATAGCATCATCAAAATATCAGTTGTTTCCCATATAGCATCATGAAAATATCAGTTAGTTCAAACATAGCATCAAAACATCAGTTGATTGTAATAAAGCATCAAGAAAATATCCATAGGTTCCAATATAGTATCATGAAAATATCAGTTGTTTTCAATATAGCATCATCAAAATATCAGTTGTTTCCCATATAGCATCATGAAAATATCAGTTAGTTCAAACATAGCATCATCAAAACATCAGTTGTTTTTAATATAGCATCATGAAAATATCAGTTGTTTCCCATATAGCATCATGAAAATATCAGTTAGTTCAAACATAGCATCACCAAAATATCAGTTGTTTGCAATATAGCATCATGAAAATATCAGTTAGTTCAAACATAGCATCATCAAAGTATCGTTTGTTCCAACACAGCACCATAGAAATACCAGCTGGTTCCAGCATACGGTATTCTAAACTCCATCTTGAGCATCTTACCACTGACATCTCTGCCGAGGTAGCAGCACCATCCTCCACGGATCTCCTCAGCCACAGACGTGTCTTCAGCCACGTTAGAGCCTGTGAGGAGACTCAGACATGGAACTACGAGGTCATTCATGATCTCCAGTCCCTGAAGAGCTTCATGATCTTCAAGGGATTCAAACTGGCTTGTACACTGGGCATTTAGTTGCTACAAACAGAAAAAAAAACAAGAACCAAATTATAACAGCTTCGAACTCGAGTCAAATTCGACAAAGCAATTAGAGAGAAAAAGCAAAAACATATTTTAATTAATACTAGAGCCTATGTAATTAACATTAGAACCTATTTAAGATATTATAAGTTATAGGTTAAATATGGAAAAATATAGCGCTTGTGTGTCCCATATCCAACAAAGTGAAAGGCCAAGTTGAATATGGGACGTATATACGTTAATAGTTTTCCATTATCCACGAGCGGACATGTGATAACAAACTTGCAAGCAAACTTGACGCGCAGCTAAAAAAAAGAGAAGAATGCGCGGAGTTAGAACAGAAAAACAGAGCAGGGTGTGATATGGACCGTGCCATATGGTTTCATATCACACTCTTGTTGCCATGGATCGACAAATAAGAATCGAGGATTCAAGCCTGCTTGAAGATGAAATTGTATAACCAATAACTATATTACATCTACTATTACTGATATTACTATTATTATTATTGTTTTATAATATATAGGCCTAATTAACAAATAGGCCTAAAATGATACACAATCCTACAACAAACATAATCATATAATCAATGAATATTATAGAATATTATAGTGTATGGAATCAGTTCTTAGAACCAGAATTAATTCTACAAATTCAAAAAGCCAACAATATAGGTTCTCTCTCTCCACACGGTCTTTACCAATCTCAACTTCGAGAATAGTAAGATCTTGTACAACTGAAAACATAATGATAGCAGTTGATAGTAACTACAACAGCATTTCAAAACATTTCATTTCTTTTATGAACTCCTTAGGTAAATCCAACATTGAAATGACAGCACAAATATATAACACCTTAACAAAAGGCAAGAAATCAAAATGTAGCAACAATGTGTATTAAAAACAACAATAGCAAAATGAAGTACAATGTAGTTATGTTCCAATAGACCTTATGCATTGACGTCATCACGCCGCCATCTTAGAGGTAAATCGATGATGAAACAATGGAAACGCAGAGATTTGTACGCACGGCGCACAGGATTGGCCAATGAACAACCTCATTTTGACCTCTAGACGAGGGCGCCCTACTCAAATGACGTCATGTGCATAAGGTCTATAAACAAAGTAAACTACACAAGCTGAAACAAGAAGCAATATATACTGTGCAATCAAAAATTTACTGCCATTGTCCAGAAAATGACCAACTTGACACTGTGTGATGTCAAGTGGGAAATATTTATTGAAAAAAGAACAAAACAGTCAAACTTGCACTATGAGAAAGAAACACACAAGGAGAAGGGAACAAGTCGCATCGGAAATATATTTTTTTCCCTTCAGTTTTTGTTGTACACCAATGTACAATAAGCATGGTTATGATATGGTACTTCGGCTGGTGACCTTATTCTGGTAAGCATAATTTTATGTGCTTAGCCAGTTATTGTGCTTAAGCAGATCCATGAAGTGGAGCCAAGGGCTTCACCTGTAGTCCCATGCTTTCCCTACCTGCAGGTCTGGTGCACTTCATCGCAAGTTGCAAATGCTTTTTAGTTATTCTATATGCAAGTCGCCCCATCACAAGGCCCATAAGCCACTCAAGGGGGTGGGCAACAGAAGGGACAGAAACCTGCCCCAATGCGCAGAAATGAAATCATCATAAAATTCATCGTAAAAATATGTTCAGATGCACATTACAATAGTAAAAATGCAGATATATACAATTATTAAAAATCATTGAAAAATTTTGTTAAAATGAACAACACAAGGAGTACAACCACAATAATAAAAAAATTGTCAAAAGAACTAGAAACAAGACATGGTATATAAGAGATATGAATGCAAGCCTTATCTCAACAGTGCAGCTAAGAACAGGCAGGGGTAAATTAAATGAGTCCGCTGCAAGACAAGCATAACTGCCTCTTCCCTTATTTGAAGCAATAATAGCTAAGTGTCTTGCTCAAGGACACAAGTGTCATGACCGGGATTCGAACCCACATGCTGATGACTTAGCCACCAGAACTTGAGTCCGATGCACGAAACTACTCAACCATGACACGCTAAATTTTAAATCCCCCCCCCAAAAAAAAACTCTTTCTGTCTCACCAGCAAGCACAGCCGTCTGAAGTGAGCTAGCATGTTGAAGTCCATGGCCTTCTCGGCTTTCTCCCCAATGAATTTGTCATTCAGTTTATACGCATGCACAAAATACGGCAATGCTTCTTGATACCCGTACCTAGGGAGAGAATAATTGTAAAAAAGAAAATATAATTTTGCAGTGAGCAAAGAAAAGTTGACTAGAACGGGATTTGAAACTGCGCCCCTTGAATGAACATGCCGGTGCTCTACTAACTGAACTATCTAGCCCTAATGTTGGCGGTTTCCTTATTTTTTTAATATCTTTGTTCAGGGGTGCCAGTCAGAAGCCATTTCAACACTCATCACTGTGACATCACTCTTTTATCAGACTTAAGCAACACAATATGCATCCTGTACCACTAGAAAATAGAAAAAAAAGTAATAATTTGAAGAATTTCATAAATCAACATAAAATCATTTATTAATTCTGGTTGTGAAGCCAAGGATTCTCAGAAAAGCGAACTAAATCACTTTACTAGCCAAGAACCCCATGGAGAGAAGACAAGGAAGGAAGTTTCAGTTTTAGATGTGGGAGGAAAACCCCAGAGAAATATTCCAGGGAAAACCAACGCAATCAGGTAGGGACTGAAAAACCCAATCCACATAGTGCCCCCGGCGGGATTCGAACCGGGGTCCCAGAGGTGGAAGGCGAGGAAAGATACCACTACGCGAACCTGACCACCCAAATCATCAACTGACCTTTGACCTTTTTCATGTATTTTTCCGAACAAGTCAATGAAACCAAAACGAGGCAGAAGGAAAAATAGTCAGGCACTCTTTAAAGAGATGAGAATTAGAACTGTTCTTATAGAAGTGCAGTCAGGGTGCCTGACCAAAATGGCTGTAGAGTGATACCGAGTGACACTTACGCTTCCTGCTGAAAAAATAACTTGATTCCCTGAATGAAGAAGGCGTTGGCTTTGCAGAAGTTGTTGTACTCGTCCTGCCAGCAGGTGTGGATCTGTCTCTCCAGGGGCTCCATGGTCTGGCTCTCCAACTTCCGCTGTGCCATTGTCCTCAATGACTGTGATCTGAAAAACAAAAGCAACTCTTAGTTTAAAGACAAACCACAGGATTGGTAGGGCTGACGGTTTAAAAAAAAACATTGAAACGTTTCAGTTTGAAAACTCACTATTTATTAACTGGCCCCTACCCTCCACCCCCTACCTTTGTTTCCCTTTTCATTGACCATACTTTGCTTCTTCCTACTACATTCTGACTCTCTCTCTTTTCACTTCTTTCTACTTGACTGCTTCTAGACTTAAAGGTTGTGTTGTTTTCATTTAGCTTCTGAGACAGACTTTGCTTTGGTTGAAACGTGAGGCCATTAAAAAAGAAAAAATCATACTTCCCATTCCGCAACTTCCAGGAAGTTTTGAGACCTTTTAATTAAATGGCTGGCATGAATCTGAAAAGCATTCACCAGCCTCACAAAAAAAAATACATCTTATGCTGCAAAAACCTTGTTGCTTTGCAAACCACTACAAACGAAGTTAAACGATCGGGATTATGCGTTGGGCGCTGCAAGATGAGTGAATTTGTTTTGACCTTTTCCCATGATGCAAAGCAAAAATGGACTCTCCTGGGTAAACTGTAGAGGGCGTAGTGTATTGCGAATCACCTGCATTGTTCAATATTTTGCGGTGGCCGTTGCGAGACGACTGAATTCATTTTTACCTTTTCCCACGATGCAATGCAAAAATGGACTCTCCAGCGCAAACTGTAGAGGGCGTACTGTATTGCAAATCACCTGTATTGTTCAAGTGCGGGGGAGTCAATGCTGATGGCAGAATACACCATTGGTCCAATGAGTGGAAGTTAACAATCTTCCCATCTTACCTTACGTCCATGTTCACTCCTTTGGCAGCTGCAAACTGTTCAAGAATGGCTCGCTGTACAATTAACCTGGGAGCTTTGTTCTTCAGGAAGTATAGGACTGGATTCTCTAACCGTACGTCTCGCGTTGGGTACAGATCACTGGATAACAGCTTCTGATACCTCTGCTGTTCATCGGTACAAGCCTGAAAATAAAAAAGTGAAATATTTCACCTGTGAACAAGGGTTTTTCAAACTTGCACATGAGATTTTCACTAAAGATTTCAACCATGCACAGCACATTTTTCACTTAAGATTTCAGACCTGTACAAGGATATTTTCACAAAAGATCTCACCATGCAAAAGCGTTTTCACTAAAGATTTTACAGTTTATTTTATCACTGCCCGCTTTGGGATTCATTGCCCAATTTAGGATTTAAGGAAGACATTTAATTAAAATGTTGCTTTTAAGATTTCTTGACATCATGAAAGCAATACTTGAGCAAAATGAAGAAAAAAAAGATGTAAAGGCTCTGTGACCTTCATGCCCGAGCAATGAAGGTTTAAAACCAGACAAAATCCTGACAAATCACAAGCCTGTAATATGGCCGAGCAGTCTAGTACATCAAATAAGTTCTGGTGTTGTCAGAGTCTGGGTTCAGTTCCCATTCATGGCACTAGCTAGTGTCCTTGTGCAAGCCACTTAACCCATAAAAGCCTGTATGCACAAGCACCATCTTAAATATATACCACAATCCATCTTGGGAAACCGAGTAGAGCTAAAGACAAAATCAAGTTGCCAAGATGGACGCCATGCTGTAGTTTGCATGTAACTATGCCAGGTTGTACATGTTGTGTACCGCATTGCTTCATAATCAGCCTCGTGTCGTGATGCTTGCTGATGTTGTTTGGACCCGAAATTCACCCAGAATCCTTTGAGCGACAATCATTTCTAGCCATGCCCACCGGGACATGCATATGGGCTATTGCTTTGGATGGGATATTACACAGTATGATACATGTGTTGTGTAATGCATGTAAAAGAACCCAGTACACGTATCGATAAGAGAAGGGGTTTGCCCCAGTGTTTTCGGCATGGTTGGCAGCAGATTGCACCCCATGACTTTCTAAACCCTTAGTGGGTCTCAGAATTCATAGCTCCGCATACATGTCGCAAAACTAATGAGAGTTTTGAGACGCTCGTAGGGTGTGATAAAGTGCTTTATTTATTAATGTCGCCCGCAGCTGGGACATCCTTTGGCGACTCCAGTCTTCTCTATCCACTGTGCACGAAGCCAGGGCCCAGTTTCATGGCTCTGCTTACCGCGGAATTCTGCGCTTACGCCCTGCCACGGCCCATAGGAGTACGCGCTTTGCAGGGAGCTGAAGCGCATAATTCTTTGGTAACCAGCACCATGAAATTGGGCCCAGCTCTGTCATGGCCTCCCTTGTCTTTAAAGAGGATGGGCCATGGTGATTGATGTTGACGTTATTGTTTAGTTTTCCGCCTTCTATAATTATTGCATCGGACAAACTTCTCTTTTGTGACATTAAATTGACAAAAGAAGTGATATCTGCAGGGAGTTTTTACTCCTTTAACTAGCCTGCCACTTAAATTTATCAAAATCCCGGATATGAGAGCAGCAAACAAATCATGACGTCACTGGAAGTACTGAATCCCCGGATGGTCTGCACTGAGCAATGCTTCAGTAAACAACAAACAGCCGTTTGACAGAGGAGTACTTCCTGCGACGTCACTATTCTTTAGAATTTCTGGAGACAACTTTCAGGCACCGACTGCTGTTGTTCTGATGTCAGCTCAAGGCGGGGGTGAAAAGAGGCTCGGAAACTGCCTTTGTAAACGAAGAACCACGCATTCTATAATTCTGTCACTGTTTTTTCGTGGTAGATATGGGTGTATTTAGGGATGTACAACTTTTTTAGAAGAGAGACTTCTAGCGTAGCCCATCCTCTTTAAGAACTGTTTATTAATATTATTTGTATTCTTTATTATTATCAATACCTGTTCTAATGCCTCTTCTGCGCCTCTCTCTGAAATGATATCCCCGAGTGAGGGTACATGAGCCGATGACGCAAGGTCAGTGTTTGTACACCGTGAGGACATGGCCTCCTGGGGCGATGTGACGGCCTGCTCAAGAGGAAAGACAGGTACCACTGGGGACGCTGGCTGCATCAGGGGTCTTGTCTTTGCTCCTCCTTCAAACATAAAAACCAAAAATACAAAACATGCATTTTCCGCATTGATTTTCAGACATGCAACTTTTTAACTGCAAAAACAGAAAAAGTGGACTGGTATTAAAACTTTGTGAAGTGCTTTCTACTTCTGCATGGCACTATCAAGTTTTTTTTGAAAGAGTGAAATTGGCATATCAGCTGACAAGTTGCAATCCTGGACTTTACTTGGAATTTCTTTCCGAATCCAAGGTGTCATCTAACCATAGAGCTATATATATTGACTAGAGCGCTAACTCTACATTGTGTATGCACAACTGTTTTGAAGTCGCGCTGCACACAGACATGCTTAGTCGTTGTGCGTCATTGGAGAAAGATTTAAATTTTCAAAGAACATTTGCCCGCAAGTATTTTGCATGCCTTGCGTGCGCGCGTCTACGGCTGTATGACGCAGCTCAAGCACGCGTCACACTGCGTCTTGAAAGTGGACGCGGCAATCCAGGGGTGAAACAGGTGCGCTGAGGTTAAATCACGCGCATTAACTGATTGCGCGTCTTATTTCTGGTATAAGTGATTCCATAACGCAAGGAAAAGGAATAAAGCAGTGGTATGCAAATAGCCGTAACCCAGCCGTACAAGATTTCAAGTTTTCCATAGGTTTGTACACAAACATAGATGCGCCCAGGCGGCTTCAATGTACGAACAATGCTAGCACTCTAGTCATAGCTTAATGCATCTAACCCCCCTTCTCTTGGTACATTTTCCAGTGAGTTGACCAACCATTTGAATCCATTCTACTGCATGGGTTGTTTATGGTGGCATAACTTTGTACTGAACAAAACTGTGTACATGTGTGTAACTGTGTAGATGCATTCACCACATGATATCATATTGCAGGCTGGTGTAGTTTGTCTATTATTCAAAATCACAGCGGATGATATTGAATGGTAAAATCTTATTTTGATAGCACTGATCCACGTCTCTCAATTTGTTGTGAAACTAAACAAAGATTGCATGCCTTTTTTTCCCTCTTTACCTGAAGCCAGTGACGTCCTCTCTCCCAGGAATACAACCTCATCCTCTTTTGTCGACGTTGACGCATTGGCGGCTCTGGTCGTTTTCCTATCTTTGTTTTCATCCCATTGTTTAATTTCACTCTCAAAGCGTTGGTTGTCCTCGCTGACTAGTTGTTTGAGTTCATCGGCGAGGAGATCCAAACTGAGGCTACTGCAACCAGTTTCTTCGTCTTCTTGCTCTATTAAAACGGAAAGTACGTTGTTTTTGTTTGATGGAGGAGACAAAAGTCATTCCCATATTCCTTGAAAACACTATCCAACCAACCTGTGAACAACAGCTTACATTCTGTCAGGAACTTTTAACCAGCTGATGCGTATTCATTGTATTTCGGCACAAAGGAGGTAAGTCAGAGGCATCTACGCGTATGGGGACTCTTTGGTGAAGGGGGGACGAGAAGTCGATTTGTCCGAAATTCTACTCAGATAAAAACACAAAATGCCCTTTTTTCCCCCTTTCTTCTTCTTGCTTTGCCCGAATTTGAGGCAGCAACTGCCCCCCTTGCTCGCATGCCTACGTTCAGAGTGACCTGGGGATCCACCCATGGTTCCGGGTTTAGTACCAATTTTATGCCGTTGTTCACGGTTGGGATTTTGCAATCCACGGTGCATGAATTTGACACTTTCTCTGTAGGAAAAACAAACCTCAAAGTGCAATAAAGAGAATCTTCGTTCTCTTGGCTTTGTCAAGTCAAGGTTTCTTTGTGCCAGCTGATGTGTATTCATTGTATTTTGGCACAAAGGAGGTAAGTCAGAGGCATCTACGCGTATGGGGACTCTTTGGTTAAGGGGGGACAAGAAGTCAATTTGTCCGAAATTCTACTCAGATAAAAACACAAAATGCCCTTTTTTCCCCCTTTCTTCTTCTTGCTTTGCCCGAATTTGAGGCAGCGACTGCCCCCCTTGCTCGCATGCCTACGTTCAGAGTGACCTGGGGATCCACCCATGGTTCCGGGTTTAGTACCAATTTTATGCCGTTGTTCACGGTTGGGATTTTGCAATCCACGGTGCATGAATTTGACACTTTCTCTGTAGGAAAAACAAACCTCAAAGTGCAATAAAGAGAATCTTCGTTCTCTTGGCTTTGTCAAGTCAAGGTTTCTTTGTGCCAGCTGATGTGTATTCATTGTATTTTGGCACAAAGGAGGTAAGTCAGAGGCATCTACGCGTATGGGGACTCTTTGGTTAAGGGGGGACAAGAAGTCAATTTGTCCGAAATTCTACTCAGATAAAAACACAAAATGCCCTTTTTTCCCCCTTTCTTCTTCTTGCTTTGCCCGAATTTGAGGCGGCAACTGCCCCCCTGGCTCGCACGCCTACGTTCAGAGTGACCTGGGGATCCAACCATGGTTCCGGGTTTAGTACCAATCCTATTAGTGGTTCACGGTCGAGATTTTACAATCCACGGTGCATGAATTTGACATTTTCTCGGTAGGGAAAACAAAACCTCAAAGTGCAATAAAGAGAATCTTCGTTCTCTTGGCTTTGTCAAGTCAAGGTTTCTTTGTGCCAACGGTATTGTCAAAGAAAAATGATTCCGGCAAATCTGCGAAAATAATCCCGTCAGGCTGGACTAGAAAGAATGGAAGAATCCAAGCGGCAACTAGTTAAAAATTCTTATCAGTCTTAGAACTCAAAAATCTCACCTTCAAAGAGATCCCGCCTCTTTGCATCAACGTACATGAGGCAGTAGGCGCTGACGTTACCCGAGCCTCCGACCGACTCTCGCTCCAGGTCCTGCCACGTGACCTCCGTGACGGAGATGTCGTTGAACTTGAGCCAGACATTTCTTCGGTGGTTCAGGATGTAGGCCCAGTAGTGTCCCGCCGAAGCCTGGCCTTCATGGACAAGTACAGCGTGAAGATGGTACTCATTCTGTCCAGACAAAACAAGAGTACTTTTTAAATTGTAAAGGGTCTGTGTCAGGGCCTAGCGTGTCGTGGCACTTGGCGTTCAATAAGTCCCCCTTTGGTTTATCACTTAGTGTACTTACATTCATGAGATGGTCATCCACGTAGACTGTGGCTTTGAGATCTTTAAGGGTTGCTATTCTTTCTTGTAGATCTAGAGAGACAACAGAAAGAAGAACGTCATGAGCAACTCATGCAAATCAGGCCATTCCTAACACAGTACACCACCAAGCCATCGCCCCAAAGACTACACAGGGGAAGATTTTATGTATTTGCAATCTTACATATGAAGTTAGCGGTAGTGTCATGTGGTAGTGTCATGGCCAAGCGGTCTAGTGCACCAGAGTCAAGTTCTGGTGTTATCAGAGTGTGGGTTCAGTTTGTGGTCATGCTGAGGGGGGTACCGAGGGTGTTTTTTAGGGGAGGGTGTATGGAAGCTAGTTTGCCGACAACAGAAAGAACAACGTCATGAGGAAATTGCAGCTGCAACTCAGGCTATTCCTAACACAGTACGCCACCAAAAAGACTACAATTATTCACAACACATCACAGGGGAAAATTGTATGTATTTGCAATCTTTGATATGAAAAAAGTGGTAGTGTCACGTGGTAGTGTCATGCGGTAGTGTCATGCGGTAGTGTCATGCGGTAGTGTCATGCGGTAGTGTCATGCGGTAGTGTCATGCGGTAGTGTCATGTGCTAGTGTCATGTGGTAGTGTCATGTGGTAGTGTCATGCGGTAGTGTCATGGGGTAGTGTCATGCGGTAGTGTCATGCGGTAGTGTCATGCGGTAGTGTCATGCGGTAGTGTCATGTGGTAGTGTCATGTGGTAGTGTCATGCGGTAGTGTCATGCGGTAGTGTCATGCGGTAGTGTCATGCGGTAGTGTCATGCGGTAGTGTCATGCGGTAGTGTCATGCGGTAGTGTCATGCGGTAGTGTCATGCGGTAGTGTCATGCGGTAGTGTCATGCGGTAGTGTCATGCGGTAGTGTCGTGTGGTAGTGTCATGCGGTAGTGTCATGGCCGAGCTGTCTAGTGCACTAGAGTCAAGTTCTGGTGTAGTCAAAGTGTGGGTTCGGATCCTGGTCATGCAGAGGGGGGTACCAGGGGCGTTTTCTTTGGGAGGGTGCATGGAAGCTAGTTTGCCGACTTGCGGATGATAAATATTCTCCACTAGATCAAGAAAGACTTGCGCATCCACCATCGAACCTCTACGTATTTAATGACGTTAAAGCAAGAAACTTTTTTTTTGCCAGTGAGCGTGCTTAAAAGCAAAGAGTGTGACATAGCGAGATTGTCTTTTGTCTGGTGAATTCAATTTGTGTGTTCACTTGTGCCTATGCAAGTCATTGTACCAGACATAAGTCAAATGTCACTTGCCTATGGCTTACTGATGTAATCTTTCAAAAGCTAATTGATGTATCTGAATTGGTGGCTATGGCTACGGCTATGGATGTCCTATACTTCAACGCATGATGACACGGTAATCCAGCCATAGCCGTAATCCCTCATTCAGACACGGCCATATTAACTAGATATTTTTTAAAGTTGACTCACCTCTGACATCTGCCTCCACCTCAGTTCTCCATCTGCGCAGACAGGCTTGTAGTACATCTAGCTCAGTGTCTGTGATGTGCCTGGGGGATGGGGTAGTCTCTGGTAACGCCGAGGGGCCAGGAGAGGTTGGGACTGACGATGGAGAGGCCATGGCAACATCGGTAACAGAGGCTGGGACTAAGGGCTTTGGGTCTGGATTAAAGCTAGACAATGAAATAGAAGAACGAACGTGAGCATTGGCCTTACTTTCAGCTGTGAGGGCTACAAGGAAAATGAAGAAGTTTTAAAAAGAGAGAAGGTATCTGTTAACATTTCTCTTGAACTGGGACAGATTGTAAGATGGTGGGGGAGCAAGATACAGGTTGGGGTGTCGTGGCCTAGCGGATAAGAGCACCGGACTCAAGCTCTGCTGTTTCTGATCAGCAGAGTGTGGGTTCGAATCCCGGTTGTGACACTTGTGTCCTTGAGCAAGACACTTTACTGTAATTACTTTTCTCCACCCAGGAGTAAATGGGTACCTGTGAGGGCAGAGATGGTTCATTTGAATGATTAGCTTGGAGCGCGGTTACTCGCAGCACAGGCTGTATACTCCCCAGGGAGCTGAGATGGTTTCAGAAATGAAATAAATGGCCCAGTGACCAGGGGTAGTAATGTCAGAAGCACTCTGATACAGTACAGTGATAAAGCGCTATATAATATGAAGCGCATTGAGACGTTATTGTGAACTGCGCTATATAAGAACTAGTTATTATTCTTATTATTACTGTGAGTGAAGGTGCATACAGAAGGCTCAACAAGTGACAGACCTTATGCACACATACCATGACAGTACCTGTGGATGTGGCTTAGGGAGGAGTCATATTCATTGTACTAAAAGGAACCAGACTATTTGCCCTTCCAGCCTCGGTTTGGTTACATTGGTTTGAATGGGAGAAAATCAAGATGGCGGCACCATGACAATGGTCTATTGATGGAATTTAGGCCACTGTTGGCAGAGATAAGGTTCTCAACCTTGGTCCAATTTCTCCAGTGGCAATCTGTGGCACTGATTGATCACGAATACAAACACAATGACAGGAAAGTGCGGCATGGGTTTATATTTCATAGTTGTTTGCATAGCATGGGAGATATCAAGGCATCTTGGAGTATGCAGTAACGCACCTATTGGAGGGTCAACAGACATGAGGGAACTGTCAGGGTTTAAACCTACCCTGATGAGGGTGGACTGCTGGTCAGGGATCGGGGCGGTGACGTCATCTCCACATCCTGGATGTTGGAGTTGTTGGATGACAGAGGAACCTGCCGTTGCCTCGGGCTGTTCTCCGGGGAAGTACTGTGAGCAAACTCCAGAGCGTACTGTAGAACGTCTTGCAATGGGAACCTCTTTGAACCGGACCCATAGTTTAAATATCTGCAGTATTCACAAAATAAAATTAAAATCAAAAAATTGTTATAAACTTTGTTTCAATCATTAACTTCTCTGTTACCACTTCCCTTAAATCACCAGCCATGGGGTACAGAATGTTAGATTAACCCTCCTACTCTTTGACCATTCAATATCATCCACTGTGATTTTGAGTGACAGAACGCTATCCTGACATTTATGGTATCATGTGGTGGATGCTTCTTTGCACTACAGTCAACCCTCCTACTGTCTGACCATTGAATATCATCCACTGTGGTTTTGAATAATGCATAAGCTATGCCAACCTGCAAAATTATATCATGTGATTAATGCATCTACCAGTCTACACAGTACATAGCCAACCCTCCTACTGTCTGACAATTCAATTTAATCTACTGTGGTTTTGAATGATAGATGCTCTATGCCAGCCAGCATTCTATCTTGTGGTAAATACAACATCTATAGAGTTCTGTGCACAGCTGTGCAACCATACACAACCAGTGCTGTTGAATGATTTTTGAAATCGTTGGTCAACCCACAGGGAAAGTGCTACCAATGGTCTGGAGTAGAATGGTCTGTGGAAGTTAAGACAAAATAAACCTGAGGTAATGTAGAGTTGGGTCAACCTACCTTTCTAGCCTAAACTGCAGCATGTCTAGCTGCTGGATGATTTCATGCACATCAGTTCTCTTCATCCGTATTGCTGCTTGATTGCATTCCATATACCTAAAGAAAACACAGTCACGATATTACATGAAGCTTGGCAAAATAAAATTAACAAATAAGTACAACTGGATATAGGGTAACGATGAGCATATATTAGGTGCTTTCAAATTAAGTTTCAAAATGCTGCCCACTATTACTACCCATGTTCTTTTGGCCTTACGCATTCTTTTAAACATCTCAACTCCTTGGGAGTATGCAGCAGTGGCAGCCAAATGTGCACAGGTTGCCAGTCATTCACATCAACGGTCTCTAACCATGTGAATGAAATTGTATAGTTGAAAAGTTGGTACACACACTGCATTCCCTTTTTACTATTTCTGAGATCTTGAAGGCACGGTTAAAGGCAAAGTATACCTTTGGTTTTTGGAACCGTACATTTGCCTTAATGCTATATAATTGTAGATGTATGCCATAAAACTAACCTGTGTAAATTGCAGTTCAAAAGGTGGCAGCGTTTTTGAGATATCACCAAAAATCTGGAGCGGTTGTGTTCACGCAGAAGAAGTATCCGTCATTGGAATACACATTCTGAGAAGCGTTACGGCCATAACGCTTCTCAGATTCAAATTTTGGGGGGATAAAAAGTGATGTATTTTTCCATAACTGCAGTATTTCGAAGTAAAACGTTTCTCAAAATGCATTATACTATCCAAAGCTGCTGTACTTCTTACCAAGTGAGTTACTATTGCCATAAATTTTCAGAGTCATTACCAAACGTATACAGACCCTTTAAGTCTGCTCGTCTTCTGGATGAACAGAAAGTCTTGAGAGATATTTTGTTTACCTGTCCATGTAGAGTACCTGAGGGAAGATGAAACGATTATGAATCTTCTCTGGTCTTCCGATGGTTTGATTAAAATGAAACCTCGACAGCTCAAACGTTAGTACATGTGGAAGCCTCGTAAACCAGTGCTGTCGGAATAAAAGAAAAATACAGAGCACAGTGTGTTACAAAGTAATCATTTATTAACTCCACATTCTTAACACTGAGAAAAATAATAACGGGACACCGGTCACAACAATGTTAATGACATGGCATTTTGGCCGGTAACCTGTTTCTACTGAGGAATGTTTTCAAGGAAAGTTTTCTACCATCATTATCTTTATACCATGTGAGGTATATGTAAATCTGTGAACATTTATTTTTTTTCTTTCTTACCATTGTTGAGCTGGGGCTTCAATGTCATAAAAATACTGAGGATTGCTGTAAAATAAGTTCTTAGACTTTATGCGCTGTTCAACGGTACGAAACAGCATAATTTTGAAGTACACAAGACTAACCTCTTGGGCAGATTTTTCGCTGGTGTGGTTGACGGTTTCGATCTCCCTGTGTGACATAGAGGCCTCTATGCTTTCATGTAGGTCCTCGTACCCACTGATCTGGAGAGGATACTGGCCAAACGTCTCTTGATTTGTAAATACTTTCCCTGAGGCCAACAAAACAACAACAATAATATTAATTGATGCAGTGATTTAAATGATGTAAAAATTGCATCAGGCATAAACAATTCTGTTTGCTCTCACACCGATGTGTGAAAAGCACTGTATATAAAAAGTTTAAAAAAAACACTACTCAAGTGCATTCAGCAGCCAATGCAAGAAACATCGGGGCAAACCCCTTCTCTTAGCGATAAGTGTAACTGGGTTCTTTTACGTGCATTACACAATGCACCGGACCTACAGCTTTACGTCCCATCTGAAGGACGGAGCAGTTATGGTCAGGTGTCTTGCTGAGGGACAAAGTGTCACGACCGGGAGTCGAACCCTCAGTACTCTGCTGATCGAGAAACACCAGAGCTTGAGTCCAGTGTGCTCGACTGCTCTGCCACGACACGCCACACTGCTTTTCAAGTCCTGGTGAAACAACAACATCTACAAGCTACTCGGTTGGAATTCAAACATAAATAAATGACAAGATTTGCCACAGCAAAATGTATGAAATTCTGGAGGATCACAAACATCATTGTACAAAAATAATTACAAATTTGTCAAAAACTCAAGAGACATTTCAAATGTTATAAACAATACAATGCATTCAAATAGCAACAAATCATTTCACACAAAAATGGTCAATGGCACTTTACATATGAAACAATAAAGATTGCATAAATATACAAATTATTCATTTCAACACATCAAGAGCCTAAAACCCAAACAAGTGAACAGATAAAATTGTACACACGTGTCAATCTACACACAGGCACATCATAAAACCATTATCAATAGAATACACAACTGAAAAAACGGATAAAATGCATGCATTGTTGTATATCTCCACACACAGTTATATACTAAAATGGCATCAAGAAAATACATGAATGTAAGTGACTTTGTCACCCGAGAGAGCTTAAAAACTGAAAAAGCAAAACACAGATAAAATTGTACACACATATCAATCTACACAAACATGACAAAGGCACATCATAAAACTATCATCAATATAGAATACACAACTAAACAAAACAGATAAAATATATGCACTGTTGTAAATCTCCAAACACAGTTATATACTAAAATGGCATCCAGAAAATGCATGAATGCAAGTGACTTTGTCGCCCAAGCTTGCACACAAACCCAAGCCTCAGTACAAAGGTCATTTGTTTATAAAACTGTAGTTTGGTCCATGTTCACCCTCCATACCCAAGCTTACAATGGTTGGAAAGAGAAAGATCAGATGTTTCAAATTATGGTAAAATAAAATAAGGTTGCTATTATGCAATCCCTTCAAATTGACATGGAAAGACCTATGGGGCGCCGTACGGTTGTGTACAAAAAAGTGTTTTAAGTTACAGATCACACATAAAACAGAGGAAACAAAGACCAAGAACTTGGACATTAATTGGCCGATCTCACTGATTATACGAAAGGGAATTCAATAAGTCAGACATTATTTTGCTGTAAAACAATATCTTCAAGGTGGTAATAGAGTTTGTGAAAATATGCCTTTAAACATAAGCTTCCTGTTGTGTAAGAATGTGTGCTTCACGCTTGAGTAGTCAAACAATACAGTCACCAGCGGTTGTTTATTTCAAAACAATTTGAAAACGACCGAATGGGTTAAAGGGAGCAAACCTTTGCTTTGGGGAAAAAATTAAATGGTTTCAACGACTCACAAGAAAAGGTTACCAAGGAGGGCTACTGAGATTTATTTGATGTTACCTTCATTGATTCCTTCTGCTTTGAACTGACCATAGAAGAGATCCAACATAGGATTCCTCCGCGACGCTTCTTCACCTTCCTCCCTGGAATATATCACATGGAAAAAAAAACTCAGTGAGTTTTGCTAGCGAGGGCCTGGTTTCGGCTCTGGCTACGACTGTTGCTAAGGACAGCCTATACTTCAACACATGATGATGCTGTGGTCTAGCCGTAGCCGAAGCCAGCCGGAGCTGCTCATTTAGACATGGCCTTTGCTTACAGTTTGCAGTGGCTATGAAATATAAATTCTGCAGGTAATGGACGCTGTGTAAGCAGAAAGCATTCATTTGCTTACAAGTTTTATGAAATTCTTCCTCCTTTTTAATAGATGTGGGAGGAAAACCCCCAGAAGGCAAAACCCAGATAATCATCTAGGGACTGTAAACTCAATCAATAGACCTTATGCATTGACGTCATCACGCCGCCATCTTAGAGGTAAATCGATGATGTAACAATGGAAACGCAGAGATTTGTACGCACGGCACACAGGATTGGCCAATGAACAACCTCATTTTGACCTCTAGACGAGGGCGCCCTACTCAAATGACGTCATGTGCATAAGGTCTATGGGCTCTGGTCGAAGGCAAGATTTAAACCAGGGCGTCCAAATGGTTGAAAGTCAGGGAATGAAACAACTGAAATGCCATACTCATCATTTTCAAGGTCAAAGAGGTCAAGTGGGGTCCATATATAGATGTTTGAGGAATGTCTTAGAGGAATTTACCCTGCTTGAGGCGATGGTGGTCTTGAACAGTCCGACTTGAACGCATCTTCCAGCCACTCTAAGAGTTTATGTGTGAATTCACTTACATCCTGAAACACCACAAACAATGTAAATATGACTCAATTATAGAATCTGTGTTTACTTGTATGTATACTTGTATGTGTGTGTTGTGTTGTCATTTAGCCTTTGAGAAAGACTCTGCTAGGGTCAAAACGTGAGGCCATTAACAAACTTTGTGCATTTCACAAGAAATCTTCCTTCTTCACAAAGACTCTTCACTCCTTCTCGGCACATCCTACTCCCAAAAGTTCAACCATCCCAAATGATATAAGGCCAAGTAATAAATAAGAACAGTTTCTCGTCCTGGCTTTTTGAAAATTCAAGATGACAACTTTTTTCCCCTAACATGCCTAAGAGTCTTTGACTGGACTAGGTAAAGTCCCTACATCCATGTCACTCAAGTGACTGCATAACAAGACTGTCAATAAAAAGGAAGTGTTAAACAAGAAAACCTTTGAAAACTTCTTCCATGGTAATTCCCTGAATTTGATGTTTTCAGACATGAAAAGTAAAATACATAAAAATACAAAATAAAATGTTGAGATGGCCAGGAAAAAGGAAGCAGGAAGGGACGAGAAACTAGTATTTTTTTTTATTTGGCCGAAATGTATCCCTTGCTCTCACCTGTTGGCTGTTAACACCTCCACTGTTTATGAAAGCCCCCTTTAAGATTTCAACAGCTTTGCTGGGGTCGACGTATTTCCGCTTCGTGCCTAGCATGAGAGCAAACAGCGCCCTCAACTCCGACATGAAGAGTAGGTTTCGGTGCTCCTAATGTATGAACAAGAAAGTAAAATCCGTAAACTTTTCATTGTTTCTGTAGAAAATGAATCCGATAGAGATCCAACAAAAATTCCACATCAGAGGGATGTTTTCCGATTATCCGTCCCGGAATAAATTGGACAAGACCCCTGAGATGGTTGTCTCGCGCAAACTAGTTTTATTTTCACTTTCAACACCATGCGAAGCTTAAAATCTGTTGATGTATACGTACCCGAATCTCTGTGGACGCAGTGGATGGATTTGCGGATGCAGCATTTTGGGCTGGTTGTTGAGCATGGATGTTTGCCGGTGGGACGAAATTCAGTACCATTTGGCGAAAGGCAGGAAGGTGGAACAGGGACTGCAACAAAGGAGAGGAAAAAAGAAAATGTAGCATTTATAATGATTTCATTCTGTGTTATTCACCACAAGGTATCATGTTGCAAGCGGGTGTGGAAGGAGATTCTGTCCAGCAGGAGATTCTGTCCGAGCATACGGCGAATTATGTACTAACTCCTTCTGATAGCGCCCTCTTTTGAATAAACTCCTCCAGCCCACGTTAATTTACCATATGGTGGACACATTACCCGGAGGACAGATTACCCTATGACACCAGCATAGTCTATCTGTCATTCAAAACCACAGTGGGTGACAATCAATGGTCAGACAGTAGGAGGGTTGACTGTGTATTGTGTAGATGCATTCACCTCATGATATCATTGCAGGCTGGCATAATTTCAAAACCATTCAAAATCGTTCAAAACCACAGTGGATGATGAATGGTCAGACAGTAGTAAGGTTTGCTGCACACTGTGTAGATCCATTCACCACATGATAAAATATTTTAGGCTGGCATAGTTTACCTATCATTCCAAACCACAGTTGGTGACAATAAATGGTCAGTCAGTAGGAGGGTTGACTGTGTACTGTGTGCATTTACCACACGTGACATACCTGTATTACTGCACTAAACCAGCATGTGTTTCCCACATTCTTGAGACCTACTGGCCAGCCATTCTCCCTGCATCTGTCATGTGGATTCAGAGGGTCACTAAACCAGACCTCCCCAGGTCGGAGGCCAGACTTGTTTTCCGCCATACTTTGCTCCAGAGCTCTGCAATAATATCAGCAAAGAACAACCACATGGTCAACATAGTGTGCCTCAGCCAAGCGGTCTAGTGCACTGGCATCAAGCTCTAGTTTCAAAGTCATCAGGGTGTGGGTTCAAATCCCGCTCATGACACTTGTGTCCTTGGGCAAGTCACTAAACTATAATTGATTGCTTCCCTTCACCCAGGAGTAAATGAGTACCACAAGGGGCGGTAATTTCCATAATGACATCAGTTGTCGTTGGACATTTGCATTCGACTGCGTTTTAACCAGACAATGGTCTGAATTTTAAAATATTTATTAATATTTGTTCAAATAAGCTGGTAAACCATCTGATATAGAAAGCTGTAATGCTAAATGGTCAATTTAACTTGAACAATATTATTTTAAATTTTATACTTACAGAATTGCCGTTCAGGATTGCAATTATGCACCTAACAAGTTTCTGACTTACTACTTCATTTATTTCAGTTACTTAATTAAAACCCTTACAGACTAGGCAGTTTAGCTAGCGTGTGGCCTCAATCCTCAAATATTCTCTTCTCTTATGTCACTCCACAAAAATTGTTTTGACTTGGACAAGATTGGCATGCCTGATCCTGTGATTTAAGCAATTGTAATTTGGGCCTACAACTCCCAGTCCTTCTGAATTCTTCACTTTGGCAATTGGATATATAGAAGGATTCGGGACTGTAAGGGTTACTGAAGTGACCAAAAAGTCAAAAGCGAATCAATGTAAAACAAGTTCATTTTTAAATATTAAAAACACAGAAAATACATCAAGTTTAAAAACATTAAGTCAACATAAACAGTCCGTCAAAGTAAATGATTTTTCACTTGAAATTCAGCAAATTGAAGAAGAACATGAACTAGTTTGTAATTTTAGCAGAAGCTTGTCCGCCTTTCTTAACTCTAACACTGACCTGCTGATGTCTTGCTCTTCGGTCGACACACCGATCGTCGTGCTTTGTCCCGTCGTGTCCCGCAGCGACAAGGCAATAGCCCTCTGGAGGTCATCTTTCTCGTCTCGGTCATGGGTGAGGTCAATCACTTCTGGGATAAATACTTTAAAATGTCACTTTCTAATAACAAACTTGTACCATCGATATCTAACCATTGGTTTGGACTCATTCAGAGCTATCATTAAGTTTTTTAAAAAAGGGTGACACACTCACCGCACCCCAACACCTAAGTTTCAATTTTGATAACTACAGTAGTTTCTGCATTTTTAGGGAGGGTCTTGAAATCAAATTCTACCTTGGCCTTTATTCTTGGGGCCACACACTGGTGTAACCTCCCCTCTAGTTGCCGGATCCACCAATGCTGTGTGCTGATTCTTGGGCACTGATGACGTAGCTGGGGTGCCTGTGGGTAGAGCGGCCGACTGGCCAGCATTCTCAGCACTCCCATCGGTGAGGAAAGTGATAGCCTGAGTGATGTCTCCACCACTTGCTTCATAGGCATGCTTCAGTGCCTGAGCATCTTGAACCCCGGTGATCTCCTTCAGTTGATTCAGCACAATCTCTTGATTCTGTAAGATGAAACGAAAAAAGATATAATATGGTGCTTGGTACTTGATAGCATCCACAGAATTCCATCTGTACATTGTACACTACACAACACAAAGCAGGCCTCGATCTTAAGAAAAACAGGGGCAGGCCATTGCTGGCCAAATCAGAGAAATTGTACAAGGGCATGCTGGCCAAGTTGGTGACAGTGAAATTTTTCTGAAGGGCATGATGGCCAACTTGACAGGGCATGAGGCCAATGGCATCGGTGGCCTCGGTTAAGATCAAGACCTGACAATGTATCTATGGCTTTATGTCTTTCAAGGAAATACACACTACAATGTACAATGTACATGTTCAATGTATTTGCTTTTGAAGGATACAAATGTTATGAACCAAAGATACTACAAAACCAAGATAGGACACTCTAGTCAGAAACATGAAACGCAAAATGTTATGAACCAAAGATACTACAAAACCAAGATAGGACATTCTATTCAGAAACATGAAACGTAAAATGGGGGCGCCCGCTGGTGTTAGTTACAGTGTAGGTAAAACCAAAGATACTACAAAACCAAGATAGGACACTCTATTCAGAAACATGAAACACAAAATGGGGGCGCCCGTAGTCCAGCGCTTGGACCGTTTTCGTTAACTAGTGTTTCCAACTACGCCCTCAACGTCAATACACAGCCCAGGTTATCAGCCTCAGGTCTCTGAATTGGGCAAAGCGCCCTCAACGTGAAGGGTTGTCCGTGGAATCAGGAGAATGATAGAACAAAAAATGGGCAAAGCGCCCTCAACATGGAGGGTTGTCCGTAGAATCAGGAGAACGATAAAACAAAAAATGGGCAAAGCACCCTCAACGTGGAGGGTTGTCCGTGGAATCAGAACGATAGAACAAAAAACGGCCAGAATCTGGACTAGGACTAAATCAAATTTAGGTATCTGAAGGTTTGGTCCTAACAACGACAAAATCTTTTCATCTCTGTGTTAGCAAGTTTGCATCTTTCAAGAAAATCTGCAGGTGCAGGGAGACCAATAAAAAATCTTGCAATCAGGAAAAAATCCTGGTAAGTCACAAGCCTGATACACTGTAAGCACATCCCATTGGGCAAGCAGGCCTTGCGCTTAAGCTTTTTGTAAAGTAGCCCAAGGGGCTAGTAAACTGTGCATTTTACTTGCCCCCAAGTAGTTTTTGTTGCCCAAATTTTAAACATGTGTGCAGTCATAAATGTATCTTCCTGATACTAATGGTAGCGATCACAACCAGTTTATAGCAGTCAAATGAAGTTACATGTACACTCACACACTCAAAAATAAATTAACACATTTCCGAAATGTACATACATGTATGTATTATTCACAAGATCGGAAAAGGAACAAGTATGAGCTATATTATAAACAAGTAAGTTGCACAGTTTTTAGTAGCCCACAGGGCAAGTTGAGAAGTGGTGTTTACTAGCCCATAGCAGTTTTTACCAGACAATGTACGCCGGGCTAGTGCTAAGCGTGAACCCTGCGGCTTGCCATCATTTTTAAAAATCAGTACAACCATGAATGCTGTCGTGTACATACCAGCTGACGACGTCTCATATACCGACTGTAGTAAACTTCAGGCTCTCCAGATGCTGTTGTAGCAGTGTGGTCAACAAGTAGAGACATCTTCAAAAGACAACCCAATAATAACAACCAGGCCTACAGAAATCCTTCAATTTAATCTCCTATTATAGTCTGAACAACTGCTACTTCCGTTCCCAAGAAAGATAGTGTACTCCAATCATCCGGGTGTGTGTGTTTGACAAATCCATGTAAATAACATGTAGAGTAACAGCCAAAGCCGTGCAAATACCCCACAAATAAACACTTTTCCTGTAGATTCTGGTGGTCTCGAAATAAGTATGGAAGCCTTTAACTTTGGCTAAAATAAAACTCCACACTGTCACAGCATCGTTACAAACTGCATCAATAGCGAAGACAACTGCACTGCCTCACCAGTAGACTGGTTTTTACTTTTACAGAACGAAGATGGAACTGTCAAAGTGTACCAGTGATCTCAAATGAAGAAATGCAAATACGACACAGTGAAGATTCATGTAAGTCATTAAGGAATTAATCAAAGCTCTCGAGTTCATGAGAAGCCAGGCCCACTTCCTACTGCAACATTACACCTGCACAATATGGTAGTGTAGTAAGCAGTAGAAATGCACTTGGGCCTGTCTGGTGTTTGATATGTCTGTGGAATGCCTGGAATGTCGATGCTGCCTTACTTGGAAAGTGGAGACAGACTTCCCTTCCATGGCAAATCTGAAGTTCCTCTTAGTGGACATCCCTTCCAGGAAATAATGGAATGACCCTGTTTTCTTTTTACACATTTTTTATACGCTTGAGCATGTACACTGCAGATTCATGATACTATGTGGACTGGTCCATTTGTTCCCATGGGTGATGTAAAAAAATTAAATTACTGCATGTACCAAAGACAAACCCAGAGTAGAGAGGTGTAGAACTAGACATTCTATTACAGTACAATCATAGAAAAAGCACCAGTGATGTCAATGCCCTGAACGGTCCCCTGAATTCACACCGAAATACAAAGTTCACGTCACCCAATTTCTGGCATGGAGTATATTGGTGTGTGTGTATTACACGTCATCTGGTATTAATTGGTTAAAAGATTACTACAAAATAAAATAACAAAATATTTCCATTCCCAACTACATGTACATGTGTGTAACAGACAGATCCATTATGCCCCGCCTCTTACGTACTGTATTGACCAATCACAGCCTTGGCTAAGCCACCTAAAGTCTGACACGACAAAATCCTTTTTGAAAATGTTAACATGCGTGCGCATACTTAATAGCACCACCCCAGCGATGACCGCCACACCATGCACGGCACAACACGATATCAGCACATCAGCGCACATGTATGCACCAATTCACAGTGCGTGTGTGTTGTTGCGCGCATGTGGCGGCCATACCTGCGGTGGCGTAAATTCCCATGAACGAGCTGCTCGGATTAGTCTATATGACCACATTTCCCATGTTAATGAAGCAAACTTACACTGTAAAGTCCACTTCAAATGTAGTGGTACAATATATAATATTAATAAATACCTAGGACAGTTTGTGGATTCTGATTGGTCAAAATGTGATCACGTGGGGGTGTATTAACGGCGATATAAAGACCGGCTAACAAAACAAGAAAATTTTAGCCGTTTATTTCGTTAAAAAGGTATTTATTAATGGGAATAACAGTGCGAGGACCCAGTCTTCACTGCTTGGTAATGACCTTGGGTGGTGGCTGGCCGCTGTTAACGACCGCGCCTCCGGCTTGGTCGTTAACAGCGGCCAGCCACCACCCCGGTCATTACCAAGCAGTGAAGACCGGGTCCTCGCACTGTTATTCCCTAATTACAAAATGATGTAGGCCTATGCCTCAAATGCATTTGAACACACTGTCATTACTGTACAAAACACTAGTAATACTGATCTCTAGATGTCCACAGTCACACGTAATACTATGAATACAGTATATGTGTGTACAAATCTAACAAACGTACACATTACGTACTGTGTGTATACATGTACTTGTATACACATGTACCCAATGTCACGAATACAACTTCGGTATTCTGCCTTTCCTTGGTAATCTGCCTGAGATTCCAGCATGCCGGGGCACCTTGGTCGTTTTTTGGCCGTGGTTTACGTCCGAGGGTCCAGCTGAGTCAAGCTGAACAAAAAAATATAATCCTGGTGCATGTTACGGAAATTACATCATTACTTTTAGTCAAAGGCCTTTTCACAATATGAAAAATCTCTCTGTTGGACACGGGTCCGACCCGTGTACCTGTCCATAGTTTGACAGACCTTTTCACACTGCATTTCAATCATAGATCCCTGAGTCGAGACCAGCCCTGCTCTGGAGTTACATGTACATGTAGGTTGATGGTTTTTGACCCTGTAGAGACTTACCTGCGTAGCAAACATAGAGTCAGAACTAGAGGGCGCGCAAACCATGCGAGACGGCCCAACAAGGAGCACTTTTGTCCATTGAGAAAATGGCGCGGACCATTCATTTACACTGGTTACTCATCTGTTCACACAGCAGCCATTTTCTAAGTGGACATTCGTATGCAAGTGACCCATAGGGAGTTTCGCCCATGGTGAGTCAGTGGAGTTCCGTGCGTGGCATCGCGAGTGCTCCCTCTAGTTCTTATATATAACTCTATGGTAGCAAAAAAGCTGATTTCGAATCGGGCAGTCTGAAAGCAGAGAGGATTCGAACCTTGTACAGCATGTACAGTGTATGTACATGTAGCTTTCAGCATGGATGGGAGCTTGATAGTGTGAAAAGACCTTTAGATGGTCAGGCCTGATAGTTCACAGAGGCAAGGGAGGCGATTGCCTCCATGCCCCTGGTCCTTTGCCTTGGTACCCTTGAAACATTCCAACAGAACTTCACAATTTCCTCATAGAGGTGCCCTTTATCAAGAAGAAAATGCCTTGATGCTCTTGCCCTATTTAAAAAACAAAGTAATAAGGCCTGGATGGTTTCTTTTTGACAAGGATTTCCTCTGAGTATTCTGAGAATGAATCCCACGGGTGGTCCCGGAAAAATAATCGGGTACCTTGAAGCGAAATAGTTATACTGTGATTGCATTCTTTGTCAGTTTTGTCATTATAAAAACAATTGTAGGCTATAGTGTCCCATGCCACTGTGGAGATCTGTTCAGTGGCTGACCTTGGAATTTCACTGGACAGGAGGAACTACTTAGTGTATGTCAAACAACCAGGTCGATGTATTTTTAATGTATGTTAAAACCCCACCTCAACATTGGTAAACTGACTGTAAATGCTTCCACTCTTTGCACAAATCAAGACCTCATTTTTGTAATAAAACCACACTGTGAAAATGTCAGCTCATTTCGTTGTTTCATTTGCAAGAAAAGGGTAAAAATGCATTCAGCATTTTTGTACGGATTCGGTAGGCAGTTTGAAAACAATAACACTTCAAGGAAGAAATATTAAAAGGCAAGTTTTCTACCAGCACCATCAATACCTTTATACCATGTCAGGTATAAAATGTAAATCTGTGAACATTTATGTTTTTCTTCTCACCAATGTTGAGCTGGGGCTTTAACTCAAATTAATACTTCGACAATAATAACTGGACACTTTGCACAGGTTGGTAATTTCTTTTTATTGTGACCAAGAAACATGCTTAGACCGCGTTTTCTACATACAGCTACAAGCCTCGATCTTAAGAAAAACGGGGGCAGGCCGTTGCTAGCAAAATCAGAGAAATTGTACAAGGAGGGCATGCCGGCCAAGTTGGTAGTGACAGTTCAATTTTTCTGAAAGGCATGCTGGCCAACTTGGCAGGGCAAGAGGCCAATGGCCTCGGTGGCCTCGGTTAAGATCAAGGCCTGCAGCTGCATATGTACATGTACATGTAGACAGATTCAGGATGGAATACCCTAAGTTCCTAGGAATGTATTGCATCCTTTGTACAGTAGGCCTATGTAGAATGTTTAAAACTAGTTTAAAAAAATTTTAATCACCAATTATCATGGCTCATGATGTTTGATTTTCTTCACTTTCATGTATTCCCAGAAGTGCCTTCCTTTTGGCACGCAGGTTAGCATGTCAGATACACAAGATTCATCAGTGTTCATGATTCTTGTTTTATTTTCTAGGACCCATTCTTTAGTTATGATTCGACGGCTCCGAGTGACGAACTGCAATTCATGGACCAATAAAAAATCATGCCAGCGGCTTCAGCACTTCTCTGTGGGTCAGGATCAGGCTTAGGTAAGATTACAGTTATAGGATTCTCTCTCAAGAGTCACGGTTTGTACCCGCGCTGAACAGCAACCATCATGGCTCCTCCGCCGTTGTTGACATGGGCTTACACCGAGATTTGACATAAAATTCCAGCAAAAGCCTAGGATTTATCGCACGGGGGATCATGCGGAAATCTTCTCCAGACTCTGCCTGTGAGTCTGACATGTCTGACAGCAACGACCGACCGATCATTGAGGGATAAATTTGCCAAAAAAAGTAAGTCTCGATTCGAAAGTTGATGTCTGGTTTTAAAGGACAGGGTTTGTTGGGCCAAGAAGCGGAGGTAGTCCAGCGTATTGGTGTTCCGTCCCAACTTGACAATTGCCCCAACTATAGTTGGGACTGGTCCCAACTTGAGTGTTACAGTTGGGGCGTCCCAACTATAGTTGGGATCGCCCATGCAGCTCTACTACACGAAAGCGGAGCCGAAGCCAAAAACAAGGTTTGAAAAAGGCCCTTTGGTTGATTCTCCTGGGCCTCTAACTTGTCATAAATAATTATATACAGAACATGTGGGTTTACAAGTGTCTTTTTTTCAGAGGGTTCTGATGACGGACACATAATTATGACAGCAGGTTACGTTTTCAGTCTCCAAAAGTACTGATTTAATTTCCCTTCTCTCGGAAACCAAAATTCTAATTCGTCTCAAAAAGTACTAGAATAAAGTGGTCTTAATAACTTCTTACTATTATTATTTTGTTTATTTATTCTTGTCTATTTCGTTAAAATAATTGAAGAAATGAACATTGTCATTAACACTTTCACTGTTTTGCCGTTTGTGCGGACATATCACATTCTGTGTGTGTGTGTGTGGGGGTCGGGGTACTGGGTCCGACGGTACTTTGTATTTACTGCAATCCTAACTACAGTTGGGACACCCCAACTGCAACACTCAAGTTGGGACCCGTCCCAACTATAGTTAGGTCGATTATCAAGTTGGGACGGAACATTGGCACATATGGGGCTAGGTAGGTCAGATCAGATGTCAAACTCAACAAACTGAACGAAAACGGAGAATAAAACACAAGAAACATACCTTTAACTCATCACGCTTTTGAAACACACCGTGCTCCACAGTCATTATGGTCGTTCGTCTCTGACCCATAAATATGGGTCGATGAGCGAGCCGAGAAAACTCTGCGTAAATATGCACGGAAATCAAAACAACATGCTCGAAAAAAAGCAAGCAGTTGTAGTACTTGGTATAACTGCTCACTGATCAATGGATCAAGGTCAACTGCTACTGTGCTAGCATTGCCAGCCACCTGAACTATTGGGCTACAAGGCTAGCCCAAAAAGTCAGAATAGTTTCGTAGAAGGTAATGGTTAGTAGAAAATTTATTTGACAGAATTGAGTCCTTCAATGAGCATACTTGGGCGATAAAATGTTGAGCGTTTCACAGCGACAAAAGTTTTTATTGGACAATGGTTTGAAAAGCTGAAAATTATCTTCATTTTTCAATCATTTTTATTTATTGATTCATTGTCTTAATTTAGTTACTTATGAAATAAAACAAAAATCCTATCAATCAGTTCACAACTTGTACAAATTTTGAGGATAATTAATTAAACTACAAGTAAAAATAGTTGTAAGCTATTTTTATCAAGCCAATGAAATGCGTCGTCTTTTACAGATTCGAGCAACGTCATTTCAAGATGGCAGCCTCCATAGTCGCACAAAACTTTTCTAATTCACTGCAATGATGGGAATACTTTTATCAAAAGAATAGTTAAACATCAAATTAGCTTATAAATATTAATTACACATATCATTTTATCATTCTAGAAATCGCAGCTGTCAACAAAGAGTAAAAATGTCGTTCTTTCTGGATTCTTTTGTTATGTTTACAACTCAGGTGAGTTTTCAAAAAATAATAATTTTTGTATTTCTCGAGTCTGCGAAAGTGCGAGTCGGGTTGACTTACTTAATCTTAATTTCCTTACCTTAGTTTTACTTCCACTTTACTTGACATGCTAGACCCAGTAACTGGGGCGCTGAACTCCTTTTTTGAGATTTTGACAGTATTGGTCATACTGAACTGCTTTTTTGAGATTTTGACATTGACGACGTTTACGGTCTAGCTTAGACCCAGTAACTGGGGCGCTGTACTCCTTTTTTAAAAATTTTGACATTATCTGTCGTACTAGCGCCCCAGTCCGTGGTATATATGGAAAGTGCTCCGATTCGGAGTCCGAAGCGGTTTTTTTCTGAATCAGTTACAAAATTGTCAAAATTGCAACAAGGACTCGACAGAATTGCTTGAAAATCGCCTACTGGCTTCTCCAAGTATCTACGGTGAAATAAAATGCAGTTAATTGTACTCACGATCATTTTTGGTCCTCCAAATCGATGATTTTTAGCCCACTATCACGCATATATCAAATTTGCCGTTAGAATCGCCATTTTGAATGTGATACTCAACGACCGTTTCCTTATGTCTAAAACGCTGCGAGGATTGCGTGTTCGCTGAGGCCCTGACTTTCATATTGTTTTCCGCGCAGTCAACGCAGGATACCAGGCTGTGTGTAGTGCCAATGTTCACTGATGCCCTGACATTCATGTTGATTTGCGCAGTCAATGCAGGATACCAGCTGTGTAGCCTGGTATCCTGCGTTGACTGCGCAAATCAATATGCATGTCAGGGCATCAGCGAACATTGGCGCTACACACAGCCTGGTATCCTGCGTTGACTGCGCGGAAAACAATATGAAAGTCAGGGCCTCAGCGAACACGCAATCCTCGCAGCATTTTAGACATAAGGAAACGGTCGTTGAGTATCACATTCAAAATGGCGATTCTAACGGCAAATTTGATATATGCGTGATAGTGGGCTAAAAATCATCGATTTGGAGGACCAAAAATGATCGTGAGTACAATTAACTGCATTTTATTTCACCGTAGATACTTGGAGAAGCCAGTAGGCGATTTTCAAGCAATTCTGTCGAGTCCTTGTTGCAATTTTGACAATTTTGTAACTGATTCAGAAAAAACCCGCTTCGGACTCCGAATCGGAGCACTTTCCATATATACCACGGACTGGGGCGCTAGTACGACAGATAATGTCAAAATTTTTTTAAAAGGAGTACAGCGCCCCAGTTACTGGGTCTAGGTCTAGCTAGGTACATGTATGTATGGCTGAGGAAAAAGTACTATGATTATGAAATTAAACATATTTTAAAATAATTAAAACTTTTTTTTTTCTTAAATTATTTTGTAAATATTATTTAATGAGTATGACCAAAAACATTATCGTAAGATCCAAACAGTTTTTAGACTCGGACCCAGAGCTAAATTCAGGCCTAGACCCAGTAATACACAGTATTAACTGGGACGCTGTACTCCCTTTTTACTTTTATTTTGACAGGAACGGTCATCAAAATTTGGAAAAAAGGAGTACAGAGCTCCAGTTACTGGGTCTAATTTAAGGCCAATACAGTGTAGGTCATCCAAGTCAGGGTTCTCCCCAGGATTTTTCAAAACTGGGGGGCATTCTGGACCCAAATTTTGAAAGTGTGGCCGAAGCACGCTAAATTGGCAGTATTTGATGTTCATGTTCAGTTTGAAAAGCTCTACCGTGCAATCTGGAACATTTAAAATGGTGTTGTGTTAGGAGTTGTGTTTGATCTTGATATTAAAATCTTATTATTTTTTTTTTTTTTGCATATCGACTGTAATTTCTGCGTATCGGCCCTTAATTTGCGCATATCGGCCAGATACGCTAGCTTGTGCATGGGGAGAACCCTGCAAGTAAAGACTGAACAATTTTAACATATGTATTAAACTTCTTACATTAGCTTACTAGTGTACTTCTAATCTAAATAACACAAACAATTAAGCAAGATTTGAAGATTTGCATGGTTATCAGGCGCATTGAGAAATCTGATCACTAATTGGTGAGCTTACATGTACGTGTACCTATTTTATCTTTTTAACTCTAGATTCTGTTTTTCCTCGGTGGTTGGATTTTTTTCATGCGTCAGCTTTTCAAAAACTATGAGGTGAGGATACATACATACAAGCCTAATACTTCATGGAGGCACTGGAGAGAATTGCCTCTATGCCCCTGGTCATTGCCTTGGTGCCCTTGAAACGTTCCAGTAGAAATTTACATTTCCCTCATGTCATAGAGGTGCCCTTTATCAAGAAGAAAATGCCATGGTGCCCTTGCCCTTTCAAGAACAAAGCAATCGACCGAGAAAATGTTGAATTTACATAGCGCGAATAGCAAAACATCGGCCGTTACCTTCGGCATAGGAGTGGAACTAAACACTGAACCATGGCTCGATTGATTTAATCTTTCTTAGGCTGTTTCTGAATTAGTGGGTGTGGCTACAGCTGTGGGTGGATCATCCTTTTAACAACCTTTGAAGGACAATTCACTCGTAGCAACAGCTGTACCTGCCAATTCAGACTTGGCCTAATATCCTGGAGTATCTTCTAAAGTTCTATGTGTAGAATGCAAACTTGATTTGACTTGAGGGAGAGATGCCAAATCCTACTGCCACTTTTTCACACATTATCCCTTACCCTCCAAAATACAGAATGCATGTAGAATGCAAAGTTGATTTGACTTGAGGGAGAGATGCCAAATCCTACTGCCACTTTTTCACACATTATCCCTTACCCTCCAAAATACAGAATGCATGTAGATTGCAAATTTGATTTGACTTGAGGGAGAGATGCCAAATCCTACTGCCACTTTTTCACACATTATCCCTTACCCTCCAAAATACAGAATGCATGTAGATTGCAAATTTGATTTGACTTGAGGGAGAGATGCCAAATCTCACTGCCACTTTTTCACACATTATCCCTTACCCTCCAAAATACAGAATGCATGTAGAATGCAAACTTGATTTGACTTGAGGGAGAGATGCCAAATCCCACTGCCACTTTTTCACACAATATCCCCTACCCTCCAAACTCCTTCGATCCTCTTTGACGAAATGAAGGATTCAGAAGTAGAACTGAGTGTTGTTGACCCAAATGAAAGTTGCTTTATCAGTGGGTCAGGCGTTCCAATCTTAATCAAAGTCCCAACAATTTGGTGTGGGAGAGGAGGATATTGGTGGCTTGAAGTTCCCTGTAGGGGGAAAGGGGGCATCTAGGGAGTAAGGGTCTACCACTTCGCAACGGTATAAAAAATACTTTACTGTGCCTCTGCGCCGTACTTTTTTTCCGGAACTTTTGAGCCATCTGGAGCCATGCTTTGGAGTCCAGTGGTTCAGTTCTCATACTAGCTCATTTTAACTCCATGAGCAGTGATCACTCTGCGAAGTATATCTTAAATGCTCTCTGATCTTATCCAAGAGTTTGGTAAGTCCCTGCATAGCTCTCTGTTGGTTCCAGTGTATGTTGAATGCTACTCTAACCCAGTGAAGCAGCCATTGAGTTGTTTCTCAAGTTTGTGTGTTAGTTTCAAAGCTCCACAGCCATAGGACTTAACAACTTCCACTGGTTCCAGTATGAGGTTGTAACCAATGCTGTACCATTGAACTCTACAGGCCCCTAATATTTGATTAAATTTGTGTGTGTTTTTTCCATGACACTGTAGGTTCGCCATGTCATAGTCCAGCTGGTTTTCTCTGCGACCTTTGCCCTCTCATGCACCCTGTTTGAACTCATCATCTTTGAAATACTGGGCGTATTAAACTCAAAGTACGTTGATTCTTCAAAAAATTGAAAGATTTGTTACAGTGAGTGTATGTATACTTTTGCCAAGCACCTCAGCATGGAAGATATATTCTTTTACCCTCAATGCAATTTTTTGTTTGTTCTTCTTTTCAGCTCTCGATTCTTTCACTGGAAGTTTGACCTATATGCCATACTCTTCATCATGATCGTGATCCTTCCGTTCTACGTATCTTGGTTCATCTTCACAAATATACGCATCGGTAATGGAAACAGTTTGGGTTTTGTCATCAAGATTTGTTTGCAGTTTTGATGCTTCATGTAGACCTTAGGCAAAATGAATTGAGAAAAGTTAATTCTTACTAAGTCAAGTTTTGTTAGCACTTAATTCTGCTTTAATATAGGCGTGACACTTAAATGGCAGACATGCCGCATATTACAAATAAATGCTTAAACAGCTCTGTGAAATTAAGGATTAATCACCGATGTGTTGTTTATGCCTATTTCTTTTTTGTATCCTTCAGTTCAGAATCGTCACCTGACGTTTCCACTGTCCCTTGTGGCTTGGCTCATCTTCGTCTACTTCTTCTGGAAGTTAGGAGACCCGTTTCCCATCTTAAGCCGCAAGCATGGTGAGATATTCAAAGTGCTTTTGAGAATTTAGTTGGCAGATTCAGTGTTTCGCCTCCCCATCCAAACAAGAGGCGGCCTGCCTCGATACTTTTAGAGACCACCTTGCTTTTTTTTTTTTTGCCGTGAAGATAAGGCCTATGTTCCCAGAAGCTCCTTGAAATCCTTAACTCCAGGGTTTACAAAAGGTGGAAATGGCATCATTTGAACATACCTCTTATAAATTTTGGATCAACGTTTCAGGCCTTTTTGTCAGCACAATGACCGAATTTGATGCATTTTTCACAGTTTGCATGAGAAGCTTATGAAACACAAGAGGCCAGCAGCAAAGAGCGACTGCAAATGCTAGTAAAAACACATGAGGGTAAAAACACATGAGGACCAGTCAAAATTCTGTCCAAGTGGTCAGGCTGGCTGGTGCTGTGTTGAAAAGTTTCCCTTTTTTTATATACAGACTAGTGAAGAAGCTGGTGGACTGGTGATCTGACAAGGTGACTGGTCCTGCTGGCTAGTCAACTCTGCAGCTTATGAAACACAAGAGGCCAGCAGTCTCATTTTGCTGCTGGCCAAATGCTAGTAAAAATACATGAGGACCAGTCAAAATTCTTTCCAAGTGGTTTATCTGGCTTGTTCCATGTTGAAAAGCATCCCTATTTTTTATAAACAGACTTGTGATAAAGCTGGTGTACTGGTGATCTGTTAAGGTGACTGGTCCTGCTGGCTAGTCAACTCTACAGCTTACGAAACACAAGAGGCCAGCAGTCGCTCTTTGCTGCTGGCCAAATGCTAGTAAAAACACCTGAGGACCAGTCAAACTTCTCTCCAAGTGTTGAAAAGCATCCCTAGTTTTTATATACTAGTGAAGAAGCCGGTGGACTGATGATCCGTGAAGTTGACTGGTCCTGCTGGCTAGTCAACTCTACAGCTTACGAAACACAATAGGCCAGCAGTCGCTCTTTGCTGCTGGCCAAATGCTAGTTAAAACACCTGAGGACCAGTCAAAATTCTCTCCAAGTGTTGAAAAGCATCCCTTGTTTTTATATACTAGTGATAAAGCCGGTGTACTGGTGACCTGACAAGGTGGCTGGTCCTGCTGGCTAGTCAACTCTGCAGGCTAAGAATGCATTTACTCTTTCAAAAAAACCAGTGATGTAATATCGCATTAATTAACTGAAATTTTAATCTTTTTGGGGTTCAGGAATATTTTCAATGGAGCAGGTGATCAGCAGAATCGGTGTAATCGGAGTCACTATTATCGCCGTCTTGTCTGGTTTTGGTGCAGTCAACTGTCCCTACACCTACATGGCGTACTTCATGAGGTATGTGGAGCCCATTGTCTTTGACTTGTGCAGGCGTGATCCATCTACAATGGCTTCACGTTAAAACTCGTAGAACCTTAAATACACATCTCATTTTAGTTTGATCCTCCGTTCACTCAAAGCTTATTCCACTCCTCCAAAAGGCACTTGAAACTCACTGCAAATAATGTAGGAATCTTGTTTACTCAGTCACATAGAGTGTCAAATTCTGTGTTGAAAAGCTTTTGAATTTCATCTGAATGCAGTGACTTTTTTATCTTGCCCCTTCACGTCCTTCCCTTTGTGGGGATTGGAGCTTCGCAGAGCCCCAAGGTAGTCACCAGACGTTTCCTGCTACCACTCCAGCGGGTTCTGCAAGTCTTTCCTTGGGGTTCTGTATCGTGTTACTCCCGCCATGGACTTCTTTGCGATATTATTTGATCCAAATGTGTTTTAAATGGCAGACATGTGAGTGAGGCAGACATCTTGGCTCATGAGAGAAAACTGATGCAGGTTATGGAAATGATCCTTACCAAGAAAAAAAGGTAGGTGTGACTTATCAGTAGTGCTTCTATTATTATTATTATTATTGTTATTATTGTTATTATTATTATTACTATTATTATATCTTTCTGGTTATGAAACCAAGGGACCCTCAAAAGTGACTAGCACTGTAACCTGTAGGCCTGAAGATACCTGTGTAGAGAAGATGTTGAAAATGTCAGTTTTAGATGTGGAAGGAAAACCCCAAATAGGGAAAACCCACGCAATCCGGTAGGGACTGAAAACCCAATCCACATGCATGGCTCCGGTCCGGGATTCGAACCGGGGTCCACAGAGGTGAAAGACAGGGAAAGAAACCACTGAGCCAACCTGAATATCCTGTTTGTAAGTGACAAAATAACAGTAGTTGTTGCAAACTGCTGACCAACCACAAGGACCTGTTGTATAAATGCAAAAAATTGTTGATGGCCTCACGTTTCGACCCTAGCAGAGTCTTTCTCAAAGGCTAAATGACAACACAACACACACACATACAAGTATACTGGAGTAACAAAAGCAGTCAAGTGGAAAGAAGTGAAAAGAGAGAGGCAGAAAGCAGTCGGAAGATGTAAGGGATGAACAATGAAGAGGGAGACACAAGGGGTGGAGGGGGTTGAGGGAAGAGTCTGGTTTAACCTCAATTGGTTGAAAACACAAAATCAAAGGTGGGAAAAGGTGGGGGGGGGAATAAATTAGTGAACGAGACAGATTTAATACGGGGGAACATCTGTGGAGAAAGGAGAGGGCAAAGACAAAGAGTAAGTGATGACGTTTTGGAGCCGGAAGTGCAATGTAAACGAATGGCACATACATGTACATGATTGTACGTTAAACACTGCACTTCAGGCTCCAAAACGTCATCACTTACCAGCAGGATAATCAGAGATAGGGTTGCCACATAATACCAGCTATGCAAACAGAAGAAACCCATGCACCCAGTGCTAGTCTGGAAGATATGGTACTTTGTGGTAGTTTGTGGTACTAGTATATAAAAGTGTTAAAGGTAGATTTCAGGATTGGTATTCACCAATTTTTTTTATTAGTATCAGTCTGAATGCTTACCGATTATGAAGTTCATAGAAGTTTCAATCTTCCATATAGAAATATTTCTGGCTGAAATACTGTCAAAGTCGAGAAAATGAAATTTGAAGACCCCAATTTTAATTTCAGTTGTAACAATCAAAATTAGGGACAATGTGTTTACGTGCTGAAAAGCGTGCACGGTTTTTCGCTATTTTACCTGACTGAGACAATGGATTGAGCCCAAATTTTTACAGGTTTGTTTTTTTATGTGTATATTGAATCACATAAAGTGAGAACAGGTTTACTCTTCCTATTTGTTACCTTTAAGTAGCAAATTAGTTCATCAACACTTTTATATTTCTGTGCACAGAATATTAATGATAGAGAGAGATCATCTGCAGCGAGCTTCGTCAAACCCCAAGCAGTCAGGTCTATGGGGAATGCTGAAGAGTGTAGCAACATCCAGCGGGGGAGCAAGTATCCTTTCTGTTACGTTATGCCCAGTCAACCCTCCTACTGTCTGACCATTCAATATGATCCACTTTGATTTTGAATGATAAACTATGCCATCCTGGTGAATGCCAAAGTACACAGTCAACCCTCCTACTGTCTGATCATTCAATACCATCCACTGTGGTGTTGAATGATAGGTGAACCATGCAAACCTGCAATGTGATATCTAATGGTGAATATCACAGTACACAGTCAACCCTCCTACTGTCTGACCATTCAATACAGTCTACTGTGGTCAGGAATGATAGGTGAACTATGCAAGCCTGCAATATGATATCATGTTGTCAATGCCACAGTACACAGTAAACCCTCCTACTGTCTGACCATTCAATACAAGCCACTGTGGTCTTGAAGGATAGATGAACTATGCCAGCCTGCAATATATCGTGTGGTGAATGCATATTAACAGCACACAGTCAACCCTCCTACTGTCTGACCATTCAATAACATCCACTGTGGTTTTGAATGATAGATAAACTATGCCAGCCTGCAATATGATATCATGTGGTGAATGCATATTAAAAGTACACAGTCAACCCTCCTACTGTCTGACCATTCAATAACATCCACTGTGGTTTTGAATGATAGATAAACTATGCCAGCCTGCAATATGATATCATGTGGTGAATGCATCACACACGTACACGGCTAGTTCTGTGCACCATTGTACACACAACCCATGCAGTTAAATGGTTTCAAATGGGTAGTCAACTCCCTGATATTTTTACCAATGGGGGTGGGGGGGGGGGTGTAATATTCAATGGCCTGAATGCAATTGTTAACACACTGGAAGATACCAATGAAAAAGTCATCTCCTTAACTCTGGCTGTCTCATCAGATCTCGGTCAACTCCAACAAGAGGTATCTGGATATGAAGAGCTGAGTCGACAGCTATTTCTGGAACTGATTGACCTGAACAGCACAAAGGTCAGAATTATTTATTATGTTGTCTTGTTCCCCTGCGTGCTGCAGCTTTCATGAATAGTGATTCTTGCCGTCCAGATTTGCAGGATTTTAACTGGCCTCTTGTGAGTGGTGGTAAGACATCCGCTTTGGAATGGTAGGGTTTGATGGTTCGAATCCCACCGGAGTAGTAATGGTGTTTAAGCGCTACAGATGAAGTGTGGAGCTGATTTCATTTGATTAATTCTGGTTGTGAAGCCAAGGATTCTCAGAAAATTGAACTAAATCACTATACTAGCCAAGAACCCCATGGAGAGAAGACACAGAAGGAAGTTTCAGTTTTAGATGTGGGAGGAAACCCAGAGAAATATTCCAGGGAAAACCCACGCAGTCATGTAGGGACTGAAAACCTCAATCCACATAGTGCCCCCGGTGGGATTCGAACTGGGGTCCCAGAGGTGGAAGGCGAGGAAAGATACCACTACGCCAACCTGACTGCCCCGAATGTCTCTTCTGATAACAAAAGATGTCCACACCGTGTAGGAACTTGAAACATTGTATGGACTTCTACACGTCCACACAGTGTTTTCATGAGTTAAATATTCTTGTTTAAGTCAAAAAGGAAGCATTTTCTGTACAGCATTGAATAGCTCAAAACCGAGTAATATATTAAAGGGACCGGGTGTCCGAAAACCAGTTCTCAAAACACTCTGTTGTAGAAATGGCGGTGGTTTTAAGGATGTCTTGTTCTTTACTGCACGTTGACAAAAGAATGTCCACACAGTGGAACCTGGAAAGCACCGAGATTCTTATCTCACATGTGTAGGTTAAAAAACAAAATAGTAGTAATTTCTTTACCCTCTATGCAGTTTTTAAATAATAATAATAATAAATCACTCTTTTAGAGCACATTCCGTCAAGACAGACCCCAATGCGCTGTACAGGCATGAATCAAACATACAGAGAAACTACTTAAACTACATAAATATATACAACTATTAGGCAAATGAAAGTACACCAATGTGAGATAGCTAGCAGGATATTGAAAAAGTCACTGAGTGAGCAGATGAGTTTTAAGCGATTTCTTGAATAGATCCAGTGAGCGAGCATTTCTGATATGTATTGGAAGCCGGTTCCAGAGTTCGGGAGCAATGTATGAAAATGATCTCTGGCCATTATTATTAAATCCATACTAGAGAAAATTTTCTAATTTTATTCCCCAGGAACGAATAGAATATTCCAAGACGCTGAAGGGGAAGTATTTCAACATCATGGGGTACGTCTTCTCCATGTACTGCCTGTGGAAGATCACGATATGCACAGTGAACATCATCTTTGACCGAGTTGGGAAGACCGATCCGGTGACCAAAGGGGTCGAGATTGCTGTTCACTGGTTGGGGATTGAGTTTGACGTGAGTGCTGCTCCAAAGTGGAGGTTTTATTTCGGCCTTCTGTGGAGTGTTGTGTGCAAGTGGTTTAGTGCAACCTCGCTACCATGGGTAGACTTGATTTCAAGTCCGAGATCGCGGTTATTTGTCCGTATACTTTCACGCAACATCATCTGACTAGATTGCCCGTATACACACATGCTATCACCACACTCGACTCACGATCTCAGACTTGACCCTGTTGCATTCATGGCGTATTCATGTATTCGTAACTGAAATTTACATAACAAAGGAGACGCCAGAAAGATTGCCAATCAGATTGGCAAACGTTGCTCATGCACGCAAGTTGCTCATGCACCCAACCAGTAAAAGGTTTCTTTGAATATTCATTATTTTGGGGGTTACTGACCAATCAGATTGCTCCGTCCAGTTTTGGACGGATTGCCGTATGCTGTGTACAAACCGGTGAACAACATTTTCAAGTCTGTGATCGAAGGTTAAAATTCTCATGCTCAGCTAGCCCATAAGAGGGCACCATTTCGGGCAATAATGATTCTGTGTCGGATTATAGCGAACCACGATCACAGACTTGGAACCTAGTCTATACCATGGGCTATACCATCTGTAACCCCTGATAGGGAAGCAATGAGAAACAACGCTGATTGACTCCCAAAAGTGACTGCTTTGCATGCACACCCTTTAAAAACTTTCGAGTGCTGCTAGGGCGCTCGATAAACTCTTGTCAAAATGATCGCGCACGTGTCAAAAGTATTTGACGCGATCCTGCTTCAAATAAATCATTTTTACACGGTCACACTAAACTGCATACAGGTAGACAGGTTACAAATCAAAGAAGATTGAGAGGGGACCAGTGGCTCTATGACTTGATGCCTCTTTTGTGGGCTACCATACTTGAGCACACGCGTAGAGTGGATAAGCCACAGGCCTAATGGGAGACTTTTCCATTGTTTTCATCGCTGAGAACAATGGAAAAGGACTGGTCTTTGGGACGCTAGCTATCGTCTCAAAAGTCTCCCATTAAAATCTCCCATATTTTGGGGCGATTTTAGTGTCACAATTCCAAGGGTAATGATCGAGCCAACCTCGGTACCAACCTCGGTGACCTTTTCTGTATTCATCTTCTTCATCTAGTGAAAAGCACATGTCGTTTCAGAAATCTAATATTTCGTCAATTTTTCTCTTCTGTATGTAGGTCAAATTCTGGTCACAACATGTGTCCTTCATACTGGTAGGAATCATCATCGTTACCTCTATACGTGGTCTGCTCATCAAGTTCACCAAGGTAAGGTCAAAGGTTAACACCCTCATACATATTCATTACATGTATATTGTTTAAGGTTTTTAAACATTCTTTATTAGCATATACTTGACCCCTAAAAATGAAGACAGCCTTGATATATCAGTGTGGTGTGATACATTCTATATTTTAGGAATTCTGTATATGTACATGCCTTGTAGGTCCTAATTATGTGTTTTGAAAGCGCTTCTTCTCATGTAGGCCCCATTTGGTGAGCAAATAAACCCAGTTTTGAGTTTTGGCAGGAACTGCCTGGTTTTGGCATGTAGCGTCGCAATATTGGCAGAATTGACCTAAAGGCAACAGAAACCTTTTACCTTTTCCTCCCAATTTAGTCTGCAGAAATGTATGTTTTGCTAATTGTTTTTACTACTGCTAAATGAACACAAAAGAAATGTTAAACCTTTGAGAGAAAACTACATGTAATTTTTAACATTTCATTAGAAATATACAAAACGTGTGTAAAAACATAGATGCTGAAATTAACACGTCTACTTCTCCACGCCTAAAACTTTCCCATGTCTGTTGTACCACTTTGTTAATAGACATTTTGAACAAAGCACTACAGTGAACAACTTCCCTTGATCAGCGTAGCAAAATGCTAGACAAAGTATATCACTTGCTACTCACAGATCATCAGTCACTACTCAACGTTAGCATTCAGTGGCAAAAGATATGATGTCTAAATATTTTGCTGTGGAAAGTTGCTGGATGAGATTGTTGCCTGGACTCGCTAATTATCATAGTCTGTTTTTGTTTGACTTCAGTTCTTCTACACGATGTCAAGCAGCAAGTCTTCCAATGTCATCGTACTGCTTTTAGCACAAACAATGGTGAGTGCAGAGACTAGGGACAGTCAGGACAGCATGCCGGGGCCCAATTTCATGGCGCAGCTTACCAAAGATTTCTGCGCTTATGGCATCCTGTAAAGTTTGTACTTCTATGGGCTTTGGCAGGGTCTAAGTGCAGAATTCCACGATAAGCAGAGCCATGAAACTGGGCCCTTTGGGCCATGTCACACGGGGCAATTTTTACTGGCAACTTGGAGGCAACCAACTGCACCGCATGCACAAGGAACACTGTGGTAGCACAGGAGTTGGTTTTCGAACGATGTCTTACAATCCCCAAGAAAATCAGGTGAAAAATGAAATGCAAATGCCTTTTCTTCTTGGAGATTGCCTGGAACTGGTTGCCTGTAAGTTGCCCCGTGTGACATGGCCCTAATGCGTCATGGAGGCAACGGGGGCAATTGCCTCCATGCCACTGGTCATTGCCTTGCTGCCCTTTGAAATGGTCTTATCCCTAACAGAGATGGCCTTTATGCCAAGACAGAATTGCCTTGCCCTTATACGAATGAGTTAACCAAGCCTACACAGGTCTAGAAGCTCAGCACTTTCATGAAACCAGATTTGTATTTTACCTGCGTCTGCCCATGGTCTGCCATTTTGGGAGTCAAAATGCATATGTAAAATATGGTGAGCGTCTGACTCCACGCGTGTCACCTAAAATGTATACTGCACAGTATCACATGGGGAAACGGATTCCCAAAATGGTGCAACCAAGATTTATTTGGAGGTCAGGACCCAATTTCATAGAGCCACTTAAGCAGAAAATATTGCTGAACAGTTTTCTGCTGAGCAGAAATGAGCAGGTTACCAGTCACAAATTGTACATGTGACATGGTAGTTTGGCCGGTAACCTTGTTCTGGTGATCATAATAATTGTGTGCTTAGCTACTTTTTAGTGCTTAAGCAGCTGTATGAAATTGGCCCCAGGTGAATTCGTTCAGATGCAAAAAAAAAGAGGAAACGGCCAATGTTTTGCATTAATTTGGATTAGGAGTGATGGCACAGGTCAGATCACCTTTGAATTATGACCTTTGACACGTTTGGCATCACTCCTTCACCAAATTTGTGCGAATAGTGTGTGTGCTCACCAGCAGGGAGAGTTCAATACTCACAAGTAAACTCAAATTGGATCTACGGCAGTTTAGATATATGTACAAAGCAATTTTAGTAAACAAAGTTTTCATGGTCTATACTACACACCCAACTGATTCCACACCATTTTGAGGGGGTGGGGGGGGGCAGAGTTTGACCTGTTAGACTTGTCTCAGTCCTCCTCAATGCAAAGTTCCATTCAGTTTTCATATGCTTACTCTTCATGTACAGGGAATGTACTTCGTTTCTTCCGTTCTACTTATGCGAATGAACATGCCTCCGCAATATCGCATGATCATCACCGAGGTACTGGGTGACCTGCAGTTCAACTTCTACCATCGCTGGTTTGACGTCATCTTCCTCATCAGTGCGCTGTCTAGCATAGCCTTCCACTACTTGGCTCACAAACAGACCCCGGAGAAGCAAATGTACTCATGATGATGATAATTAGTGATAGTTGATGAGGCAAGATAAAGTCCTTGAGTGCGCTTAGGAGTGTGCACAACAAACAAGTTCAGCTCGCTCGCTATTAACCAGTTGGCGCCGTACAATGTGTATGTTTCCCCTGCTTGGAAACGGAAGCCCTCTTATAACGGTATTTCGTACAACCGGAATACCGAAGCAAAGTTTGCCCGGACATTCCACGGCTGAATGTGCACAGACCACACATACACCATCAAATGCCTTGTTTCACCCACCCAAAGACAAAACATTGGTCTTGAGTATTTTGGCGTTTTCTGGCTATTGAGAGGTGTCTTTTGTGTAATCCGTGATTCCAGACCTTTGTCCTTTTGTTCCAAGAAGAGGATTATGAGACATCCAGAGGCTTCCACCATTGGTCATTCATTATATTTCGACTGAATGGAGGTAAGTCAGAGTGAGCCAGGAATCCAGCCATTGTTCCAGGTTTAGTACCACTCCTATGCTGTAATTGACGGCCGATGTTTTGCAATTCACGGTGCGTGAACTTGACATTTTCTTGGGCGAGAAAGCAAAACGGACGATGCAATAAAGAGAATCTTTGTTCTCTTGGTTTTGTCAAGTAAGAGTTTCTTTGTGCCAGCGGTACCCTCAAAGAAAAATGATTCCAGCAATTCCGCCAAAAGAATCCCGCCAGGGGGACGGGGAAAAAAAAAAAAAAAGAATCCGGCCGCAACTGGTTAATAGTGATTTTGACAAAAGGTCTAATTTCATGGTGCTGCTTGCTGCTAACTGTTGAATGCTGAGCTTATAGCGCCCCATAAAGGGCAGGCTTCCTGTTCGCAGAATTTCACGGTAATTATTATTCAGGATTCTGTAGGCCGTAAGCTCAGAATTCCACATCAGGGTCCCGTGGTAAACAGCCTCATGACCATGGGCCAAGATTATCTTTGCATGGCGCTGGTGGGCGATTTGAACACACGTCCGTAGACACGATTTTTACAAGAGAGATAAACAGCTGCCCATCCTTGACATTAAGAATGTGAACAGGGTGAAGGAATTGCTATCTAATAATTAGTTACAAAAACAACAAAGACAAGCGCAAATTTTAGATTGTCTTTTTACATACGTGTAACTAGTTTTTATTTACCACACCAAATTTAATAAATACGAAAGACACCAAAATCAAAGTCTCTTTTTTTAGGTCATGAAACATATCACAACTGCACAAGGGAAGACGGTCTAAAATTGCCAACTTGTACATAATGACAACTACTAAGACAAAGTTGATCAAGTTATTGAAAAAGATCATCAAATTACATGTACATGTAATTGAACCCTAAGCTTCTGCCTCCACTAAAGCTTGTTCGATCTTATGTTAAGCTTTTAACCCTTTCCTTACCACAGGCGACTTTTATGGACTGCACAGGGTTCTCCCCACGCACGAATTACGGGCCGATATGCAGAAATTAACGGCTGATACCCAAACTTTTTTTTTTCAGATTTTAATATCAAAATCACAAAAATCCTAACATAAAACCATTTTAGATGCTCCAGATTGCACAGTAGAGCTTTTCAAACCAAACATAAACATTAAATAAACACATCCCAAGGACCTGCTACCAATTCAGCGTGCTTCGGCCACACTTTCAAAAATTTGGGTCCAGAATGCCCCACAGATCTTTAAAACTCCTGGGGAGAACCCTGCTGCACACATACATGTATCTCCTCTTCTCTACCATTGGCAACTTTTGTCGCCCAAGCTTCCACACAAAAAAGCACTCAAGCCTGAGCACAAAGGCCATTTTGTTACGAAGCTGTAGTTTTGTCCATGTCCACCCAACCTTCCACACCCAAGCTTACTGTAGTTGGAATGAGAAAGATCCTATTATTTCCAATGGTGGCTAAACAAAATTAGGTTGCCATTATAAGTGCAATCCCGTCAAATTGGAGTGGAAAGATCCAAAATGCCAAAACACCTACGGATCGCCATATTGTTTTGTACAAAAAAGGGTTTGAGTTTACAGATCACACTGAGGAAACAAAGACCATGAATTTTGACAGTAATCAGTCGATCTCCATGATTTTTGGATTTTATGAAAGGGAAAATCAATCAGACATTTTTTCTTATCAACTTATTTTTCGGTAAAATAATATATTCAAGGTGATAATGGAGTTTGTAAAATGGGCCTTTGAACGAGAGCTTTCTGTTGTGTAAAAATGGCTTGAATGGTCAAACAATGCAGTCACCAGTGGTTGTTTATTTCAAAACAATTCCGTAACAAACAATTTGGTGATGAGAGGGTTTAGGTCTTTTCCTAAGGGTTGCCCTTTGTGAAAAAAGGTCTGTACAGTATGCCGTGTACATGTACATGTACATTAAAGGTAAAATGTAGGATTGGTAAAGCTGACTTGCAGTGTTCTACATTTGTGTGATTCCAAAAATACATGACAAAACAAAACTGTACAAATGTGGGCTTAATCCGTCGTCTGAGTCAGGAGAAAATAGTGGAAAACCGTTTACACTTTTCAGCATGTACACTGTCCTTAATTTTGATTGCTGCATCCGAAATTAAAATCAAGGTCTTCTGATACTGTACTGTCAAATGCTATTTTCTCGACTTTGACAGTATTACAGACAGAAATATTTCTATGGAAAACCGGTAATGGTGTGATTGTGTGAACTTTATAATCAGTATAAGCTTGCAGACTAATACTAATTTAAACAACTTTGATGAATATCAATCCTGTATTTTACCTTTAACTAATTAATTGCAGTATAAAACAATTATTTTGAGCTTTAGGTTTTTTTCTTTTTTAAAGTAGATTCTATTGAAATTAGAAGAAACAAAATGACAATGGCCTTCAGATATTTGGCCATTCTGTTTGTGAATATGAAATTAAAAGCAGTGATTAAATAACATTAAAAAGTTGCTGCCCAAAAGTAAACAAGTGTTAATGAGTGTTTTGTGCTTGTTTAGATGTAAAAGTTTTATATAAACGGCCCCTATTTTTTAGGAACATATTTTGTGCTACATGTACTTTCTAATTCTATTTAAAAGTGCATGAGAACTAATTGACAGCAGACAACTGTTAAGGGAAAATGTTGATGTGAAGGCGTACAACAAATATTAACAAACCTCACAACTATCTTTTTCTCTCAATTATGACTCACAGGAGGCCAATGAGGATTCTATACAGGGCTGGAATGTCCTATGAGATCAAATGATAAACAATTTTTAAGGAAACCCCACGCCAAAACATCAAGGGGGGAAAGATTATTTCTGTTGCCCCTTTATTGTGGAACAATTTACCGCTTCATATTTAACTTTCTCCATCACTGGCTTCAGTCAAAACTTCCCTCAAGTCTCACTTAATAAGGACAGCATAAACACTCCCATCTTTTTTTTTTTTTTTTTCTGATGTGGTGCTTAACCACGAGCATCTTTAGATCGATACCGAAACATTATGCCAAGTTATAAATTCTATTTACTATGAAAAATGGAAACAGAGAAAAGTACTTGCACATTTTTATTTATAATTTTTTTATTTTATTTTTTTTTAATGTCCTCTACATCTATCTTGTCTGAAAAGCTTCAGACAAGTACAGAGCTTACTGCAACTGTACATATGTACATTGTAATAAAATCCTGCCCTTCAAAATTTCTATGACGCTGGCCCCAGAGCCTAGGGCCTACAGAACACCGGTGCCTTGGGTGTATCAGTCCTTGATCTTAACCAAGGCCATTGGCCTCATGCCCTGTCAAGTTGGCCAGCATGCCCTTCAGAAAAATTGCACTGTCACTACCAACTTGGCCAGCATGCCCTTGTACAATTTCTCTGATTTGGCCAGCAAAGGCCTGCCCTCGTTTTTCTTAAGATCGTGGCCTGATATTGTAAAAGGATATTTTTGTGAAAGACTTTGCAGTTCAACCACTTTCCCTCCATGTCTGCATGAAATGTCTGTCCAATATCTCCATGTTATAATCATCTCAAACATGATCCTGAGTTATTACTCAGTTACGTGGGAATTTGTCTCGCTCTTAGGTTAGTACAAGCCTCAAGTCATTTGGAATGTCATAGAAAAACAAGACAGAACTTTTGCAGTTTCCATTTTTTACTCCCATTTTAGAAAAAACAAACGTCACACCAAATGGATCCGTTTAGTGTGGACCGACCAATCTATCGTTAAAGATGCATTACCCGATTTCGGGGTCAAAAATAGATTTATCTTTTTAATTGCTAATTTTACGGAGTAGAAAAAGTTATGAACTTTCATTTGATACTTTAGACGAAAAAATCCGTCAATGATTAGAGGCAGTTAATTAAAAACGTAAATGAATAAAAGGCTGGGCCAGCCTTTTAATCCTCAGGATCGGATCGCGCACTCTGTTGTACATACACCGCGTACATTGTATGTACGTGCACGCAAAGTGAGCCGTGTGGGCCGTTGAGAGCATCGGACGCTGGGAATCATGAATATTCATTACTTGAGGATTCTTCTGATTGGCCGTTGGGAAACCAATCAAATTGAAGTCAGCAAATGCCCGCGGAAACTTAAAAGTGTTCTATCTCGAGTACCTGATATTAGAATTCTTAGTTCTTTATATTTTTCATTACCCAAACATAAACTTTTTTAATTCGTTCGCTCAATGAAATTGATTTTTTAATCTTTTGACCCTAAATCGGGCAATGCATCTTTAACCAATAAGGAACTTATGGACATGCCCCCTTCATTGCCCAACCCTGCCCCCTCACTGCCCAACCCCACCCCTAAAATAGGTTTAGCTTCCTCTTTCAGCATCATCATGCTATTGGTCAGCATCATCATCTCAATCTCCTCTTTCGTGTGCAGCTTCTGATGTTGTTCCAGTGAACTCTTTTTACGGTAGCCTCTACCGCAGACACTACAACCGAAGGGTTTTAGCAATGAATGGACCCAAACGTGCGATTTCAGACCGCTCTTTTGTGAAAAGCCCTTGCCGCAGATGTTGCACACAAAGGGTTTCTCCATCGTGTGGATCATTTCATGCCGTTTTAAATTGCCCTTTATCGTGAAGCGTTTTCCGCAGGTATCGCAAACAAATGGTGACATCCTTTTAATTTGTTGCAGTCTCCGATTCCTCGCTAAAATTGTCTTACGTGTAAATGTAGGCCTACATGTACGTTTGATCTTGTCAGGTGCCTCCCATTTCACCTTGAGACACTTGTGCTTCGTTAACCCACCTTTCTGTGTGAACTTCCTCCCGCAGACATCGCAAAGATATGGCTTTTCAAATGTGTGGATCCTCACATGTTTTTTGAGGTTGCAAGACTGCGTGAACCTTCTACCGCAAAAGTTACAAGAGAACGGTCTCTCCAGGGTGTGGATTCTGACATGAGATGTCAGGTTATTTTTTTGCGAGAAGGTCCTACCACAGAACTCACAAGCAAAGTGCTTCACTGACTGGTTTCTAGATGAACGTGTCCTTCGTTCACCAGAGTGGTGCCTCTGAACATGTGTTGCCAGATTACATTTTTGGGCATAGGTTTTACCGCAGATGCCGCATGCGAATGGTCTCTCGCCAGTGTGCAAACGGAGATGAATTTGTAGATTACCTTTGTTCGAACAGAACTTTTTACAAATCTTGCAAATAACTCGCTTGTCCTTAACAGGGGAGTCACCTGGATGTTTTTCCTCACAAGGATCTTTCCCAACAGGTTCTTTGTCTTGAGTCTCTTGTGAGCATGTGTCCCTACCATCTGATTCATCGTTACGCATGGCAGAATGCTTCCTGTTGGTATGGGTCCTAAGATTAGACATCTGGGCATACCCTTTACCGCATATCTCGCACGAGAACGGTCTCTCGTTGTTGTGGATTCGTAGGTGATCTTTCAGGGAGCCACTCTGCGTGAAGGTCTTACCGCACACATCGCACTTGAAGGGTTTCTCCTTTGTGTGGACCCGTTCGTGTCGGATGAGATTGCCTCGAGTCAAAAAGGTTTTACTGCAAAACCTACAAACGGACGTCTTTTCATCAGTGTGGATTTTGAGATGCTGTTTGAGATTGATTAAACCTGTGAAACTTCTACCACACACCTCGCAGAGATATGGTTTGTCGTTTAAGTGAACTCTTATATGATCCTTTAGAACAGATCTTTGTGTGTAGGATTTGTCGCAATAGTCACAGTTAAAGCTAGTCTTCTTTTTGGGATGGGTGCTTCTTGAATGACTTCTTAGAGTGGACTCACTGTCAAAAACTTGATGGCAGATTGGGCAAACGCTTGTCTCCTCAACCTTGTCATTGGTCTCCTTAAAATGAATGGTTCTCAAATGCCTCCTTAGAGAAGACTCAAATGAAAAAGATCGATGGCAGACATTGCAAACGTTTGGCTCCTCCCCATTCATTTTCTCCGAATGGATGCTCCTCGAATGCTTTCGTAGCGAGGACTGGCAGTCAAAATCTTCATGGCAGATTTTGCAAACTACACGTATTGGCTCTCCATCCACATCATTGGTCTTCTTGTAATGGACGTTTCTCAAATGCCTTCTGAGAGAGGATTTAAAGGAAAAAGATCGCTGGCAGATTTTGCAGATGTTCGGCTCCTCATCCTCGTCATTGGTTTTCTCAGAATGGACGCTTCTCGAATGCCTTTGTAGAGCGGATTCACTAGAAAAAACTTCATGGCAGATTTTGCAATCGATTGGCTCCTTATCAGCATCATTGGCATCATCATCATTGGTCTTCTTGTAATGGACGTTTCTCAAATGCCTTCTGAGAGAGGAGTTAAAGGAAAAAGATCGCTGGCAGATTTTGCAGATGTTCGGCTCCTCACCCTCGTCATTGGTTTTCTCAGAATGGACGCTTCTCGAATGCCTTCGTAGAGCAGACTCACTGGAAAAAACTTTATGGCAGATTTCGCAATCGATTGGCTCCTCATTGTCATCGTTGGTGTCTTTGGAATGGATGCTTATCAAATGCCTCCTCAGAGCGAATTCACAGGAAAACGATCGCTCGCAGAACGTGCAAACGAGTGGCGCCTCATCATTGGTCAGAGCCATCTTGGTCTTCCTCCAGAAGCTGCCTCCCTTATTCAATAAAAGAAACCCAAAAATGGTATTTGAAAAAATAGGCTTGTTGTTAGACAACGTTGCAGTGTTGTAGTCAATTACTTTTCAGTCGAAAATCAAGTACCCCCCAGTACTCGAGTATGAGTACTTTGGCCATTGATTACCAGTTTAACAGCTGAGTACCAAGTATACTTGGATCTCCGAAGTACAAGTATTTAAAAAAATACTGTCAAATGTGGTAGGCCTATTAATTGTTTTTTTAACAATTTCTTAACGACTAAGTGTGCTTATAAATTAATATTATAGGGGCCTAAACATCTTCAAGACATCTTCAAGACCAGAAGACAACTTCAATTTTACTTTTCCAGACTTCCTCTATTACTTGCATTTAAGGAACATAGGGCCCACATATAGGAAAGTGAAAAGGAAAGTGCTATTTTGACCACAAATGCTAATAAAATCTGAGTCCGAGTACAGTTTTACTGTCGAGTATGTACATGGTAGGCCTAGCTGACTTCGATTATGAACAGATTATTCTTCAGTCGAGTATCAAGTTTGGACCTCGACTCGAGTACACACGAGTATTTTGAAAGCCGAGTATGAGTAGGAATATTACATAATTTGTGTACAACGTGTACAACCAGAGCTTGAATTTGGGGGAGAATCCACAAAACTGCAGGGCTTGTAGCTCAACATTTTTACAGGACCAGATTTTTTTTTTTCACAAGACCAGGATCATGATGAGAAAACCAGTTTTAAGGAAGACTCTGCTAAATTAGGGTCGAAACGTGAGGCCATTACAACATCTTTTTTTATTGCGAAAAAAACTTTCTAAACTGCTTTTTTTTTTAACAGGCAAGAGTTCGCTTTATCATGGTTTGTCTCACTGAGAGATATTGGCTCAAAACAACTTTTGAAAAAAATTTGTTTTCGTTACACAGTTAACATGGTTAAGGCATTATTATTTTATAGGGAAAACACAAGACTGCCGGACTTGTCTGGTCGTGAGTTGACTGGCCCGATGCTAAAATCAATGGCCTCAGGCCTGCAGCCTTGCGGTGTCAGGTCACTTCGTACCTTTGCCACTTCGTACCTTGGTCACTTCGTACCCCGACTTCAGAATTCTATACAGGAGTTATGACAAGTGGGGGTCGTTAATGACCCCATGGGATGCAGTGGGGGTCGTTAATGCCCAGTTGATCCCCGTGCAGTGGCGGCTGCCAATGTCACACCGCACGCTACTGACGCCACTACGGACGCCGCCACAGAGCCCCACATTTTCAAAAGAGAGATTAAGCTTGCTTGTGTTTAAATTATTTAAAAATATTTACAAGAATTTAATTTAAACAATCTATAAAACAAAATTAAAAAGTGGTCTTAAACGAAAATAAGTCAAAACAATATTTAAACAAATTAAAAAAGGGCTTTAACAAAAATTAATCAAAACATTTAAAAATTAAAAAAGGTCTTTAACGAAAATTAATCAAAACAAGAAATAAATAATACACTTTAACAAATTCTTTAAAACAAACTCATGCTTAGAGAAATTTATAAGTTATAAAAATACTCGATAAGAAAATCATAATATTCCCAACGGCCTTGACTGAAGGCTACGTTGCAATTCCCGTTACATTTCTCGTTTCACGCTTTTTACGAGGCGGGTATTTTACTGCTGCGGTACTGGTGTGTTGTGCTCACACGTCTGCCTGACGAAACACAACGGGGCATAATTCCTGTGTAGAATTCCGGAATCAACACTAACAGATGGTACAAGTTAATTCTGAAAGGTACGAAGCGTCCAGGGTACGAAACGTCCAAAGTCACTTCGTACCTTGGTGAAAGTACGAAGTGACCAAGGTACGAAGTGGCAAGGGAACGAAGTGACTCGAAAGCGGCTTAGCTACCACGCAATATCGGTTGTCTAGTTGGTTCTGCTCTAGAATGGCGGGTCGTTCCGAGGAAAATGCCTGTGAATATTTTTTCACAGGTCTCGGGAAATTACCCAGTATCGATATATAGTACTTACATTAGTTACTTAACACACGTCGGCGTATGGGTAAAAAATACAACTAACACCAACAGTAATTTATTTTGCAAAATGTCATTTGTTGGCAAAAGCCAAAGATAAGAAGAATTTGCTCGCACACAAAGTGAATGCAAGGGCTTTGAAATCGTAGGGTTAAGGTTAGCCCCACTAGTGTGGCAAGGATTTTTGACATCGGTTGAATCCTAAGGATTCAACCGATGTCAAAAATCCTTGCCACACAAGTAGTAGTGGGGCTAGGTTAAGGTCAGGTGCAGCTCACACAACGTTATATTGAGCCCAAACAAGCCTCTTTTCAGTGCAATCATGGAGGTAGAATTATACCTCAAACAATGGTGTCCAACTTGGTGCTAAATAACTATTTTCGACTAACGTTGACAAATAATGAATGAGCACTATATCAGACTATCAGGAGCTGAGGAGTACAAACACAGTAACACCAACTTTACTTACTTTTTTTAGTAAGGAAAATGCAAACGGAAACTTAGGCACAGTTTTGTCCAGAATTGTGCCCCCCCCCCCCCCCCACCCAGTAGTAATTACTTCAGTACTTTACCTTTCATCGACTGACCAGCTTCTTCTTTCTTTATACTAAATATGATTATTTTGTTGTAGGCCAACGTGTAGAACAATTCTGCTTGCTCGAACAGTACAGTAGTTTCGTTTCAGACTCTGACGCCCTAGCTATCCGCGCTGCTGCTGCGCTACTATCCGCGCCGTATTTTTGACAAAGTGCGACCTCTGTTGTCCAAAAAAAGTGAATAATTTTTTTAGGTATTGAAACTTGGCTTGGCTGCAGGCGGACAGAAAGCAATTTTGACCCCAACACACAACCCACCTTTTACTTATTTATTTTTTTTCCTCCCTTCCTTTTTTAAATATTTTTTCTCCTACTCAGGTGTCCTGCCTGGGGGATTTTGTTCTCTGGTGTGTGTGTGTCCCCTTGATGGTCAAAGGAGGGCGCCAGAGCCTCCTGCCTGGGGAACAGTGTACCTCCTTTTCAGTTAAAATTGCCTGTTTATATCAAGTTTCATGGGGATGGGTGGGCTGCTGCCTCCTTTGCCCCCCCCCCCCCCCAACCGGGCTGCGACAATGTTGTCCGTCGTAGGCTTTAAACTTGCTGCTTGTAAATCTTCAAACTTAAACTTAATTATATTTACTAGAATATAAAACTAGATACAAAAAAAATAGATAACCGCATATAATGAACATTGCATTATGCACTTTTAATTAAACAGAAGTCTAAGATTGTACACAGAATTACAATTAAAATTAATTATTAAAACATCAACTAAATTACACTTTTAAAATTTAATTAGCTTATGAATATCGTTGGCATAATTAAGATTTTATTTTTAAAATATAGTTGGCTAATAGTTGCCTCAATAAACTATGACAGGAAGATAAGGCTTGTGGACTCCAAACATAAATGTATCAACATGGCTTGAAATTATACGTGTATTTAAAAAAAAATACTTTCTCCAATTGCTCGATCAATCAATATTGATCAACAATCGATCAATCATTAATCAATCAATCATCAATCTTCAATCACCCAATGCATCAATCAATCAATCAATCAATTAATCACTCAATAGTCATTTATATAGAGCCAATATCTTCATTTGAAGGCGTAAAAAGGCTACACAAAGCTAAGAAGTGAGACCAAATACAATACCACAGTTAACAGAACAATTAAAAAAAAAAATGCATACCTCAGTTTAAAACATTCTCAAAATAATACAGCTCCTTTCATTTATACATTTTATGACAAACAGACCATGGTATAATTCTTGTGTATATATATTTTTTTCATTGTAAAAGCAGCCATCTTCTTTTCCCATCAAACTAAAGACCATGTTTGAATAGACCTTATGCACTGACGTCATCACACCGCCATCTTAGAGGTAAATTGATGATGTAACAATGGAAACGCAGAGATTTGTACGCGCGGCGCACAGGATTGGCCAATGAACAACCTCATTTTGACCTCTAGACGAGGGCGCCCTACTCAAATGACGTCATGTGCATAAGGTCTATTGGCGGCTGCGGCTGTGGCTAAGCTGTTACTAAGGGCAGCCCATGCTTCAATGCATGTTAACGTGGTGATTCAGCCATAGCCGCCATTCACAAACAGCCTGTGTAGCAATACTGAGGCTTGGAGAAATAGTCTGGCTTCTAATTTGTATTATGACAGTTATAAGTATCAATGCATTCAAGGAACAAGACCGAATGAAATTGAGGGCTTGATGATCTTTTATGAACGCAATAAAACAACAGAATATTTCTTCGCCAACCCAATTGCATTTGAACAAATCTTAAAACCCTTTTTATAATTAATATACAAAGACCTGAATATTATTTTTTGGTTTCTGAATAATGTTAAATTTTGTTTACATCAATGATAGTGTATTCCAGCTCATATTAAGTAGGATTTGAAACGTAACATGGTGGAGATACACTCTCGGCTGGTTTGCATGTACATGAACAATCTCTGAGTCGTTGGTGTTCTTACACCATGGACTGTTTGGAGCTACTACATTTTGAACAAAGAGATTTTTAATGCACATGGTGTTACCGCAAATCTGTTTAAACCATCTGATGTTGATAACTGATGAAATGTGTACAAATTACTTCAGCCGTAAGCATACATTATTTTGATTCATAACACGATAACTAAAAGTGGTAAGAGATTTGCGTCGACTTCTGCAAAACTACAACTTCCACCCTTCCCCTCCATCATACCCCCCACCTTCAATACTCACTAACCTATCCTTCACACTAAGTAAGCATTTTGCTTACCAAAGTTGTGCGTGTCGTGGCTGAGCAGTTTAGCATATCAAACTTTGCAAAGTGGGTTATATTTACAATGTACTTAAAATAAATGTTTACCCCTTGGCCTGAAGATACGGTACCCGGTTCGAGTCCCCTCGTGATACTTGTGTCCTTGTGCTAGACACTTAACCATAATTGCTTCTCTTTACCACGGAGTGAATGAGCACCTGTGAGGGTTAAGACTGTTGATGTGAATGATTAGCAACCAGTGCCCCCCTCTGGCTTCCGGTGCTGCATACTCCTAAGGAATTGAGATGGTTACAAGAATGCTTAATGCCCAATGATTTGAGATAATAGTAATGCAAGGTGCTTTACGGGCGTTAGTGGTTTGAAAAAGTGCATAACAAGTACACTTTATTATTATTAGGTATAATTATTACAGGTTCATCTCCTAAAATCAAAACAATTTATCTACCTAAGATAATCTTTGTGCAGACCTCCAATTAGCAAACACTTTTTGCTTTTTATTAAGTGATAACTTTCAAACTGAATACTTACAAGTATTATATATTTTTACAAAGATATTCTTCCATTAGCTATTTTGCAGATATTCTCCACTGTCCATGTAGTATATGTACAGGCTATTTTTCTTATGATATATTTTCAACTATATTCTTGTTAGGTCGTGAAATATTTTCAAAAACATCATGTGCCTGTGCTATTTCAAATGAGAAATAATTTTCATATTTGTGCTTATACTACAACGTATTTTGCATATCATATATTTTAGCTTGTAACACTTATTTGTGCCTGTGCTATATATTTGTCAGTGATATTTTAAATTATACAATTTCTTGATGAAAATGCTATTTTTGCACAACAAATTTATCTAATTTCCAAAATATATATATAAATACAGTAAACTTATTATTATCATTTTTTATAACATAAAAAGGCAGTTGGTTTTCCAAAGCATGTCTTTCGTTTAGAATCGTTTAATAGAATTTGAACAGCATAACTTCAATATTTTGGATTTCACCCTACACTGATGTGTGATTCGATGAGCTTAAAGTTAACAGCAACTAAGGAATGGCTTTCTAGATGTTCTTGTGTAGCATAATAGTAAATACATGTTTACAATCCATTTACTAAGCCTCTATCAATCTCTTCTGCAAATATACAAGAGCCTCCTTGTATTTTATGATTATTAAAAAGTATTACTTTCATTGTGCTAGTCTATGATTTTTTAACTTTGTTTTTATTAAAAATGCCACAATCGTTTTTGTATATTACAAAATATCAAATCGAATGGTGCAGTTTAATTTTTTATTATTTTTTAATTCTATATTAAGTTACCACATGGCAATGGGCAGACATTCAAACAGCACAGCCCTAATACTTTGCTCTTCTGAGGGCAAGGCAGTTTTTATTTCATAGTAAAGGGCACCTCAATGAAGGAAGTAAAGGGGCACCAAGGCCAATGACCAGGGGCATGGCGGCAATGTGGGCACTTCGCAATAAAGTGCAGCCTCTACAGTTTGCCCAACAGAGGCCATTTTGGCAATGCATCTTGGGAAGAGTTCGACACATTTAAGTCTTCTTGCAGCACTTGCCGCACATTAAGTTCATTTGTGGTTTGCAAATCACCAAAGCCATATTTCTGTTGTGTTTACGGCATAAGGTGTTTTTTTTTTTCTGTGAGGCTGGTGAATGTTATTCACATTCTAGTCAGCCATTTGAAGGTCCCAAACTGACCGTGTGGTGATAAGGTTACGAGTGTGTTTGTGATCGACTACTTTTTGGGAAAGTGAGGGTCTCTCCGGAGGAAAACTGTAGAGGGCGCACTTCACTGTGAATTCACCCCATTACTGTGTTGTCCCCATTACCTACATGAGGCATCAAGCTGGATACATGAAGCTGGTTACATAGTTACTTTAAGAAAAGCAGAGAAGAGAAAGGCACATTGCTTACACAGGCTTCAGTGGTAAAACAATGACGAATTTGTGCATACTATAGTCTCCCACCAGTTATTGCAGCGTGCTGGCCGCACGCTAGCATCTCTCAGGTCTGCCTCCAACCTCTGACACAACCCCGTACCTATAGACGATGTGACCTCTGACGTCACGGCGACACCAAAACATTAAATTTCTGCCTGCCACTGTGGGCATACTACAGTCTCCCATCAGTTATTGCAGCGTGCTGACCACACGCTAGCCTCTGACCTCTGACACGACCTCGTAACTATAGACGATGTGATCTCTGACATCACGGCTACACCAAAACATTAAATTTCTGCCTGCCGCTGTGAGCACCCATCATGTTTTGCATCAATTTAGATTAGGAGTGACGCCACTGGTCAGATTGCCTTTGAATACTGACCTTTGACAACACTCCTTAATTAAATCTATGCAAATCACGATGCAAGCACACACCAACAGATTTCAAAAGAGGGCGCTTTGGATGTAAACAAAGTTCACATGGTCTATGACCTCTCACCCTTGACCTCAATCTCTATTCCTAGAACTTTGGAGCAGTGACTACGCTATTTCGATGTGCCATATCTTTGACTGATCGATAGATTGTGGTGAGTTCCTCGGTCAACGTTTCAAATCTGAAGGCACTCCGGATGTCAGGGATGTTTGTGCGAGTGATGTCGTTCCCTTTTGTCCCTTCCTTTCTCCAGTTGGGTGCTAGCCAGTGGTCCTTAAACTGGAAAAAGTGCAATCAGAAATCAGATGAAATCAGAAATCTGACGGGAAGTCGACTTATCAGGGGCAACCATTGCTACCAAAAAGGTCGATTCATGTACATGTATGATCCAAAACCAGAGGTAAGTTCACATGATGGAACCTCCATCTTATACCCTTCGAGTTATAGACTCCACGGAGCTTTTGGAAACAGTATCCTTAGCACAAACCTCTTTCCCAACGAGGGGGGCAATTGATCTCGCCGCGCCATTTTCTTTTCTTGGTAGCGAGGTTGGCTCGATCAAAACCCCTGGAATTGTGACAAGAAAATCTCAAAAAAATGGGAGATTTTAATTAGGCCTGTGGCCGATCCACTCAACGTGCCACTTAAACATGGTATCCCACAAAAGAAGCATCATATATAATAGTGCACCTGGTCCCCTCTCAGCTCAGTCTTCGTTGATTTGTGACCTGTCTAACTGTATGCATTAGTGTGACCGCGTAAAAACGATTCATTTGAAATAATGGAGAGATGTTGATAGTATAAAACATTGTGAGAAACGATTCCCTAAAAAGTAACATAGTTTTTGAGAAAGAGGTAATTTTTCGCTAAAATATTTTAATCTGAGGAAGGCTTCAGGCATGAAGTCTTTTTCACATCATGAAAAACTTGCAGTTTCAGCATTTTCGGATCCTTTATAGTCGGAAAAAAAAAATGCTCCAGATTGGCTCTGATATCTCAAGAACGCTAACACCTTTTGAAACGTAATTTTCAAAGGTTGGTTTTATGGTATATATCTACAAATATAAAGGATTAAAACAAACGTACGGTTCCAAATACCAAAGGTATACCCTGCCTTCAAACTGATGTCAACAATAAGTCACTTTTGCTACTCATGTCTTAGTAGAATGACTCACTTTCTATTGAATGAATGCTCAGTTTTGTTACCTCAGACAAAAGACATTTTGCAAAGCGCGTACTCATTTTGACACGCGCACACTACGCCCCTGTGGGTGCCCATATGGGCTCATATGGGTGCCCTAGGGCTCTCAAACGTTTTTAATAAGCATGCGCACAAAGCAGTCACTTTTTGGGAGCCAGTTAGCGTTGTTTTTCAGTGCTTCCCTTCAAGGGGTTAGTGACAAGAGGTATCGATACGGCACGCTGCCCATGGAGGCTAGGCTGCCCCAGCACTAGAGAAGTGGATCAAAGAGCATGGTTTTTTTATATTTGAAGAAAATAAGAGCTGATTTTCTTCAACAGGCAGATATCATAATTCTGAACTCTAATTCAAGTCAGGAACAGGAAATACCTGGTATTGGCATGAAGTGTCACATACCTTTGACAATTTGTCCTACTAATGTTCTCTGGTTTAACCCAGACTTTTTTTTAATTTAGCACCCTTTTATTGTGTTAGTCCTTTGAAACTTGGGACTACACAAATTTGCATATATGAATATATTTAAATACTTTACCTCGTCAGGGAACCCGCTCATGATGACACTGTTTCTGGCTAACTCACTCATATCACATGTAGTCAGCTTCCAGACTTGAGCAGCAATGCTGTATTCTTCCATCAGCGGTTCCTATAAAAGCATGAATACATTTACATATATTTACATCAGAAAATTCAAAGATTACATTAACATAAGCAAATTCAAAGATACTAACATTTACATGAATTAATTTACATAAATTACAAATTCATAACATGAAACATAAGTCATCTTCATAGAAATATTTCTCAAAAGATTATTCTCACAGCTTCTTTCCATGGTTTTACTATTTCTATATCTGTTTTCTTTGTAGTAACCTTTATTAATGCCCATTGACTGGTGTCCTTGAGCAAGACACTTCACTATAATTGCTTCAGCCTTCCGATGGGATGTAAAGCTGTCCTATGTGTTGTGTAATGCACATAAAAGGGCCTAGTACCGTTGCCGTAAAGAGAAGGGGTTTGCCCTGGTGTTTCTGGCATGGTCTGGCAGCCATATGCGCCACCTCACCTTGTATCCCTTTCAAGGTGTTGTATTATGGTCGCTTCACCTCATGATAACTTCCACCTGATTTGATAACTCGGCACCAGGTGTGTTATTCAGCCCCCCCAACTCAGAACCTTTGCCCCCCCTTCTTGCCCCCCTTCTCCCCCCCCCAAAAAAAATAAATAAATAAATAAAAAAATAAATAAAAAATAAATAAATGGTTTGATACATTACATAGCCCCCTCCAAGTTATGTCTTTACCCCCGCTTGCCCCCCCCCTTTCAATAAAAACGTCTGGTTATGCCACTGTTACGAACATGATTCATACCATGTGCAAACCAATCATTACCTTGGTGAAGTGAAACTGCAGCGGGTCATCAGTGGACAGCGACACGCACAGCCCACGGGCGTGGAACTCCGGCAAGGGGTTACGGTGGTAGTTGAGGAAGAGTGAGTTATTAGAGAGAGGGGACATGGCAATGCCGATCTGACACAAGTAGTACAGGTACTGCAGCACTGGAGTCTACGGGAACGAAAGAAAATAACATTTTACAACCTTTTCTCTTGAAGCACCTGGGAAGGTGAAGTATCAGGCTGGAAATGCACTTTCCCAAGGAGTTGAGATGGTTTTAGAATATCTTTGTCCCCGTGATAAATAGTAATAGTGTATGGCACTCAGGTTGGCTCAGTGGTTTCTTTCCCTGCCTTTCACCTCTGTGGACCCTAGTTCGAATCCCGGACTGGAGCCTTGCATGTGGATTGGGTTTTCAGTCCCTACCTGATTGCGTGGGTTTTCCCTGTTTGGGGTTTTCCTCCCACATCTAAAACTGACATTTCTTCATCATCTTCTCTACACAGGTATCTTCAGGCCTACGGGTCACAGTGCAAGTCACAAGACAATAAAGAAACGCTCTGTTTTTTAAATGTGGGAGGAAAACCCCAGATAGGGAAAACCCACATAATCTAGCAGGGACTGAAAACCCAATCCACCCTGGATTCCAACTGGGGTCCACAGAGGTGAAAGGCAGCTCAAGATGCCACAAAGCCAACCAGGTGTGGATTTCACAATGCGCTAGGACTTGTCTTATCTCGAGTTAGGATGAGTAACTAGTCCTAATTTATAGGACTTATCATAAGTTAGGACTAGTCCTAAGTTAGTACTAGCTTTGTAAAATCAAACCCTGATCACTCAGGTCTTAATGCACACAATAGCAATCATAACTATAAACAAACCTTCCTGAGCAGCAAGCCATGTGAGATATTTTCAGCCAGCATGAAAGCTGTGACGAGATGATGCACTGGTCCTGCCTCCCCACAGTGAGGTCTCAGAACAAACGTGTTGAAACCTCGCTCTCTAAATCAGACAAAAACCATAAGTCTTTCATTTCTGTACTGTTCTTAGTCTTCAAAACATATGAAAATGTCAGAGCAAAATAATTCGCCAAGGTCATGTCACAGCAGACAAGGTTGGTGTCTACATGGAGTCTTCTACTTTGTTTACACATTTTTTATAATTTTCTATTTTCAGAGTGTGGGCTGGACAAGTTCCGTGTCTATTTTGTGTTAAATGTGAAGACAATTCAAATGATATGTGAGTTATTTAAAACGAAAATTGAAAGCATTTCGTTCATGCATTGTCGCAGAATATAATCACGAGGTGAAATCTGGCTTTTCCGCCTCGTGAAATAGAATAGTCCAGATTTGACCTCGAATCACATTCTGCGACAATGCACTCAATTGCATTAAATATTTGAAAAATAGTAGCAGCTCTTGAGTGTAGCCAGTATGAACTACTTCATTCACGACGTAGAGTGTCATCTCAGAACCAATAATCTGTCAAATTACATTTTCAAGTTTATTATTTGTGTTTTACCCATACGCCAATGTGTGTTAAGCACCGTATACTCCATACTTTCTCCGAGTCCTGTGAAAAAAATCCACAGGCATATCACTAAGGTGGGATTCAAACCCTCGACCTTTACCACTCTAGAGCAGATGTCTTACATGTCTTGCCACTAGACCACCGAGATCGCCGGCGGCCAGAGACAGTTAGAATCCTGTATTATGTAGCCTTATGTGAAGCTAGAACACTCACCTTCGGAAATTGTTGAGCACCACCAGGTTCGCATACATGTAATAGAGGTAGTAGGAATACGGTGGGTTTTCTGAGGAATTCCACTGCTCTGGGTTAGGACTTTCGCTGGTGAAGATGATATCTTCTGGTTTGGATTCATCATCTACACTGTCAAAGCCAGTCACCTGAGGGGATCAACAAATGATTTGTGGATCAACAAATGATTAGTGGATCAACAAATGATTACAGGAGCAACAAATCATTAGTGGAGCAAAAAATGATCAATGGATCATCAACAATTGATTAGTGGATCAACAAATGATTGGTGGATAACCATGATAAGTGGATCAAGAATGATTAGTGATTCAACAAGTGATTAGTGGAACAACAAATGATTAGTAGATCAACATGATAACTGGAGCAACAAATGATTAGTGGAACAACAAATAATAAGTGGACCAACACATGATTAGTGTATCAACAAATTATCAGTGGATCTACAAATGATTAGCACACCAACAAATGATTTGTGGATCAAATCCCTCATGGCTGTCACATTAAGTAGTTTCTGGATCAACTAATTATTTGAGCACTCCGGTCATTTTGTAGATAAACTGCACCAGCTAGGTAATACTACTAGTAACTAGTGCATTTTGAAAGAACAAAAAAGACACTTGGATGGAAAAAACAAGCGACTTGATTGCAAACTTTGTGCAAATATGCAGACTAGTGGAAAAGCTTGCGGACTACTCAAAAGTCAGCTTTACTAAGTCCAGCTGGCAAGTTTAAAAAAAGTGCAAATCACTGACTTGTGTTTAAGGTAATTACATTATTACCAAGGTAGTCACTAAACAATTTTATCGTTTTGAAAATGTTTGGTAAATCCACAAAATGAAGGAAAACTTACATAGCGGAGGAACTTGTGCATTTCTGGATGTGAGCTCGGATCTCTAGTTGCTTCAAATAGGGGCATGAAGATGTTATCAATGATCTCTGCAAAGTTATCCACCATCTTGTTTGATCGATACACATCGCTGCAGGAAAGAGTCAGAAATTAGTATGAATCACAATTTGGAACAGGAAAACTTCCTTTATGGGTGCAGTGACCACAAATATTGCTGAAAGATGATTGGTCAATAATGACTTGCAGCCTAGATCTGCACCCATAGAGTTACAGGCCTTGATCTTAACCGAGGCCACCGAGGCCATTAGCCTCATGCCCTGTTGAGTTGGCCAGCATGCCCTTCAGAAAAATTGCACTGTCACTACCAACTTGGCCAGCATGCCCTTGTACAATTTCTCTGATTTGGCCAGCAAAGGCCTGCCCCCGTTTTTCTTAAGATCGAGGCCTGGGGCTATATATAAGAATCTAGAGGGAGCACACGTAATGTCACATACGGAACTCCGCTGACCCACCGTGGGCAAAAATCCCAATGGGTCAACTGCATACCAATGTCCACTTAAAAATGTTCGCTGTATAAACTGATGAGTGACCAAAGTAATATGATTGGTAAGCGCCATTTTCACAATGGTAAAAAATGCTCCATGTCGGGCCGTGTTGCATGGTTTTGTACGCCCTCTAGTTCTTATATATAACTCTGTGTTTACACCGGACCACCCTTTTATTTACGATTTATGTTTTGGTACAGTCCGGGTGCCAGTCTGTTTTTTGCAATGCGTTTGATGGTGTACTGTGCTAACTGACTGGAGAGGGAGAAAAACTTCCTCCCGACCAGCAGAAATTAAAAAGGAAGGATGCTAAACAACTTTTGTTTTTAACATGGCCTTACAGAGATATCTGATTGGCCTTTTGACCAATGCACCATTGTTTGGGGGTGGGGGGAGGGTGCCTGAAGGTGACTTACTATAGTCTAGGCACCTGTATCAACCATCGTATATTGTCCGAATACACTCGGTGATCCACAGCCCACTTCGAAAGCTTGTCCCACTCCTCTCTGCTACGTCCATATATGGATAACCGGTACTCTGCATTCTGGTACTTGCTCTCCTCTAAGTCAGCACCCATCTCCTGTGAATGAGCAAAGATTGGCAACCATGGAAAATTGTAGGTATACTACCAACAAATTATATGTTAACAGATATGACCTTAAATATTCACCAATTTGCATGTTTTTTTGTCAGCAAAATAATTTAAATTTTAATTTTCTGTGCCCGTCACTCCTTAAAATTTGAGTCCCTCATTGAAGTCAACAGTGAGTTTGTGTTGTTTTTACTTCTTAGAGATCATTTTTCACATACTTTGTTAGATTCTGAAGCTACTGAATTCAACCTGTACATTTATATAAACTTTTAAGTCACGAAGTAGGGTCCCATTTCTGTATTCGGGTAATCTGTGGAATTATAATCTGTGGAAGTTTATTGGCTTTTGCTGGCAGAAAGGTTTGACAAATTTTATGTTTACACAAGGATATTGTACATGGATCAATTAATAAATGTGCAGTATGTGAAATCTATAGACATCATACAGTCATTGACTTCAACTACCAGTTACATACTGCTTAATACTTTGGTAACACAGGCAGTTCATGGCAATTTTAGGGGTCGAACAGTCACTGACTTCAACTACCAGTTACATATTGATTAATACTTTGGTTAGACAAGCAGTTTGTGGCAATTTTAGGTGTCATAGTCATTGACTTCAACTACCAGTTACATATTGCTTAATACTTATTTTAGACAGGCAGTTCATGACAACTGTGGGCATTATACAGTTCACCGACTTCAACTACAAGTTACATACTAATTAACATTTTTGGTAGACTTTTAGTTGCCAATCAAATTCCGAGTTTCAGTCATTACCATTTGAAAACGTACGAAATCAATCTCCACTCTCACTACAACTCCTAACTCATGAGTAACGAGAAGCATTAACGATCTCTTCCTTAAGTTAACTTACATTTATAAGTTGAGCAAAATATTCACCACCAATATGGTTATCAGTCTTGATGAAGATCTCTCTAAGTTTACTCTCACCGATGGGATTGTACTTGGAGTTGAACTTGTCGAACCGGTGGAAAGTATTGCGATCCTGTGGTGGATAAAGTCATTTAAAAAGTGAACTTACAAAAATATTCAAAAATTGTTGGTTTTTTTTCTTCTTTTTTTAGCAATATAAGAGCAGAGTTTTTTGTTGGTTCTCTCCTGTGCTAGAAGGGTTTTTCTCTAGGCTATCAAGTTTACCTCCCTCCAGAAGAACCAAACACTTTTGATCTTAGGCTGAGCTCCGTGGTCATATATGGGTTGATGTGGCTGGCTGCCAAGGGTGCCCTTGAATGCCTGTCGTTCAAACACGTGTAGCTGCGTCCATCGCGAGTCAGCTTCCCAGCTGCCAGTAAGGATGATAAGCATCCCAAATTACTTTTTATTACCGCACAGAAACACCCATCACTCTTAGCATTGGGAAATTCCCAACCAATCCAAGGTGTCTTCCCGTAAATGATACCCAAAGAAAGTATAGCCAGATGGGATCATAGAGTTATATATAAGAACTAGAGGGCAGACAAAACCATGCGACACGGCCCAACAAGAAGCATTTTTGACCATTGAGAAAATGGCGCGGACCATTCATTTACTGCACTAGTCACTCATCAGTTTACACAGCAAACGTTTTCCATGTGGACATTCGTATGTAATTGACCCATAGGGATTTTCGCCCATGGTGGGTCAGCGGACTTCCATGTGTGACATTGCGAGTGCTCCCTCTAGTTCTTAACTCTTATGGTTTGGCTTCACTTACTGCATGTACATCCAGGGTGTCGACATTGATGTCATATGCCGTCAGATTAAGGCTGTCAAACACCTGTGAAGGAACCACAAGAAAAAGAATCAGAGATCACGACATCGTTACAATCCTAATTAAACTCCATCATTTGAACTGTTGATCTACATTGTAAGTGTACAATGTCAAATTATTTGTGTTTTTGCCCATACACCAAAGTAGATTCTGAGTGAAAATAATACAAAATAGTTTTCAAAACACTGAAATTACTACAGAAAGGCTCATAAAATGTAACATTTTATTCTAGTATTTTTTTATCTCAAAAGTCCAGATATCAAATGGGGGGCACCCGGGGGGCATGGACATCAGTTGGGGGGGGGGGGGGGGGGGCACGTGCCTGGCCTTAGTTACGCCACTGAACCATTTTCCAAACCTGTTTTAGTGTCATGGTGGTACCATCTCTGTTCTTGCACACTTCCCTATTGGCATCAGTCTTCATTCTCTTCTTGATGAAGCGAAGTAGGTGTTTTTGGTTCATTCCTGAGGAAGCATGGACGTGAGTATCCACCTGTAGATAATAACAGAAAATAGGGAAAAATAGCATTCTATTTTATACATTATTTGGGATGGATGGCATGGGTTGCTAGTGCGAAAAGCGCTCGCCTCTCGGCACTGTGTCCCTGGTTCGATTCCCAGCTGAGACCATGTGTGAGTACAGTTGTACATTGGTCCTCTCCTGTGCCATGAGGGTTTTTTCACCAGGCCCTTCAGTTTTCCTCCCTCCGGAAAAACCAAACGATCTCTGGATGTGCTTCGTGGTTACATAGGGTCAATGTGGCTGGCTACCACAAGGAGTCTTTGTGACTCGACTATGTTGTAGCCACGCTCCTCTTAATTCAGCTTCCCAGCAGCAAGTGAGGATGTTTAGCCTTCCAAATGACTACTATCAATATTGACAATCCTTTAAAAACAAAATAGGTAGATCTAGCTACCAGGTAAGAAAAGCCCTGGCCACCGTTCCATACAGCTGCTTAAGCACAAAATAGTTGTGCTCACCGGAAAAGGTTACCAGCTAAAATAGCCATGTCATATGTACTGTTTGCAACTGGTTTCATGCTTGTTGTTGCTTCGCAGAAAACTGTTAAGCACTATTGACAGGTGAAATTCCTCCAGGCCTAGACCAAGAACCAGGGCCCAATTTCATAGAGCTGCTTAAGCAGAAAATACTGCTTACCAATTTTTTGCTAAGCAGAAATGAGCAGGACACCAGTCACAAATTGAACATGTGACAGGGTAGTTTGGCCGGTAACCTTATTCTGGTAAGCATAATTTGTTTGTGCTTAGCTACTTTTCGTGCTTAAGCAGCTCTATGAAATTGGGCCCAGGTTTAAATACCGACTTTCCCTCCACGTCTTCTGTTTTTTTTTAACCCTACCTTTCTAATGTTGTAGAAGTCCCGGTGAGGAACAGACTTCTGAGCGGCTAATTCTTTCATCTCGTTCAGCAGACTATGCAGATGAAATCGTGAAGATAGGTAGGACAGCCTCCGATATGAAAAAGATTTACTGAAGAGTAAAATAAATACATGGAAACACTTGATTTTTGGTAAGGATTCAGAAGGACTGAGGGCTGTAGGAGCTCTTGCTTCTGGCATTCCAATCTTATCAAGTCCAAACATGTCGGTGTGAAGCATAGAGTTATACATAAGAACTAGAGGGCGTACAAAACCATGCGACACGACCCGACAAGGAGCATTTTTGACCATTGAGAAAATGGCGCAAACCATTAAATTACACTGGTCACTCATCAGTTTAAACAGCAACCATTTTGTAAGTGGACATTCATATGCAATTGACCCAGAGGGATTTTCGCCCATGGTGGGTCAGCGGAGTTCTGTGCGTGACATCACGAGTGCTCCCTCTAGTTCTTATGTATAACTCTATGGTGTGAAGTTACAATGGAGAAAAGGACATTGGAGGATTGAGGTCACTTGTTGGCAAAAAGGCCTAGAAAGTAAGAGTTAACACTGGTTTTAAAGAGCTCGCAATGAGTGAACCCTTGTGCTGGTGTTAACTGTTGTTGGGATAGAAATCCTCCTTTATACCTTTTCTAATCGTAAAAAAATATATAGACCATGTTACCTGTGACATCACATGTTTACAAAAGAGCCACAGAACCTGGACTTCCTGCAGGCAGGATTTGTACACGGCTCAATGGGAAAATACTTTAAATCTTTCATTTTATGGAGATTGCACTGTCCGATTGTCATCAACTTTGGATATGAAGGAAAGGGGCACATCTCACAACTAGTTCAGCTCTCATTTTAATAGCCATTGAATTTATGTGGAAATTATGATACAAAATGTAAAAATTTCTCATATGTCCCATGCAGTATCTTGCCTGCCAGTAATTGCCCTGGAATGTACAAGGTCACTCTTTTGTAAACAAGGGTCACATGGTCTATATATGTATATTTTATTTATCTATTTTTTTATTATTATTATTGTTACTTTTTATATTATCTTGTTTTTATTATTATTTTTTATTTTCTAAATTTTTGAAGTTCTTGTCTGCTGCATTTGATGCTTGTTTTTTATTCGTTTGTAAAAACCGTTATCTTGAAACCAAGCCTAGCTGAACCGACAACTTGGTAACGGTTTTGTCAGTTACGGTTTCGTCAGTTACATCACTGCGGCCGAACCAAACACACGAAAACACTTCATTAATGACCGAAGCTCAAACATGATGGGTAACCAAAGTGCGCCCAGGTCACCTGTCACTCAACCCTGTACTCACATCGGACCATTGGCAATGAGTGCCATCAGCTTGTTCGAATCAGCAAGAAATGTCGACTTGTCCACGTATGGCAAATCCAACGGCTTGTCGTTCTCGCTGTCCTCTGTGGTCTCGTAGACGTGGATGACACCGTTCTTTATCTTAAACTCACACTGGATGGGTTCTGGCATCTCACATGCAAACGGGTCACCGACCATGGTCGGTGGGTGGATGGGATGGTCTAGAGAGAGGGAAGAGGAGACGACAGCATTAACTTGAAGGAATGCACAATTCAGCATGAAAGAGATGAACCTGCTCTGTGAAATGAGTGAAGCATGTAGAGCAAAACAATAGAGTTTCATTACGATTTGTAAAAGGAACTTGTATAGGGTAGCTTTAACCAAAGATTATAGAGCGCCGTAGGCGCAAGATGGGGAACTGGGCCTTTATCTACTGTTGGAAAGTGAAATACGCATGGGCGCCATTTCGGCAAGTGAATGCCTGTGTTTTCCACTGATAGCAATTGTCATTGTCTACACTGGTCCGCACGTATCAGTGTTGTATCAGTAGAGTCACTTGCCAAAATGGCGTCCAGTGAGATTTCACGTTTCAGCCAGAGTTCCCCATCTAGTCTTTGGCTTTGACTACAAAAGTAAAGAGTTTTGTTGTGTCCAGGTATTGCTCTTTGGTGGTTTTAACCTGTACATTGGTCCGCATCATTACTGTTCTGATAAGGTTCTATATTGATCACTCGTCCATATTACACACTGATGTAATAATGGCATCGCAAACTTTGCCATTTTTCAAAGTGGTTGACGCTAGATTTCAACCTTAATTGATTGAATTCAACATGCATGAGCGACTTAGTTATTAAGATGGATCCAATTTCTGCAACTATCAAGTTGTGGAAAATTACATTTTCAAGTTGGTTGGTTTGGGTAGCCCAAAGTGATTCCAATGTTTCTGCATGACTCATTTTACATGGTTGAATTGATAAACATGCAGTTTGTGGTAATTGCATGGTGTCAAACAGTTACAGCCTTCAACTGCTCTTTATTGCGTTACTTATAAAAGTTTTTGTGGAATTTGGAAGCCAATCGAAAACTGAAATTTGTGAACGCTTGTTCCCGTTGGATGATATTTGCCCATGTACATGGGGATGTCTACCTGTAGAAACCGAGGACTTTAGCGAAAGGGATCAGGGGATTTGTGGAATTTGGAAGCCAATCGAAAGCCAAAACTTGTGAAAGCTTGTTCCCATTGGATGATATTTGCCCATGTACATGGGGATGTCTACCTGTAGAAACAAAAGGGATCAGGGTGTTTTGACAGAGCGAGGATGTCTTTGCTTTGCTTTTGTGTACAAAACTGAAGGGGAAGTCGCTGAAAAAAACCCAAGTCGAAACAATGGGAGAAGAAAGAGAAGTCCTTGATTCACGGGTTAACAAAAATACATGGGCATGTACAAACCATAAAGCTCCACTCCTTATAGGGACTGTGTCGTCATGATTATAGCAGTAAATGGAATAACCCAGTTACTACGCGCGCCACCGGTCACATCAGAGTTTGACAAACACCCTTTGTGATTCGACCGCAAGGGCGTGCGTGTGCAGTAATCTGGGTGAGGTGTTCATCTTTCCATGCGCAGCCAAAGGCCTGCTATAATCATGACGACACAGCCCCTTTATTGCAATCATGCACAGCAACCTCCCAAAAATCCCAACAAGTGAATATCCTACATTTTTACGTTTTATCCTTACACATCCTTATCCTTACCACTCCTTCAAAATCAAAGTACAAAAAAAACAAAAAACAGAATTTTATTTACAGCAGGAAATGAACTATGTTATTTGCTTTGATCACACAAAAATAACAATCGGCTAATCCAATCCTGCACCCCAGTGCACACATATAAATCGCCAGAGGTACATTACAAGTTACATGCTTGTATTATCATTAACAGTTTTTATAAAAGCGTGTTTTAATTTCACCTTTTAGACTAATGTGTGAAGTTTAGTTCTGAGAAGTGCAGAGAGCTCTTATCAATCATAAATTGAGAGAGGTTTACAAAGAACTGCTGATACCAGTGTGTGATAAGCACTGTATACTCAGTGCTTTCCTGAGCCAAAAAAAAAAGAAAATCCAGAAGCTACTCGGTAGACTGGTTCCCAGTCCCTACATCGTTCTCTTCTGACTGTCTATAAGGACCGGTAGCTACTACCGATATGGCGCTTTTGATTGGCCCTCGATTGCGCGGGCGCAGTAATAATTTTCTAGTGTTAGAGATGACGTTGGCTATGGTCATGACATGTACATGTTGGTGTTTGACACTAGCACAAGTGTGCATCATAACCCTTCACCCGGAACCAACCCTCAACATCAAAATTCAAGCTAACTTTAGAAGAACATCTTAACTAGCGCAATTTCTACCTCCATGGTCTGCACGATGGGAGATTCTGTGTCCATCACATTTTGTGTAAGGACGCACTGCACTATCATGACTATGGGATTACGTAGACATATGCTAATTTTCATTACCCGCTACCGGTCCCTATATTCAGTCAGAACGAAAATGATGTAGGGACCGGGAACCAGTCTAGCTACTTGGGTGGGATTTGAACCCATGACCACCCATTCTAGAGCAAGAAATTTGTAGACCACTTGAGAGCTTGCCCTGTGACAGGGACTGCTTTATACAACAACATGTATAAGTACATGTACATGTAAAATCAAAACCATACCCATAGCAACAGCAAAAAACTGCTCAAGCATAAACGGCCTGAAAACACTGCAAGACTTCAACTTTTTAATCCGGTAAGAAAAAAATGCATGGTGTTAAAAAAAAACTGATTATCCAACAAGCTTCTCCCTACCCCCACAATAAACACCCCAATCCAAGTCTGATGAGGTACAGTACAATAAATGTAACTGATAAACAATTCAAATTATTAGGAGACATGGTTAATGATCATGAGTGGGTAGCGAACAAGAGCAGTTGAAATCAAATGAAATCAAAAGTAGTGAAACAATGCAGGTGAGGTAAGGAGGAGGAACCCTCGAAGCAAAACCAACAATCTTTGAAGCTTTAAGTCCCACTGCTTTGAGCCACAGCAAACCTTTATAGAAGCAATTCAGGTGGTTGCATAATTTCAAACTGAAGATTGTTAATAAAAAAACTGAAGTTGTTGCTTAGCTATAAATATGTAGACTGATACGCAAATCTGAACCAAAAGATTGTTCAATTATCAATTAATCAATCATTGATCAATTAACAACCCTTCCTTCTATTGGTTTATTGATATTGATCACTCAATCAATCAATTTTTCAGTCAGTCACTTTTTCAAACTAAAAATGTTTGACTGATCAATCAATAGTCTAAGAGCCAACCAACTCATTAATCGATTGATCAATTTGTCATTTAATCGATAAAGTGATCAATAAAGTAATGGATCGTTATTCAATCAATCAGTTATTCAATAAATTTATCGGCAGTCAATACTTTAACTTGAACATGTTTGACTGATTAATCAACAGTCTCATAACCAACCAACTCATTAATCAATTGACATGATTGATCTATCAATAATCTTTCGATAGCTGATCAATAAGGCAATCAATCGTTAATCAATCAGTTAATCATCCACTTTATCAGTCAGTCAATATTTCAAATTGAATACGTGTTTGAATGATCAATCAACAGTCTGATAACCAACTAACTCATTAATCGATTGATCAACAGATCAACAGTCATTCAATCAATAGGCCGATCAATAAAACAATCAATCGTTAATCAATCAGAAAAGATGTCAAATTTATCAAACAAAATACATACTGCCAGAGCTCCCATCAGCCATTGCTGGGATCACACCTGTTACAAATAACATACTGGTTAAGAACTAATTGCGGCCATGCCACTAATTTTTCAGCAAGCGTACAAATATACACAACATAATTTTTGTTTTCTTCAAAAGCTGGATTCTTGTGCAGCAGAATGCGAATAAGACTTCTTGGAATTTTTTTTGAACAAAAACTCATGCATTCAGACCTTTTAGCAAACACTTGTAAATAAATGTTTCAACGAATACCCCTCGTCAGCGGCATGTACGCCTTATAATCTAACCCCCGCCCCCTCCCCAACACCAACCCTCTTGACTTCAGTTCCCCAATCGTCGTCCCAAAAATCCCAGGAATTGAACGTAGGCCACATTTAACGCTTTGTTCCACCCACACAAAGAGGATGAGTTGTACTGGACATTATGCTGACATTCTCCCTTTATGTGGAGGTTATTATGCAATCCCTGATTCCAGACAAGGATTACGAGACATCAAGAGGATTCTATCATTGTAAATCCTTGTATTTCGGCTCAATGGAGGCAAGTCTGAGTTACTCGAGTCTCCAGCCTTAGCTCCGGTCTTAGGAATAATCTGAGGTTTTGCAATTCAAAGAAGATATTTGTTTTCTTAGCTTTGTCAAGTCAGGGTTTCTTTGTGCTAGCTGGACTCTCTCAAAGAAAAAGAGTCTGGAAATTCTGAGAAAATAATTTCATCAGGATGGACAGGAAAAAATGGAAAATTCAAGGCACCAACTGGTTAAAAGGAAACTGAGTCCCATTTAAAAAACTTAAGAATTTCCAGCACTTACTTTCTGCATCAAATACGGGGCTTGACATATCGCTATTATCCATTGGTTTCCCGTCAATCTTGCGCAGAAATGACGCAGCTGTCCGTGGAAACGACTGCAACGCCAGCTTCATGTATTTCTCACGAACAAGAAGGGCATCTACGAGAGATTTGGATGCATCAAAGAGGTCCTGAGGCGGCACCTGTAGAGTTGAAATCGTTTGAAATTACAGCCATAGTTTTAATAATAACAATGCTTGCTTCTAAGGGCCTTGTCACACGGGGCAATTTTTACTGGCAACTTGGAGGCAACCAACTGCGCTGCGTAAAAAAGGAACACTTCTGTAGTTCAAGAGACTTTTTTGTAACAGTGTCTTACTTAAGTGTTTATATTTAACATAATTAGCTAGAGCAGAGGTCGTCGATGGAAAGCGTGGGAAAAGCCTGGGAAATCCAGTCAAGACAATTATGTGGAAAATGACATGTGAATGTTTTTTCTTCTTGGAGATTGCCTGGAAGTGGTTGCCTGTAAACTGCCCCGTGTGACTTGGCCCTTATAGTCCACTAGCATTTCCTACATTATTCCTACATTATTATTGCTTTCCTACATTATTATTCCTATTCATCAGGCATACTTAGACCATTCCTCAAACTTTCTCAACTCCCTTGAGAGCATGCCGCCCCAAGCTGCTTAAATTAGCGCTACATGAACACTACGTAAGGGGTCAATCTTACACAATACTGTCTCAGCCTCTTGAGGTCCCCATAGTGGCAGACAGGGTTAGGAGATGCAATTATGGTAAAGTGCCTTGCTCAAGGATATCAGTGCCATGATTGGGAATCGAAACCACACTCCAAAGATTCAGCCATTAGAACTTTAGTCCAACTTGAGAATGCTTGGTCACGGCATGCCACACTCGCTCGCCTCTAGACTCCACTTCTTATGATGCCCAGAACCAAAACCGGTACCGGTGATAAGGCGTTACAAGCCGTTGGACCACACCTTGGGAACTGTCTGTCCATCAACATTAAGGAAGCTAAAACCTTGGACAGTTTCAAAGGCCTTCTCAAAACACACCTGTTTGACTAATTCTATTATTTTGCTTTGTATTTTGTTTTCATAATAATATTCGGTTTTGAGTTTCATTGTTCATAATTGTGTAATTTGTTATTCATATTATTGATCTGTACAGCGCTGTGATCCTTGTAGAGCGCTTTGCAAATGCCTTTATTGTATTGTTTAACATTTTAAAACCACCAACTCTTGGTAACACTTCCCAACGAGTTGAGAAACTATTTGAAATAGAGTTCAGTTCGGACGGCAGAACAGGGAATTTGTGAACAGTACGCACAGTCGCCTCATGTCATGAGTCTGGAAGGGAGAGATGTAATTCCCGCAGTAGACTCTGGCTGGCCTTCAAGTGGTAACACCTTGGACAAGGCTATGAGTAGCTAATAAAATACCCCCCCTTTGATAAATTTGGTCATAAATGCTGACAAATCAGAGCAAAACATGGTTTTAAAAACTACTCTCTTACCCCACTTGTGTCATCCCCACTGATAGACACACGTTGGAAGTCTAGTCCAAGTTGGGTGGTAGTTTCACTGACACCTCTGCCCTCGGAGGCTTCATCAACTGTAGAATCTTCATCGTCCGATTGGGTCATCGACGTCTCTATGGTCCTTGATCTTGCTCTGTAAAGAATTAAGGAAACCTTTGCCCTGAATTTCCTATGTTCTGGGTCCAACTACATAAAGTTCTTTACTAGTGGTAAGCAATTTTGTGTTCTTACACTAGCAGACAATGTACGTAAGCAGATATTTCACAAACAGTCAAGAAGACTTGATAGAGCATAAGTGCACTCGCAATGGATTTTTGCATTGCTGCATCACTCGTCTGCTTACAAGAACCACCAGCAAGCTAGCCTGCCTCTTCCTTTGCTTCTGGTAAAGTGGTTATGAAATAGACATTCTGCTAATGGACTTTCCGTACGCAGAAAACGTCTGCTTACAGGCTTTATGAAATTGGCGTTTGATTCTGTCTAACCTTCTCAGAAGTACTAGACCTGTGCATTTCTTGTACACCATATGGTAAACTCTGAGGCTACTTCTTATGGCAGGGTCTAGCATAAAGGCCGGTTTATAGTCGGTCGCACGATGGTCGCACGTTGGTAAAATTGACACCCGACGCAGTTTATAGTCGATGCTGGCGCCTCAGCGACCATAGACTGCAATGAAAAGGCTCAGCGTCTAGCGATCACAGCGTCGGGCGACTATCATCGCGCGACCAATTTTAAACCAGCCTTAGAAAATACATTACTTCAAGTACACTTTGAAATCACTTGGCCAGGCTTAAAACAGCTGTCCCCATGTCATATAGCTGAATTCTAAGTCTCCTCCATGTGCACAGAAATCAACTTTGCAATTAGCAAAATGAGAAATGGCCAAGCACACAAAACTTTGTACAGTATTTTCTAGTTTCCTGTGGAACTTGATGGAACTTGATGGAATTAGCTGATCAGCTGACGGTTCAAACTGCTTGATGTATGTGCCATACTTTACAGCTGTAATCAAACTTGATGAAACATCACAAAGTTATAGAGAAACATGTTGTTTGCCCCTTTAGTAGGACCATATTAAAAAGATAAAAATGGCATGAAAGCGATGATCCCACTTCTGCCACTCCTATTGCTTATTAAATGTGGTGCGAACTGCTATTACTTGGATTCAACAACTCCTGAGCAAATATGACATGTACATGTGTGCCATTTTCATAGGAATGCAGGTGTTACTTCTAAGATAAAAATGTAAAAATGGCATGAAAGCGATGATCCCACTTCTGCCACTAATCATGCTTAAATGTGGTACGAACTGCTACTATTTGGATTCGACAACTTCTGAACAGATATGACATATGTAGATGTGGTGTGCCATTTTCATAGGAACGCATGTGTTACTTCTAAGATAAAAATGTAAAAATGGCATGAAAGCGATGATCCCACTTCTGCCACTAATCATGCTTATGTGGTGCAAACTGCTTTTACTTGGATTCCACAACTACTGCACAAATGGAACAAAAACACAGTTTCTAAGAAAAAAATGACATGAAAGTGATGTTCCCACTTCTGCCACTGATCTTGCTTACGATATGTGAACTGCTATTACTTAGATTCTAAAACTACTGAACAAATACGGCATTATAGATGTATAAATTGTTGATTGTATACTAAGTTGGTGAAGTTTTATGGTTTCTAGCCAGTCCTCTGTACCTGTGCAAAGAAAACAAGTTCTAAAAACTGAAGGAATTTTTCAAACATGCCAAGGAGGGAAATTTTAGAGCAAAAGTGATCAGAAAAAACAGATCTGTGCTGAAATTATTATGTCAATAGTTTACCCACTGTTTGAGTATAAAGGGTTAGATGATAACGCAATTCAAAACGGCAGAAAAAAGTCAGAATAAAAGAACAATCTGGAAATCAACTTTTGAGCAAGCAAAATACAGAACTGAAAGCTGAAAGCAAGGTTTGTGGTGTAAACTAATCGCCATTAAATTTTGTTTTGAAAGCAGCACGCATGTGAGATGAAAAATAAAAAAATTACCGCTTTTTTGTTTGTGGAACATCCTTTTTTTAATTTGCTTAGGACTAAAATTTCAACAATTAAAATGGTATTTTCCCCTCTTTCTTACCACCACTGAGAACCATAAAAGAAAAATGTTGCAGAATTACTACACAACAAAAAATTTGACATCAAAATGAATCCAACTTAAAAAAAAAACTCACTCTGTGACATCGCTGGCACTCAAATGGCTGTCGGGATGATGGCGGGAATGTGTAATTTTATCGCCGTGGTGATGCGCTTTAGCACTACGCATTCGGTGTGACCCCAACAAACACACAAGAGGTCACCGCAGGTGAAAGGTCAAGATGGATGAAGCCATTATGAAAAAGAGGTGATTGTGATAGTAGGAGGGGGGGTTGGGCATAGAAGGAAGGGAAGCAAAAGGAAGAAAAGAAGAAGTGACACGCAAGTTAGTAAAACACACTGATGATTTTGCATCATTTACGGAAACAGTTCCTTAAAGCAGTTTTAAAATTTTGGCTGAAAGTAAATTATTCAGAACTACATACTGAAACGAAAATGAAGATGAAAATGCTGTAGATACAGAATCTTTCCTTTCCAATTTGTTAAAAATATCATCTACAGTCATGACAGTGTCTTCAAGGAAAAATACAGACTGCTCGCATCGGCCGCTATCACTGGAGAGTCAAACAATGGAAACGTGCACCTGTGTACTCTCAGCCAATGATAGGTCTTCCTTTGACCTCAGTGAGGGCGCTGTTTGATCATGTGACGTCATATGCTAGGGGTCTACTCAAGGTGTTATTGTCTTCGCAAAAAGTGGTACTAGCCACACGTTTACACCCCAGCAGAGTCCTTCCAATAGACTTCTCTTTTCGACTTTGAGAAAGATTCTGCTTCGATAAAGATTTTGAAAAAGACTCTGGGCCCAATTTCATAGAGCTACTTAAAGAATATTCTGCTAAGCAAAAATGAGCAGGATACCAGTCACAGACGATGTAATATCGTATTTTGGCTGGTAACCTTATTCTGGTGAGCAAAATTGTTTTGTGCTTAGCTACTTTTTTGCTCAAACAGCCACTGGGCCCGATTTCAAGGTGCTGATTACCAAGAACCTCTGCACTTAGAGCATCCTGTAACCCCCAAAGTTCTATGAGCCATAAGCACAGATTTCTGCGGGAAGCCTTGATAATTTCCTCAAAACCCTCGCATTCATTTATCGCATTGTTTATGTGCTTTTTGCATCGACAGGTTTCAAATGAAGAGGGCGCTGTCTGGTTTTACAAACGGTTTGCAGCGACAGTACAAATTCCAAAAGTGCACCTTTTGTTGCCGGGTGTCTTTTTTTTTCTTTTTTTTTCCTGACTGTCGCTTGAAAAGTTAAGATAGTAACATCTTGAGAGGAGACTACATGTACATGTATATGACTACATTGTAGGCCTCTACCAGAGTATTACTGATTTCATGTAAATTTGATGTTTAAGATTAGTCTCAATGAAGAACTCTCACTCCATGTTAATATGTACTGTAAGAAAGTCTCCAAGACAAAACTTTGTGCAACTCGGTTAGTTTCAAACACATTAATGGTCAGTCAAACATGGTTAGGATTAAAGGAGATGCATACGTTTGGTAGTTGGAGCCTAGTGTCTGTTTTAAACCTATCTAATTGTAGATATATACCATAAAACTAACCTGTGAAAATTTCATTTCAAATGGTGGCAGTGTTTTTGAGATATTGCCAAAAATCTGGAGCGGTTGTGTTCACGATGAAGAAGTATCCGTCATTGGAATACACATTCTGAGAAGCGTTACGGCCATAACGCTTCTTAGATTCAAATCTTTGGGGATGAAAATTGATATATTTTTCTATAACCGCAGTACTTCAAAGTGAAAAAAGTTTCTCAAAATGCATTATACTGTCCAGAGCTGCTGTACTTCTTACCAAGTAAGTTTTTATTGCCATAAATTTTCGGAGTCATTACCAAACGTATGCAATGCCTTTAAAAGAAAAAAATACATGTACAAACCAATCACTAGATTTAATTTAAAAGTGCACTTTTACAGAGGGGAATATTGATTAAGAAATTGATATATAATTGATATGCAAAAATACATGGACTCAGCATGTACGTCACACCACTAGGTAGGTAGGGAAGTTAGAGATGTTGATGTTAATGATTAGCAACCTGTGCGCCCATTTGGCTGCCGGTGCTGCATACTCCTTAGGAGTTGAGTTGGTTTTAGAAATGCATAATGCTTGATGAACAGGGGTAATTGTAACAGTGTAGGGTATTTTGAGGGGCCTACTGGGCATGACAAAGTGCATAATAAATATTCATTATTATTATTTAATTATTCAAAGACAACAGTGAAGCCCCCTTTAATGAGACGACAGCCTTAACAATCAGAAACCTGCAATATTTACTAAGCAATACTGGTACAACTCTGATTATTTTGCTTATTCTAGCGTGAAATCAAACTAATTCGTTTCAAAACAGCTAAGCAAAAAAAAAAAAAAAAAAATTGCTATTTAAAAGCATGCACTGTGTTCGATGCAAGCTTTTCATTCAGAAAGTAGCAAAGGAACACTTACCTGCTTATATGTAATTTATTCTATATTATACATAGTTTCAAACCCTACTCATGTACATGGTGTTATCATAAACCTTACTAGATTGTACAAATACATGTACTCCCACCATGCAAAGCTTCAAATCCTACTCATGTACATGGCGTTACCGCAAACCTTACAAGATTGTATCTCCACCAGGCAAAGTTTCAGATCCTACTCATGTACATGGTTTTACCGCAAACCTTACAAGATTGTATCTCCACCTTGCAAAGTTTCAAATCCTACTAATGTACATGGTGTAACTGCAAACCTTACTAGATTGTATCTCCACCTTGCAAAGTTTCAAATCCTACTCATGTACATGGTGTTACTGCAAACCTTACAAGATAGTATCTCCACCATGCAAAGTTTCAAACCTTACTCATGTACACGGTGTTACTGCAAACCCTACTAGATTGTATCTCCACCATGCAAAGTTTCAAATCCTACTCATGTACATGTTCACGGTCTTACCACAAACCTCACTAGATTATAATAACAACAACAGTAACAAAATAATACAACAAACATCTCTAAACACGGGAAAAAATGTTAAGGATACAATGTAATTTAGCACTCACTACTTCTGTCTGCACGAAAAATTGTAGTCCATAATTGACCCAAACCGAAAAAAGCTACCACTGTATTCCAGCAGTTGATGAAGTCTCGCGGTTCTGGCAGCACAAAACTAACGATCCTTCAGAACAAAACAGCTGATAAACACAAGACGTGCACATCTATGCACCCGACACTGGCGCTGTACTAACAGTGAATCCATAATTGCTGAACACTTCTTTATACAGCAATGTACGAAATAAGACATGCGTAATCAAAGAAACCTTGAAAGAACTGCCACTGACCAAAAAGGAAGACGACAAAAACAAAATAAACACTGACTCGTAATTTAGCTCCTTCTCTTTTTAGCATCCATGGGCATGTGCTCAATGAGTTTATGACAATGAGCAAAATTTTCATAACTAGCACGTCACGCGTGTATTTGTACACAAAATTGCTTAGTGCAGTAAAAATCTTGCTTAGCAGAAACAGGTTACCAGCCAAAATACCATGTAGTGTAAGATCGTTTGTGAGTGGTTCCTTGCTTTTTTGTGCTTAGCAGAAACATTTTCTACTCGGCACCATTTTCTGCTCGGTAGCTAAAAATCAATGGGCCAGGTTTTTTTTTAACACATCTACTGCACCATGTGTGTAACACCCAATCTCTTACCTTTTCTGCTTACATGAGATGTTTATTGTTAGGCTTTAGAATTTTTTTAACTTAATGTAAACTGAAGCCAGACTGTATTGAATCTACATGTACAGTATTATGTACACATTTTTATCGATCCATTCTAAAAGGACAATATGCAAATATTGGATGCAGATAATGAGTGCATTGTCGCAGAAATCTGGACTGTTCCATTCTACAGGTCGAAGCGGAGTGAAATGAAAAAGCCAGATTCCACCATGTGATTATACTCTGCGACAATTAACCCGAACGAAATGCGTTCAATACTTTTTTTTATATAACTCACACATATCTCTGTTGTCATTTCAATTTTTTTCACAATAAACACACAAGACATGGAAAATCATCCACCCTTCAGTCTGAAAATTCTTAAAAAAAAAAACACCACTTAAACAATGTGGATGACTCCATGCAGACACCAAGCTTGTTCCCTAGAACACGACTTTGCCTCGGGATCACATGAAAGGACAGGGAATGATTATTTTGGAAATGACACTGCAAAGCATCCTATAATTACCCATATTATAGGACTCCAATATTAAGTTTTGGAGCGTCGCGGCAGTATACTGTACATGGCAAAATAAAGGATGACACAGGACGTGTGTTCCACCAATCAAATGACAAGGATCTGTGTGTGTGGAGTACATAATGTACTGAGTGCACGTAAAATTTACGCAACCTAGAATATTGTACATGTTCCTATATTTAGAATATTTGACCGCATGGGGGTTTATTTTTGAAGGTTTACTACACACATAATATTAATAGCATCTTCCCCTTCCATCAAACTGCCTTGCAATTGTCTGTCTATGCTCAGAACAACCGAGTGGATTTGTCCTTCAATGACGTTGTATAACACAGGCCCAGTGTCATTGAGTTGCTTCCCTTTAAAAGCACACAATTTTGCTGAACGATTTTTCTGCAAAGCAAAAATTTGCGGGGAACCTATCACTGACAGTACATGCGGAATGGTAATTGGCTGGTAACTTTATTCTGGTTAAAGGCAAAGTATACCTTTGGTTTTTGCAATCGTACCTTTGCCTTAATGCTCAATTGTAGATATATGCCATAAAACTAACCTGTGTAAATTTCAGTTCAAAAGGAGGCAGCGTTTTTTGAGATATCACCAAAAATCTGGAGCGGTTGTGTTCACGCAGAAGAAGTATCCATCGTTGGAATACACATTCTGAGAAGGGTTACGGCCATAATGCTTCTCAGATTCAAATATTTGGGGGATAAAAAGTGATGGATTTTTCCATAACTGCAGTACTTGGAAGTGAAACGTTTCTTAAAATGCATTATACTATCCAAAGCTGCTGTACTTCTTACCAAGTGAGTTATTATTGCCATAAATTTTCAGAGTCATTACCAAACGTATACAGACCCTTTTAGGAGTAAAATTGTTTTGTGCTGAGCTACTTATTGTGCTTAACTCAGCTCTATGAAATTGGACAAAGCTGTGAACCAAGGTGGTACTCACTCAGAGAGCAGTGCTGTGAACCCAGGTGCACTAGGGATGAATTTGTTGGTAAGCGGAAGTCGTCGCCACGTGTGCATGAAGTAACTGGGGTAAGCAAAACCTGCTTTCGTTTCCCACTGGTATTTATTCCCCGGGAGATTAAAATAACCCCGGGGTTTTGCCGTTTACCCCTACTCCGGAGCAGGGGTGGCCATTCCACGGGGTTTGCTCATTCGCCGGGGCAGACCGGGGGGTAAAGCGAATCAAGTGTGAAACGACCACCGCTACTCCCCGTGGATATCCCCGGGGAAAAGAATAGTGTGAAAGGGGCTTATAACAGGTAGGATTACCCTGGACGACTCAGGATTATTTTACAGTTTAAAATAAACGTGAGTTTTCAGATGGTGATCGTTAAACACTTTGATCTCAAGGGACACCAGATAAGGTGCACCGTTTGATGAGGAAAATAGAAATATGGTAAATGTGTTTAGTCCCCTGGAAAGCTCAATGAGTCCTAATTGGTTAATTACTGCCTCCTAAGGCAGATGTGAGGTTGGCTTCTCAATGGACTTGGGTGGTTTGAAGACCTTCAACTACAATGTAAAAAAAAAAAAAACAGTTGTATTTGGGGGGTCTAATTTAGCATCACGATAGAACAAACAAAATAACCCTTATCGTGCGTGCTCTGCAGGGGGGGGGCGGGGTGGACAACAACTGTTTTCCTTACATTTATTCAACTTTTTAAAACTGTTTCATTTTTTTCTTTCTTTTTTTTTTTCTTTAGTTTTATTTACAAAACGGAAAAACCACGAGGGCTAAAACTCTTTGAAGTTCATGTACAGTTATTCGTTTCACGCAGTCCTATGAAATTGGGCCCATGTGATAAAAGTCGTTAAACATGGCGTAACTAAATTGGGAAAATATTAAGGAAATTTATCTCTCAGGACATGCAGGAAAAAGGAAATGTTTGTTTTGTTGGTGGAAGCAGTGACTACAGTTCACACTTGCATGTTGATTACATGCTCAAACTTGTTTCTGGTTGAGGTCGCCAAAACACGTCCCACAGCTTGAGTCTGTGTTATTATCTGCTTGGCCAGGACACGCCATCGTCCTTACATCATCCTGTTCAGATACTCAAGTACATGTACATGATGCGTACTTGACTACGGCTCTGGCTGTTGCTAAGGGTGTTGCTATGGGCGTCCTATTCTTCAATGCATGGTCATGTGACAATGAAGCCACAGCAACAGCCATGAGCCACAACCACTCATTTGAACACAGCCTTAATTCTTGGAAAAACTTTAACTTCTGAGTCTCTGGGAAAGCAGAATGCCATCCAAACAAGTGGCAAACCTCAAAGTGAATGCTTTAAAAACCCTTTTACCGGAAAGAATATACTTTTAGTGAATACTTGTCTAAATTATACATTTTCTAAAAGTTTACTAGTCTCCTTTACCTGGCGTAGCTAATTTGTTTCTCGACTGCGGTTCTCTTCTCCTGCATGTTTTCAATGGGGATCTCATCTGGGAACTCATAGTTGGGGCAGCGGGACTCGTCGTAGCGGCTGTTACGGAAGACCGTCTTGGCGAGCTCCTCGTAGGTCTTGTCCATGTTGCTCGGTTGGTGCTTTGGGAAGGGTTTGACACAGCGAGTTGGCGAGAAGGGTGCCTTTTGAGTTGGACTCTGATCTGAACAGAGAAAAACAGAGGAAAAGATGAAAAGTCCATGTGTGAATCCACATTACAGGAATCCGAAAGCTGATTTTTTTTCTCGAATTAATTTTCTGACATTAAATGTTCAGATTTGTTGTTGACAGTAGCAAATTTAAAGGTTCACTGAAATAAAAAGTATTCATGCTTTTATGTTTCACCTTATAATTTTTATAAAACGATTCACTTGTAAGAAATCATTTTTTGCATTCCTGTGTATTTTTGCATAATTTGTTTTCTTTAAAAAATAACAGTCTTCAGGAACACCCACAAAAATAGGTCACCTGCTAACAATGGCTGGATTCTCAACATGACATCACATGCATTACAACCAAGAAAGAATTTGTTAATAGAAGAACACATATTTGTCATTCCTTTGGCAGACCCAATCCCAGAACAATTGTTTTGTGGAATAGCTCAGGAAACATTATGTAATGCATGTGATGTCACAATGAGAATCAAGCCATGTTAGCAAGTGACCTATTTTTGTGGGCGTTCCTGAAGACTGTTATTTTTTTAAGAAAACAAATTATGTGAAAAATACACAGGAATGCAAAAAATTGTTTCTTACATGTGAATCGTTTTATAAAAATCATAAAGTGTAACATAAAAGCATTAATACTTTGTATTTCAGTGAACCTTTAAACATACATACATGTATCAAGTCACAAAAATCATCTGGGAAGATCAAAATTTTGAGGTCAAGTGGCAGTGTTGTAGTCAGGTACTTTTCACTCAGTCGAGTATCAAGTACTACCGAGTACTAGGGCGGCTCAGTGAATAGTACTCAAGTATGAGTACTTGGGCCATCAGGTACAAGTTTTTTTTTAATTTTTTTATGTTGCCTCCATGCCCCTTGTGCCCCTGGTCATTACTGTACTTCTGTGTCCCTTGAAATGTTCCCGTAGAAGTGCCCTTTACCACACCATAGAGCAAGGACCAATTGTACATGTACCAAGGAAAATGTGCCTGCCCTTACAGTAACGTATCAGGCTGGTGACAAGACACAGTACAGTCCAACAAGATTAAAATACAGTTTACACAATGGGTTTTCAGATTAACTATCTTTGGCAAACTATTAAAGTTAGAATAGATTAGAAATTACATGTAGAATTCCTGTTACAATACTGTAGGACACTACTACATGTACAGTATAAACTGTACATAAATGGGGGTAATCCAATGCAAGTTTATCAATGTGAGGACTTTCTTTCCTTAAATTTAAATAAAAAATGTGTAGTCTGTGTTTTTTTAAATATTTTTTTTAAGCGCAACATACAAAGTGTGGACCTGATAACAAAAGATGTCCACACTGTGTAGGAACTTGAAACACTGTGTGGGACTTACAAACGTCTACACAGTGTTTTCACGAACTAGATAATCTTGTTTTAACTCAAAAAGGAAGCATTTTCTGTACAGCATTGAACAGCTCAACTCCGAGTATTTATTATATTACAGGGATCGGGTGTCCGAATAGTAGCTCTCAAAACACTCTCTCATATGTAGGAATGGCAGTGGTTGTTTTAAAGATTTCTTGTTCTTAACTGCATGATGACAAAGGAATGTCCACACAGTGTATGTCACAAAGGACTGTGTGTGGGGTGGGGGCATATTGGCCACATTTTGTGTGCATCAGCCCAATACACTGGCTTGTACATGGGGAGAACCCATCATACAATACACATTACAGCAGGCAGAGCAAGTATGAGTACTTGGGCCACAAACCCACACTCTGCTGATCAGAAACACCAGAGCTTGAGATTAAAATACAGTTTACACAATGGGTTTTCAGATTAATTATCTTGGCAAACTATTAAAGTTAGATTAGAAATTACATGTATGGTAGGATTTCTGTTACAATACTGTAGGACACTATACATGTAGGCCTACATAAATGCGGGTAATCCAATGCAAGTGTACAATGTACATGCATCAGTTTGAGGACTTCTTTAAATTTTAATAAAATATGTGGAGCATGTTGTTTTTTAATTTATTTTTTAACGCTACATACAAAGTGTGGACCCGATAACAAAAGATGTCCACACTGTGTACAGGCCTCCATCTTAAGAAAAACGGAGGCAGGCCTTTGCTGGCCAGAATCAGAGAAATTGTACTGGGCATGCTGGCCAAGTTGGTAGTGACAGTGCAATTTTACTGAAGGGCATGCTGGCCAACTCGACAGGGCATGAGGCCAATGGCCTCGGTGGCCTCAGCTAAGATCAAGGCCTGTGTGTAGGAACTTGAAACACTGTTTGGACTTACACACGTCCACACAGCGTTTTGACGAATTAGATATTCTTGTTTACATGTACTTCAAAAAGGAAGCCTTTTCTGTACAGTATTGAACATATTGAATAGCTCAAAACCGAGTATTATACTACATGGATCGAGTGTCCGAAAACTAGCTCTCAAAACACTCTCTCATAGGAACGGCAGTGGTTGTTTTAAAGATTTCTTGTTCTTAGTTGCACAATGACAAAGGAACGTCCACACAGTGTATGTCACAAAGGACAGTGTGTGGGGGTGGGGGCATATTGGCCACACTTTGTGGGCATCAGCCCGATACACTGGCTTGTACATGGGGAGAACCCTTCATGTACAATACACATTACAGCAGGCAGAGCCCTGGTAAAAAGGATGTCAGTGTACAGTAGTGTGCGTACAAACATGTACATGTAATATACTACATGTAATATGATAATGCACGACATATCATTGGCTTTTGGCTAGTATTGAAGTAAATTCATTCAAATGTTCTACAGTAGTTTGGAATACATGTACATTGTAAGCATCAATTCATGTAATGTACATACAGTACCTGTGAAAATGTTATCAAATTATACTCTGTACACCAAGGGGGAATGTTTTTGAAAAAGCTTGCAGGAAACAACAATATTGCAAAGATTTTAAAGCTAAACTTTGATTGATAAATTTATTGCAGTCAAAAGATGCAAGGGATGGACAATGAAGAGGGAGACAAAGGGGGCCTCATGCCCTGTCGAGTTGGCCAGCACGTGCCCTTCAGTAAAATTGCACTGTCACTACCAACTTGGCCAGCATGCCCTTGTACAATTTCTCAGATTTGGCCAGCAAAGGCTTGCCTCCATTTTTCTTTACATCGAGGCCTGAAGTACTGCTTCTTACATGTGTCTTATGTAAAATTAAGCATGGATGGAGGAGTCAGGTGGTCAGTAATTATACAATCACATTAGTTGTTATGGTACAGTACAATTTGCACAAGTTATTATTTGTGTTTTTTCACCCATGTACGCCGATGTGTGTTAAAGCTCTGTATACTCAGTACTTTCTCGAGTCCAGTGAAAAAATATTCGCAGGCATAATTCGAACCCACAACCCCTGCTATTCTTGACCAGATGTCTTACTACATTAACTAGACTACTGAGATTGCCCAGCAGCTAGAGGTAGTTTGAATCATATTTAGCGGCAGGCACAGCGACCATTATAATAGATGTTCATTTTTGTTCACAGGAGTCAGGAAAGTTCTGAGTATACATCTCCAGTGGCAGCCTTCAAAAAAGCTCTAAAAACCCACTTATTTGAATCTTAATACAGTTCCGGCTTTGGCAACAAGCCCCGCCCACACACCTTAGTTTGTGTACATTTATGCTGCACTTGTGACCGAGTTTGATTGAGGTCACATGACCAAAAGGCATGATCCAATTGGTCAATGCGCACAGTTTGATTGACAGGCCGGAACGGTCTATTGTTTTTGTATCACATTGTTTGTTTTTTGCTATTATATTATTTCTGTGTTAAGCTCTGTGATACAATTGTCTTTTTCAGAACGCTGTAGTATAGTATACATAGAAGTGCTAACAAACATCGGCGTATGAGTAAAAACACAAACAATTCTTTATCCCTGATGCAAAATTAATCAGCAAGTTTTTGTAGACTGCACAATCCAATCCGTGTACATTTTGTATGAGTTTGTAAATTATAAAAAATTCATTGTCCATATGTTTGGGGCATGCCATCACAGATTTCCTGAGACCATTATCTGTCAACCTTAATTGCACGATGGCATTAAGCTATATTCATCAATGTGAATAACCGACCCCACGCATTTATGAACAAATTAAATATCAAGGATAGACACTGACCTTGACTATAAATAGCCATTTTTCTCAGGAAAGATCAATGATGCAAGGCATGACTGGTGCAGTTTAACACAATATGGTGGAAAGTCACTATTGATTTCATGATCAGTGAAGAAGCAGGTGCCCTTGTCACCCCAAACACTTAAACAGTGCAGTATGTTTTATACATGTAGCACACCTCTCCCTGGTTCTTTATCCTTGGCTGAAACACTGTCACGTTGGGTGAACTAATACAGCCTTGTGCGTGAAATCTGCACCACCGTGAACTAGACACGCGTCAACACACCGCACATGCTTCATTTGGGGGAAATAGTTTCAAAAAAAACCCAAACTATTGACTGGTAAACAGCGCCCTCAAGAGGTTTACAATGCTCATAACAACGAAATTGGTAGCATCTACGGATTGAAAACTGAGGTGTGTTAAAAAATGCATACATGTATGGACTGGCATTATTCAGGGGCCGAAGGCCGAGGGAAATAGGACCCTCTCCTGGTCACTCACAGGCCCTCGGGTGCATAGACGTGCACTATTGCCCGAATAATGCCAGTCCATATGTGTATACTATATTTACATGTACCTACACTGTACATGTTCCATCCAAACTTTAGAATCATTCCAACTACAGTTGGGACCTATCCCAACTGGAGTGATATTGAAGAGACGCACATAGTGCTGCCCAAGTGTACAGTGGTGATGTAGCCAGTGCTGTGATTGGTCAATACGTTTAGGGGGCGGGGCTAAAAGGATCGATCTATTGATTCTTCTCAAGTTCTGTCATGAGAATTACTGTGCATCACTTATGAACCCCTTTGTAAGCTGAGAGAAACTTCAGACATGTGAGAGGATGGAATATTAACTCTCACTATCATCAGGCAATCCCATCTACGTGATGTAGTTGGGCTGTCCCAACTATAACACTAACCATAACCAACCCAAATCCTTCGATTTCCTTTTCCCTAAATCAAAGGATTTTGAAGGATATGGGGTATTAGGCCACTGCAGCAGAGAAGGATCCTGAAGGATTTGGGTCATAGGTGTTTCTGCTGTGGAAGGATTAAGTACATGTAGGAATTAGGCTATTAGGCTGTATTTGATGAAGAAGGATTCGAAGGATTAGGATCACGTGATTTTGCTAAAATGTGATATTAATACATAGTAATTGGGTCATATGCAATTTGACTAAACTACACTGTATAATTACATGTACATTGTAACAGATTATCATGTGCTGAAAGAATTTCGAAAGAATCGGGTAATTTCATGTGGATAAAATACAAGGATTTCGAAGGGTTTGGGCTTGATGGTCTTTTTACCCTTTCAGACTGAAGGATATTGTAGGACTTGGGCTATGTGTGAGAAAATGGTAGTTAGTCAGGGTTAGGGTTGAGAACAGTCCCAACTACATTGTACATGTACATATGTACATGTACAAGTACAGGGCTCGAATTTAGGGTAAAATCCCACAAGACCGCAGGGCTTGTAGCTCAAACTTTTTACCGGACCAGAATTTATTTTACAAGACCAGAATCTTAATGAGAAAGAACTTTCTACAAAGTTTAAAATGGAAACTGTTTTTGTTTTTTACAAGTACTAAGAGAAGATTTATCTCATTTGTCTTGTGGGTAAGTATATTTTGATACAGAATTGAAAGATATTGATCAGATTCAAAGTCAACAGTTGAACATCATTTTTTTGTTTTTTTTGTTTTTTTAGATATTACACAGTGAGGTATTATTATTCAATTGAAAAACACAAGACTGCTGGACTTGTCCAGTCTTGAGTTTACTGGCCCAGGGCTAAAATCACTGGCCTCAGGCCTGTGGTCTAGTGTAAAATTCGAGCCCTGAAGTACATGTACATGGGTAGGCCTATGGGACGATTCTAACATTGGGACAGAACACGTGTACACGTATAGCCCGACACTTCCAGAGCAATGTCCATCTGTTTGCATGTACATGTAGACTTCATAATAATTCCCTGCTTAATTTTTTACTTGGCATACACTGTACTGTAGTGTAACCATGTACATTGTACATGTACATTGTACATTGTTGTGTACCATGAGTACCATAGAGGTGCATAATACGCATAATGTGTAACTTATTTTTCTGCTACAGTAAACTCTCACAGATGGACTTTGGCTTATCTGCGTGGTCGATGGCACAGTCCATCCTGGAACTTCCTTCCTGTTCAAGGCAATTTGTTATCAAATGTAATTGTACAATACCATTACAATGACACTTGACAGTAATGCAATAAGTCGCATCCACTTAATCAGGCGGCGTGCAACTGCAGTTTGTTAAACCTGAAAAAAAGGAGGAAATTTCCAGGCACAGCAAGCTTGAGCTGTGAAACCGTAAACAAGGAAATCGGAAGATCAGCTGAAAAGTTGATGCCTGTTTAACACCCCACCTGCAAGGATCGCTTCTGTAATTTACCACACGATTAAATGCAAATTTAAAAAAAATTTCACTCATAAATGTTCAACAACAAAAAACTTCCCTGACTTCCACCCTAATACCATCGAAAAATGTCATATCAAAATGACCAAAGTTGAATGGCCAGGATTAGTTCGTTCACCTGCTGTGCATGATTCACTCACACCAATACAGAAGGGCACTGTTACTTAGCCCATGGTTTGTCTACATACATGTAATTCTCTTAGGGTCAGGGTCATGGCCTTGCAAGTTTTCTAACAGTAACAGCACCCTACAGAGGCAGAGATTTTGTAGACCCTTTGAAGGCTACTGGGCTTGATAAAAAAGGTTTATCATGTAGCATCGTTATCCCTGGTGTTATTAAGATTTCCCTCATCTAAAAAATCACAGCTTTCACCCAGTGATGAAAGGCATGTATTGAACAGGGTTTGCTCAAGGCATAAATGTTACATGTCAGCAAAAATGATCATAAATAACTTGTTAGTATTGTACACAGTGTATGTTCTGCCTTAAAGGGGTATGTCGTCATGATTGTAGCAGAAAATGGAATTTACCCAGTTACAATGCGTGCATGCGCGTAACAGCGGTCACATCACAGTTTGACAATGGCGACAGCCTTTGCGATTTGACCTCAAGCGCATGCGCGTGTGCAGTATCTGGGTGGGAGTTCATCTTTCCATGCACGGCCACAGGCCGGCTATAATCATGAGGACACACCCCCTTTAATGCACAGCTGTTCTTTCTATTGCTTGATGGATGGGGTACATGTTTGAAGTGGTTAATCTTTGTTGTAGGACAGCCTAGAGGTGCTACTCCACCTGCTCCTCTTTGCCACTCACTAGCTTGTTATTTTATTCAATTTTGCATTCAGGCCTAAATGTAATTTGTAACTTTTGTTGACTAATTTGATTTGCCAGTGTAAAATGTAACACAATTTCAAAAAAACAAAATCATGTTTTTAAGTTATCTCCGAGGAGACATTTTTTATATATGCCACATACAATATACCAGATGTACACACCATCAAAGATACTAGAAACACAAGATAGGACACTCTATTCAGAAACATGAAACGCAAAATGGGTGCGCCCGCTGTCATTTGGTAGGTAAAACCAAAGATCGTTTGTGCGATAAGTAGGGCCTACTAACATGACTAAATGGAAAAACTTAGGCCAAACAATATCACCAACTAAAAGAGAGAAAGCCAGACCTAATTTAGTGCTCAGCAATAAATTGTACCAATAATCCTAGCAACATTTACACATGGAGAAAGCGCCATCGTGCGGTTGGTAGGTAAAAAAAAAGTTACACCTGCTACCGTGCAAAACGGCACGAGTGTCCACCATGTATCTTGTGTTTCTAGTATCTTTGAAATCCTGTACATGTACATGTACTGTCATTTATTTTTATTATCCCATATACCTACATAAGTATGTACAATGTACAGTACTAGTGTAATCCACAATCATGTACATGTACATACGTACATTAAGTATTGCATAAATGTACAACTTAATACGAAGGCCACAGAGGCCATGGCCTCTCTTGTCCTGGTCTTGGACTTTAAGATATCCCAAACGGAAGTGCCCTTTGCAAAATTACAACGAAAATGACCTTAATTGCCCTATCTCTCAACATGCTCATACATGTAGTCATACATGAAATTCCATGGTCTATTTATAACACTACACAGTGCACATGTCACTGGTGAAACACAGTACCCAGGTACGTTGCGGATAATCTTACCTGCTATTCAGGAAATCCAGCACCACACAACTTGTAATTATTGGAACAATGCACACTGTACAATGTGAATGTAGATGTACAGTAGTGGTTCACAATACCACATAACAACATGCAGTTTATGTCCAAGTCCAACACACTTATTGTAATATACATGTACCATAAAGCAAGGACTGCCGTAATACCAGCACCTTGTTGTGCAATACTAACAGCTGGTAACACAGATCAGACCTACAGTACTTGTACATTAACTATCTCCCTCATCACAATGTACATGTAATTCACCATTGGTGTCGGTGTTTGTAAGCCTTCCATCCAGTATGTGATGTTGCCAATTCACCAACCCGACTTCCCACTGCACTGTCCACTGTTTGTACAATCCATTTGTTGACTGTCCTTACATGTGTAAATATGCATTTCCTCAACCATCCAAGGCCTCAGTCACCTACAGGTACTATAGTATCTGGCCTTGGGTCAAAGATCCTTGACAAGTACTGTCATGACTGTACACAAGGACTACATGTTAATGTGCTGGTATGCAGTAAGTCCAGAGTATGAAAAAGCCCAGGGCACTTGGTGTGGTGCCATAAAGTACAGTGTCTTGTTACCAGAAGCAGGAAATAAGTGACAGTTTTATTGAAACTAAATGAATAGACGGAGTGACCCGTGACATCACATGTTTACAAAAGAGCCAGAGAGCCTGAACTTCCTGCAGGCACGATTTGCACACAGCTCGATGGAAGAAAACTTAATATCGTTACATTCTGTGGAGATTGCACCGTCTGATTTTTATCAACTGTCGACAATATGAAGAAAGGAGGCACATCTAACAACTCGTTCAGCTGTTATTTTTATTAATCCTTGAATTTATGTGGAAAAGATGACACAAAATGTAAAGTTTCCCATAGGCCTACATGACCAGTGTGGTATCTTGCCTGCCAGAAAGCCCCCAAAATGTACGTACAAGGTCACTCTTTTTGTAAACAAAGGTTACATAAACATGTACATGGTCTATTGGAACCCTTGGCAATGTTCACAAAAGAGCCACAGAGCCTGGGCCCAATTTCAAAGGGCTGCTTAAGCAGAAAATATTGCTGGAAAATTTTCTGCTAAGCAAAAATAAGCAGGATACCAGTCACAGATTGTACTTACGACATGTTATTTTGGCTGGTAACCTTATTCTGGTAAGCATATTTTTGTTGTGCTTACTTACTTTTTGTGCTTTAAGCAGCTAGCTATGAAATTGGACCCCACACAGCTCAATCATGACAACGGGAGAAAACAAAATCTTTCGTTAAAGATTGTGTCATATGACTGTATGATTTTTATCATCTTTTGATAATGAAGAAAAGTAACACATCCTCCAAACTTGAGTTGTTTCTACAATTCTTGAATTGATACATGGTTATTTTACATTTAAGGCAGAATTCTGAATTTCTAACGACCAGTGTTGCAGTATTAGGTTTGATACCTCACTGAGGTAACGGATGGAGGCTATGGGAGATTTTTGAGGACGCTAGGTGGCGGCAGACTTAACAGGTGCATCCATTATTCTCAGAAATGTGAGCATGCTCACAACCACATTACATAAACAATGACAATTTACTTGGCAAGACTGCTGGCCTGTCGTTTCCAAGTCTCCCATTGCCTCCATGCCCCTGGCCAATGCCTTGGTGCCCACTGGCATAACAAGGGAGGCAGAGGAGGCCTCAGACAGGCCCCCATCAGAACCCTTGGCCCAATTCCCTTCCCCCTCCTCCCACTCAGACCCTTTCCCCCTCCTTGCCCCCCACATGAGATTTTAACATTTTAAGCACAAATATGGTTCTTAAAGAACCCCCCAAAATTGTCTTTTTCTCCCGCTTACCCCTCCCCCAACCCCAACCCCAACCCCCCCCCCAAAAAAAAGGCGGGCATTTTGCCTGCATGTGTAACTTTTCTCAAGCTTTTTGCCTGATAGTGATATTGGTAGGCAACTGTTAAAGATTGACTTACAATGTATACTTTGTGTAAAAAGTACACTGATAGTAGGCATTTATTGTGTACACAATACATAAACATACCTTGAGCACTATTCATTGTGTTCTCATCCAGACGCAGAGGTTCAAAGTCCCTTACTGCGCAGCTAGCCATTCTGTGCTAAATATCCTCACCTGATGTTGCTGGTACATGTAAATCTCTCTCTCTCTCTCTCACAGACCTCACTGTAATTGAACACAAAATGGAAGAAATTTAGGTATAAAAACATACTGACATTGATGCAACGATGCAATTTTCCAATGTTTAGTTTTTTACTCAGGGCTTGCGTTAACTTTTTGTCCTGACTAGACCAACAGGCTAGTCAGATAGAGTTTTGACTAACCCTCACAAATTTTTACTAGCCTGATCATTTACACCACATAGAAAACTGACAGGGTACATTTAGAAAGAGGAGTCATCTGACTCAGTTTTTACTAGCCCGGCCGGGCTACCCACAGGCAAGTTTGACTAGCCCACGGCACTCTTGACTAGTGTTTGTACGCCGGGCTAGTGTCTAAATCGAGCCCTGTTATTTGAAGTTCTTAAATTCTCTAGTTTTTTAACTTTCAAATGAATAGCTATGTCTTTTCCACACTACAGAGCCAATTCCAAGGAAATACATATTACCCCAAAGAAATTTTAACTCACGCTTCAACAACCACCCAACATGCCCAAATGTTTGTTTCACCCTAGATGCGATTTTCCTGGGGAAAATGAGCACTCGGCATAATAACCCCTGGGTTATTTCACCTACATGTGTAACACTAACTTTAGCTACTTCCTGGGAAACGGCTTTTTCAAAATATTCCTGGGAGTTTGCGAGGGTTAGCATTATTACGAGTGAAAAGATCGACCAACTTTTGATTGGAAATACCTGGAAAATTTGTCCTTTGTGAAAGGGGTTTCATGTTGGTAAACATTCTAACACGATTAGAGGACAGAAAATGATCGAGAGTACAACTAGATGTGTTTTATTTCATCTTTGATCTTAAGAAGCCAGTAGGCGATTTTCCAGCAATTGGGTCAAGTCTTTGGCAATTTTTTTGAACAGGGTACATGTATCACAGATTCGTTTAAAATCCATATCAGTGGTACAGTTGCTACATCTACATCATGCAGGGGCGATAGTACGACCATTAATGTCAAAATCTCAAAAGAAGGAGTACAGCACAGTGCTCTCCCTTAACAGTGGTCCTCTGGCCAAATGCTAGTTAAAACACCTGAGGACCAAGGAAAATTATCTTCAAGTGGTCCGGCTGGCTACTTCAGTGTTAAAACACATCCCTATTTAGTATGAAATGTGGACCAGTGAAAACGCATGGACCAGTGCAATGACAAGCTAACTACATGTAGTCCTGCTGGCTAGTTACTGAAAAAGTTAAGGGCAAACCCTGCAGCATCCCAGTTGGGCAGGTTAGAAAACACAGAGATTGATTTTTTTTTGTAGCTTTTTAGTCGTAATCTACCCAGTGGTTTTGAGCACACAATAATCACAATTTTGGCCAATGACAAAGCATGGGTAAAATGTCTCATCTTTGTAGTGACAAAATGAACTGCTTCTCCACAATGCAGAATCGGACAGAACCAATTTACGGGTTAAAATGTAACGTAAAAACTTTTGAAATGATGCAACACTGACAAAAAAAACACAATTTGAAAACTTTATTATCCTGCCTATATGGACCCACTTACTGGGTCTAGGAACAGGATGTAATTATAATTATTAAAATAATTAATAATAATAAAAATAAAGATTTATTATAGTGTGCACATATATCCACCCTGCTGGGCGCTCAACAAGGCGCGGAGACAAAGAAAAACAAGAATGCAAACAATAACAAGCAAAGCAATTACAAATGAACATCCTCTCTGAAAACTTGTGACATCAGATGACTTTACTTTTTAGTTTTACCATGGAGGTAGAAATTCTAATTTCTACCTCCATGGTTTTACTTAGCAACTTACAATTACAACAATACATCCGACATGTGTACATAAAAGTTAAAACAAATAATGAATGGTTTACCAGTGTACAGTAAATGCAATGGAAGGAATATTTTCATTTGTTGAAAGATGGAATGTACTGTGAAGCAATGAGAAGCCTAATCTAATTTCGAAATACAAATAGGCCTATTCAGTATTAAAAACATGGTTTACGGTTAGTGAATTCTTCACGAAAAGGGTAAAATCAAAATCGGCTACACACAATAACAACATTCTAACATTGTTACAATACAACAAGAACACAAAGCCGATCGGCATTGGATCCACAACCCGATCATTGCGCTGATCAACTTTGTTTCCCCAAATCTCACAAACCACCTATAGTATTATAATGAATTATTTACCTTTGCTTTTACAGGGGAAATACACTTGGCAAATAAGCGGCTTAACATATTATCTTCCACTTTTCCACTCCGTCAACAGTCGAATGATATCGTCGGAGGCCGGTCATCTCGCCCCCAAACACTCTCGCCCCCAACAAACTCGCCCCCAACAATCTCGCCCCCAAACAATCTCGCCCCCAGCCTTTGACAATCTCGCCCCCTGACAATCTCGCCCCCAAACAAAGTCGCCCCCTGACAATCTGAAGAAAAAATTGGAAAAGTCGACTTTTTAACCATGATGAAGTTAATGAAGTGTTCACTTAAAGTCGATTTCGAAAATAAAGGAAAATGCGTAAACTAAAAAACAAAGAATATGTGAATGATCTCCCTCGTAGTAAGGAATGGTACATGTTGTTGTTAAGATGTTCTGTGATTTCTTATTGAAAATTGTCTCTCACTCTTGAATAAAAATAATTAATTAATATAAATAAGCTGGGGTGCACATTGAAAAATGCCACTTTGATTTGATTCACTGATTACCGAAATCGATCGATCGCAAACTATAGTCCGCCCGCCGCCGTGGAAGAGATCAATGGGACGGTGGTTATTAGTTGCAGAGCATTTCACCCTTTTTTCTTGTGATTTTTCAATACCCTTCTCAAACTTCGTTCAGTGGATGATTATAAGCCAATACTTTTCTGACAAAATATCATACAAGTTTTTGACAGCATTGCGACAACATCTCCCATCAATTAATTTCTAAGTTTACACCGCAAGTCATCAGAACTTCCAGTCATCATCAGGGGGCGACTTTGTTTGGGGGCGAGATTGTCAGGGGGCGAGATTGTCAAAGGCTGGGGGCGAGATTGTTTGGGGGCGAGATTGTTGGGGGCGAGATTGTTGGGGGCGAGAGTGTTTGGGGGCGAGATGACCAGCATCCATATCGTCCCGCTAGCTGGCTTGTTTGTTGTTGGCCGTCGATCATAAATGGTTGGCGCGGCATTTGGTGTATAGCGCCCTCTTTTTATTTCCGACCGACCGACCGGATTAAGTTCGGGGTCCCCGCCCCCCCCCCCCACCCCCAGCAGCCACGTGGAAATATTTTAAAATTCACCGGAGCACTCCGCCCGAAATCTATTATCACCCATCTTCTTTTGTGAGAGAGAAAAATAAATAAATAAATTGCGGTTATTAGTTGTGTTTTTCTTTTTAATCGAAGCCGATCGAAATCTGTGCGAATTTAATTTCAGTCTTTATTAAAAACATACCCCCACCCTATGGTTGAAATGTGGGTGTAGGCTCATTCTACCTCCAGATGGTCGAATGATGCACACGCGAGAACCACCAAATTACTGCATTTTGTGTAAAGACGCCATCTTTTTCGTTACACAAAATGCATGCGTAGGATGAGAATTAATAGAGAGCGGCGCTCTCTCTTAATAATCTTTTTTGAGAACCACCGACTGATTTTTACCAAAGATATCTTTGCCATTACGCAAAATGCATGCGTAAGGGTGAGAATCGACCACTATTTAACAGGGGGTTTGCCATATATTATGTTAATTTCCATAATGCTTTTGTGCAAGCCAAAGTCATGATTTCGCTTTACTGTACTGTTGCTATCTTCAATTTTTATAAAATTAAACATTCCAAGTAATTCGGCAACACTTTTATTTTCCTTTGTGGATATTTTTATTTTGAACACCTTCACAATTTGTGGATAACTCTCATCAAAAACCCGGGCCCCTGGATGGATGCTAGCAGGCTAGGCATCCCATGCGCGCGCGTGTGAACGACGTTTAACTTCATTCTTCTGCGAGAAAGTCACTGTGTGTGTGTGTGAGGGATGGAATTGCTGTTGCTGTCACTTGCGAGACAAGTCACAACATGCAATGTGAGTATTTACACAAAATGCAGTAATTTTATTTCTCTTTACGGAAAAGTAACATGAAATATAATAATGTGATATAGAGAAAGAAGGTAAATGAGGGGAATGTCTTAAACAATTTTAGCAAGAGGTTCCAGCAGGACCAGAGAAGGGTGACGGAACTCGGGAGGGCTTCTTTTCAATTTCATTTCATTTCATTTTGAGACCATTCTTCCCGGTGTCGTCTGCATGCTTTAATTTATGCATTGTGGCATTACATACATAGCATTAGCAATGTACACTCTTGGTTGTTGGGCATTAAATTTGGAGCTGAAATTTTTTTTTAAATTAGCGTGATATTGTTGGTACATTATAGCCACCTCTGGATTCCGGCGTCGTATATTTAATTCATGTATTCAAACAGGCTAGAATGGCTAGGCTAGGCCATCAAAATGCTATGTATGACTAATTAATTTAATTTTAGACCCAGAATTGCAGTAACTGGGCCTGGCCCTGGCCCTGGGGGGCACTGTAGTATTACTACGACTACTACTACTAGTACTAGTTAACTCTAGTACAAGTAATAGTATTAAATAGTAGGCTAGTTCTAGTCCTTTTTCCCCTTTTTTTTTTTGACTTGTCAAAATTTCAAAAAAGGAGTAGGCCTACAGCGCCCCAGTTACTGGGTCTAAAACTCTAATGACTAATGTAGTAAACATGTCAATATGAATAATTAAAAGGGTGTTTATTTTTAATCATTTTGATGTGAAAGTGCAAAAATCTTTGAAGCATAAAATTGTTTACGAGTGACTGAGTATGAAAAGATTAGTAAAGATATCAAATCCGACTGCCACTTTTTTACTCATAACAATTATGACTATAAAAAAAAACAATTTGACAGTGGTAGTGCTATTTTTTCGTGGTACAATTGTAGGCCTACATCATATAAAAATGAAAAAGTACTGTCACTCTATGACAAGAAGGGGAAATTTTCCCCCAATAGGCCATGTAAAAAAAATATATAAATTTTAACAAAATTCATAGCATCCCTTACCCAAACTTTAAAAAGCCCCAGACATGCCAGACTTATTGTTTACAACTGTTGTTTTATTTTTATTATTAACGAATACCAAAACTCAAAAACAGTTGAACACTAATAAACATGTAGCAATGATACTGGATAGAACCCGACCACAATACCGACTTGGAATCTAGACTTCTAGCAAGGTGCTCATCGCGCGCTGCAGTTGGTCTGCACTGGACTACTCTTAGTTTCTTTCTGTTGTGGAAATCTGGGTGCCAGCCTTTTTTGGTTAGCGCTTCATTATATGCACGGTAAGTGCAGGCATTGCAGATATTGGTGTAATGATTGGATGGCCAAGCCGGATACTTCATGGAGGCAACGGAGGCAATTGCCTTCATTGCCCCTGGTCATTGCCTTGGTGCCCTTGAAATGTTCAAGTACAATTACAATTTCCTCATACTGTAGAGGTGCCCTTTATCAAGAAGAAAATGCCTTGTTGCCCTTCAAGAACGAAGAAAAAGAAATCAGGCCTTGACAGGGGAGAAAATGCCCCCCCCCCCCCCCCGATGCAGAAATTGAAATTAATTTATTTTACATGGCCTATTGTTAACACATTTTTTTAATGAAAATGTAACTCATTTAACAGCAACCATGCTTATTAAATGTATGTAGTTCCCACTTGACGTCACACAGTGTAAAGTTGGCCATCTTTGCCATTTACTGGCAAATCAATCATTTTTTTGGACGCACAACTATGTCTTCAATGCATAAATAAGGCACAATTAGCCTAAATGCATAATCCCAACAGCTAACATTTAAGTCACTTAAAGTGCAAAATCTTCCGGGGACCTTGAGTGTTCCTCAATTGTCTTACCAAAACCCAGCACCCCCTGGCAAACAAGTGTTCTTGCGGGCTTCCAGCCAAGGCTCCACATTAAGTACACAAAGGTATCAGAATTTGCCTCATTATCTACAGGGTTCTTGCCCATTATCTTTTAACGACCCTGTCTGATCATGCAAAATGGTGACAGAGTCATAATGGCAGACGCCACACCCCAGAGGCAATCAAGGATATGATTTAGTGGCATAACCAGACATTTTTATTCAGGGCGGAGGGGGAAAGCGGGGGCGAAGACACAATTTATGTATATTTTTTTTCTTTTGGGGGGGGGGGGCGGGGGCTAATGTTTTGAACCATTTATTTGTGCATTTTTTGATGAAGGGACAAGGGGGCAAGGGTACTCAGGGAGGGGGAGGTCAAGACCCCCTGCAACTCCCCCTCCCCCCTTAAATTCAGTGATCCAGACTTTTATCCAACAGCTTTTTAAAATATGTAGGCCTATACCTGTGAGTATTAACTCCACGGGCGACACATGAACAAAAAATTGCTTATAAAATTGCTTATGATTAATCTGCAGCAATCAGAATAAGTCTGATAGGCCTACATGTGCACAAAATCCTTGTCAAAACGTTTTGTTGTTTTTTTTCCCTGTAGGCCTATTTGTTTTTTTCTGGAATGTGACCAGATTGGTTGATTGTTTGTACAAATGTATGGTGAAAACTAGAAAACTATTGCTCATCCAAAATGATGATTTTTCTTTTCTAAGCAAGTCTGGAATTAAGAAGAGGCCCCTGGCATGCCTGGAGGCCATGGCCTCTGTGGCCCTGGTCTTGGCCTTGGTGCCCCTTCAAAAGTTGTCACTTGACTTGAAGATTTTCCAATGGATATGTTTTTTGCAAAATAAGAATGGCCTGCCTTGCCCTCTTGTATATGACATTCCAGGACCAAAGGATTATCAAAAGAGAGAGGGAGAAAAGAAAGGGAATGCTAAAATGGAATTGCCCTTTGCAAAATGAAAATGGCCTTGCCCTCTCAAAGATGAAAGTCCAGGCTTGTTAAAGAGCACAAGAAAGGAAAGAAGAAAGCAAATACATGTACATTGTATGGAATACTTAGGCAACAGACAGGCCTGTTGTTTTAAGAAACTTAATGTATACATTGTATTGTATTTCTGATACATGTATGTACACCATGTACACATCTTGTATGTCTGGATGAAATTGACTTGAGATTGACCCAAACCCGTACGTCTGACCCCATTATGAGTTACTACTAGTCATACTCATCAATCATCATCACAATGATATGCAGTCATTGTCATTGTATGTTAATTTCAGGTACAGATGTACATGTACATGTAACCCTAAAAAAGCACACCAGACCAAAGTGTAAACATGGCCAACTTATAAATACATGTACATTCAATGTTTGCTTTTTAATTAAAGGGGCGCATTGCCTGGACCAGGACCTCCATACGGCTGTCGTCATGAGAGGAATGTAGGCCTATACCATGAAACTTTCTTGCACTATGGTTTAAAATGTTGTAAAGTGGTTTTTGAATGTTAAATCTCCTAAAGTTAGGGGAAATAAACATTGAACTAAATATTTTAGGTCTTGTAAAAATTAGAGTTTTGAGCTAGCCTAGACACACGAACATTGGTCAAGTAGAGATTGTCGTGAAATTCAAGCCTTGAACTTTGTACAACGTATTTAATTGTCCCGAGAAATATTTACGTTGTTTATTTCACTTTGCCAGGGAAATCAAAGAGAAAGTGCTCAATACCCCTGACACTAAAACAATGTTCATTGTTAAACTTGGTTATTTCAAAACATATCCACTTTCATTGTTAAAAATTGTTTATGAATGGAAAACTAGAGGATCCTTCACAAAACAAATTGCATTGTATTGTATTGTATTGTATTGTTTTAATGATTAAAAGCTTTTTGTTACGAAAAATTTGAGCGCTTCTGACATATTTGCGATACGATGTTTGGTACACAATTACAGCTATTTTCTTGGCCTCATTTCATGTGAATTCATTCACCATGATGGTATTGCAGGCTGGCAAAGTATTACTCAAAACCTTGGGATGATATTGAATAGTCAGGCTGTGGAAGGGTTAATAACAGACTGGACAAAGTACTACTCAAAACCTCGGGATGATATTGAATAGTCAGGCTGTGGAAGGGTTAATACCAGACTGGACAAAGTATTACCCAAAACCTTGGGATGATATTGAATAGTCAGGCTGTAGAAGGGTTAATAACAGACTGGACAAAGTATTTCTCAAAACCTCGGGATGATATTGAATAGTCAGGCTGTAGAAGGGTTAATAACAGACTGGACAAAGTATTACTCAAAACCTTGGGATGATATTGAATAGTCAGGCTGTGGAAGGGTTAATAACAGACTGGACAAAGTATTAGTCAAAACCTCGGGATGATATTGAATAGTCAGGCTGTAGAAGGGTTAATAACAGACTGGACAAAGTATTTCTCAAAACCTCAGGATGATATTGAATAGTCAGGCTGTGGAAGGGTTAATACCAGACTGGACAAAGTATTACTCAAAACCTTGGGATGATGTTGAATAGTCAGGCTGTAGAAGGGTTAATAACAGACTGGACAAAGTATTACTCAAAACCATGTAGATGATATTGAATAGTCAGGCTGTAGAAGGGTTGATAACGGATTGGACACTGCACTGTACTCAACAGAGCGCTGTACAACTTGTATCATGTCCCTCTTTTATGCACGATGCATAAATTCCTAATACCTGTATTTAACTTAAGAGTGACAGGTTGAACCTTGAGGTTCGGATTATGTGTAATGTAAAATCGGTAGTGAGTTGCCATGGCAATGCCTCCCCCCCCCCTTTTATTGTGTTGTGTTGCATTTGGTATTTTAATTTTGGTTGCTGATGAAGGAACTGTGAGGTGTTGCCGTGTTCGATATTGAGGTGTACTCATGAGCAACAATTGAGCAAGCAAGTCGATGGAACCTTGAGCTGTAGGAAAGAAGACAGTTCGAGCAACAACACTTGTCGGCACAATTTCTCTTTCAATAAAAATTTCAAAGATGCTACTTTTTTTTCTTCTTTTTTTTTTCTTTTTTTTCACAAGACTTGGGAATGTGCTGAGTACACACATCGGTGTGATACCTGCTGCTAAAATCTAGGATTTGATTTTGCCTTTATGTAGCTGCCAGGCAATCATGGCAGTCTAGTTGGTAAGACATCTGCACTAGAATCAGTGGGGTTCGTGGGTTCGAATCCCACCCAAGGAATATGCGCCCCCACAAGGCAAAAGGAGGCAGCTCATTCATGTCAACGGACAACAGAGCCTGCTCTTGGTGCAAAAAAACGTACGTGTGACTCAGCGTACCAGTCATAAAAAAGTAGTGCTAATTTTTTTTTAATTCTTGCGGTGGGTTTAAAATTGCACAATCTACAAGCGATGTTTACTTTTTAACCAGTAATCAGTTTAAGTCTAGATTTTAAAGTGTAATTTATATCTAGGTCGCCATTGTTAATATTTTCTTTTTAATGACATTTGAGGTTGTGCGGTTGGAGTTCAGACTGGTATATCTAGCTCAGGGCTCAAAATAGCGCTAGACGGCTGGCCTGAGGCTAGTGATTTTTAGCATTATATCTTGTGATTTTGTGTCTTGTGTTTTTCAATTGAATATGTCATGTCCATATGTGTAATACATGTACCTACATGTGTAGCATTTTTGTAAAAAAAATGTTATGAAGTACATGTATGAGTTCTATGATTATAAGTATCTTTCAATTCTGTTAGAGAATCGTTTGGGAATGGGTGTCCTGATTTGCACATTGTCACTAACAACTAGGCCTACATGTACATTGTAAGGTCATGTTCCTGTAATTTTTAGTTACATGTAGATTACACAATACAGTGCGTGTAAAAGAACTTTTAAAACAGAAACTTCCATTTTAAAAGTTTTTTTGGTGGCGTGTCGAGGCAGAGTGGTCAAGCGCACTGGACTCAAGCTCTGGTGTTTTGATCAGCAGAGTGTGGGTTTGAGTCCTGGTCGTGTCACTTGTCTCCTTAAGTAAGACACTTAAAATTATTTCTGCTATGTCCTTCAGATTGGACGTAAAGCCATGAAAGCCGTAGATCCTGTGCGTTGTGTAATGCATGCAAAAGAACCCAGTTACACTTACCGCTAAGAGAAGGGGATTGATTTTAAATTAAATAGTTTACATTGTAAATATTGAAAACAAGCTTTATTTCATTTGATATCTGCAGAGCTCAGCATGGTGACCAACCATCCCTGTTGTCTAACCCTGAACCTGTTGCCCTAATAAAGACTGCAGCTGAAACACTCAACCAATCAAAAACAACCAGGAAGTAAGTGTCACCAATCAGGACTCTAAAAAAAGGTTACATCGTGAGTAATTCATTACCAGCAAAGGCAAATGGCCAATGAAGTAAAACCAAGGAGAGTCACCTCATGAATCATTCATGATCAAGTAACACAAGATCACGTACTGAAACCTGTGAATTACATAATGTGTGTGAATATTGTATCAGCAACTTGCCAGTGAAATCTTACAGTGATTTCAACATCCCTGTTGTCTTTCTTGCTAACGACTGTAATGTGGACCTCCTTGTGAGCAACCAGCAACAACCATCCCATCTTTAAACTGCTGGAATTAAGAGCGATTTAACTCTGCAAACAACTCAAATGCAGACTGTGTACCAGTTCCGAGTGAAATCTTGTCAAGGATCTTCATCAGACAACGATTTAATCGAGAAATTTTGTGAATTTTCTGCAAGGTGTGAATACTCATGGTTGGCGGGTTACCGCATCTTGGCACTTGGACAGCATGTGCCATTAATTTTCTTTCGATGCTCTCTTGTGAATGAAAAAGTCCTGCACAATCTTAGTCAACAACCTTTCAATGGAAACACCTCATGTTAGGATCTTGACGTTTGACTGAATGACTGTTAACTTTCAGTATTGAGGATCAAAGGCTCGGTCTTTACAGTAAGAGCATTTGTAGTGTTTGGTCATCATGCATTATATTGACATGGATACCGACTGTGGCAGCGACCTCTCTGAATCGGACACCCTGATCCTTCAATCTGTTCAGGTGCTCACAGAACACATGAAGGTCCTGTCGGATGAAACCAAATCTTTGGCACGAGAGGGCCTGACGCTACGTGGTGAATTGGAGCGGGTGGCCACGCAGGTGGACCAGAACGTGGCCTCGCCATCGCACAATCCATCGCCAGAGTGTTATCTGGAGGGGCAGAAGGCATTATGTAAGTTTTCGTGCAATGCTGACTGTGTAGTTCATCAGCGGACGAAGCCAATAGTAGTACACCAGGCATCACAAGTTGGTATGTATTCCTAAAAGTATTTCATAATAGTAAATAATATTAAAAGTTGCTTCTTATAGCACCCAAATCCGTCACTCAGTGACACTCATGGCACTCCAACATTATTACTGTACCCCAGTCACCTTCGACATCATTTCTGAAATCTTCTTTGCTTAAAACCATCTCAGCTCCTCATGGAAGTAAACAGCCTGTGCTGCCACGTAAATGTAGTGCACCAAGCTAAATCAATTAACAAGAACCACTCTCTGCCCTGACATGCATGACAGGTACCTTCATGTATAGTATAAGGGAGTAGTTGGAGAGATCATTGTTGGGCCTGATACTCAATTCTTGTATGGTTAAAGCAGCTGGCAAAGGGCACCTCTATGAGAGAATTGAAAATTTGTACCGGAATATTCTGAGGGACGCCAAGGCAAAACTGGCGATTCACAATACAATATGCCCTCTACAGTTTGCCCGGGACAGGCCATTTTCCCTGTACATCTGGGGAAAAGGTCGACAACTTTTTAGTCTTCTCGCAGCGCCCGCCACATGGCATGGATTGTTTAAGTTCGTTCATGGTTTGCAAAGCAGCAAGGTTGTATTTGTCTGTGTATACGGCATGGTATTTTTTGTGAGGCCAGTGAATGTTTTTCACATTATTGTCAGCCATTCAAACATGTCAAAGGTCCCAAAATGCCTGTGTGGTGCTGAGTTGTGAGTGTCGACCACTTTTAAGTAAAGTGTATAGGGCACACTGTACTGCAAATCGACGGTATTGCCTCTGTTACTTCCTTGAAGTATCAGGCCTTAATGTTCATTCATTTCAATTTTGTGTGAACGGTCAGTGTATCCGGTTTTAAACTTGAAATGGCTTAATAAAAAAGGGAAAATGAATGGTCTTCCCCATAACCGTTAACTTGTCTTGTCTGAACCGTCGAAATGGCGAACCGTTGAGTTGTCTGAATTGTCAAGTATTCTCAACCGTCGACTTGTCTCCAGTCGAGTCGTTCAACCGCCCAGTTGTCTGTTCACTCCTTTACATACAGTATGATGTACATGTAGAAATGTATTGTATGTGTATGTGTCGCTGAGCAATGAAAAAAAAGTTAAAGAACCCTTGTGTGTACACTCATATAAAATCAATGAAAAATTGCACCCTGCATCCACCCATCACTGTGTTTGATCATCAACTGATTTCTTGTGTACACAAAGCAATCAGGACAAATCTGAAATGAAATGAACAAAATACAAAAAGAGCATTTTGTCTTTCAACATGTTCAAGCTGGTAACATAGGTGTACACTACACTGTTTGACAGTCTTGTGCAATCGGCTACCAAATGACACCCAGATCACACCTTGCAGTTCAGACAAAGTTGACAGTTTAATCATTAGTACAATGTGTTATCATTGTGTCAACAAATTTGTGTACAGAGTCCTGGTACAGTAGTCCATGGTAGTAATGACTGTTACTGTAGACAGGTGGGATTGAGCAGAGTAGATCAAGTGTATTTGGGTCGTTTCACAAGGTTGGGACACTCCATGTTTTATTTATCCAATAAGCATTCTTACAATGTACATTCATGACATTAGACCCAAATATTTCATGCACATTAAACATTTTAGCCTTTGAAAAAGACTCTGCTCGGGTCAAAATGGAGGCCACAATTTTGTACATTGTATGTACTTCAAAACACTTGCCTTTGAGTGTGAAATTTTTTTGTGAAGTTTTAAATTGCTTACGTTTATTATAAAAAAAAACATGATTAAAATTGTATCTAATCATACCAGATATTAATAACCTGTTGCTGCCAGCTGACGTGTATCCAGGAAAATATTTTTTGAGTGAGCAAATGGGAGATATTGAAACATTTCATTGTGTAAAATCGAAATACCGGAACAAAGGACGCCCATACATTTTGTTTTGGAGCACGCACACAGTGTGCCCTCACCATGCAATGCTTTATTTCACCCACACATAGAGAAAACATGGTCTCGGATATTTTGCTGATTTTTGGCTATTGTGCAGTGTTTTTTGTGTAATCCCAAATTCCGGACCTTTGTCCGATACATCGGGAGGCTTCCACCATTGTTCACTCATTGTAATTTGGCTCAAAGGAGGTACATGTACACATGTACATGTACAATTTAAACAGGGGATCCAGCAAAAAAATGGAAGAATCCCAGTGGCAACTGATTAAAATTTACAATGCCTCCATGAAGTATCAGGACTGGCCTGAGTATCCAACGGAACGTTTGTTTGATTAAATGCATGCTTAGCATACATTATTACAAATGAGGCTTGTAGTGTGTAATAGTGACAGTCATGCCAGTAGAGTAACACTGGCTGGACTTTAGACATGTAAGACTGTATGAGAGGTACTTAAGGTGTTTCGGCCTGCTACAAAAAATAACAAAATGAATTCATAAAAATAAACAAATTTTATAAGATTACATCTTTATACAACAATTGTATTTAAAAACAAAAGATTTTAAAACATACATTTTGTCAATATTTTGTGTAATTGTTCTGTGAGAGACTGCATTTTAGGCCAAGAGTGATCTTTTTGGCCCTATTACATGTATATTGGGTACCTTATGAAGACCAAAGACAATAGACCCCCTGCATACTGTATGACGTAAGGAACTCAAAACAGCGCCCTCACTGAGTTCAGTGAAAGACCTCTCATTGGTTGAGAAATGTGCATGGTGCGTACACACGGGCGTGTTACCATTGTTGACCTCAGCAGTAGCAGTGTATGCAATGTTAATATTAACAATACCAGGGTTCTCCCCATGCACAAGCTAGCGTATCGGGCCGATATGCACGAATTATGGGCCGATGCGCAGAAATAAAGGTTGGCACGCAAAAACTTTCACACTTTAAAAGAATATATAGATTTTTTTTTTTTTTTTTTTTTTTTTTTAATATCAAATTAAAAAAAATCCTAACATAAAACCATTTTAGATGCTCCAGATTGCACAGTAGAGCTTTTCAAACCAAACATAAACATTGAATAAAAACATTCCAAGGACCTGCTATCAATTCAGCCTGCTTCGGCCACACTTTCAAAATTTGGGTCCAGAATGCCCCACAGTTTTGAAAAATCGTGAGGATAAACCCTGAATACGTTGGAACAAATAGTCTCCTCAGTGGAGTTCTGTCTACCAAACCTAGGTATGGGCATGAGGCATGTGAGGGGAGAATGTTAGGCCAATCATGCCAATAGGCATGATAGGGACAAAGGAAAGAACTTGAAGAAACAATCTTCACAGGGAATGTCTTCTTCAGAGAGAAAACAAATCTCAGACTTTTCTCTGAAATCAGACTTTTTATGCTTGTTGGAACAAAAAAAAATAGCTTAACATTATGTTATTCATATCATGTAGGCCTAAAAATGTAAAGCAATCCTGCTTGATCTACTTCTGTAGTGCTGACATGGATGATGATACTGTTTCCCAAAGGCTTCTTGAGACGGCCTACATGTACAACGCCACAGGGGTTATTAAAAGGTGGACCGTTTCAGAAATCGTTTACACATTTACAAAAATAACCGTAAACGCACCTAGGCTTATTCATGGGGTGATCAGTCTTTTCTGATGCCGCAACACATTTTTGGAATAAACTGCCATCACACGTATGTAGGTCTAATCATCAGTTTTTTTCATCCAATTCAAGAAAAACTTAAATACTAATCTTTTTAATGCAGCATATTTTACATATAATGCTATTTTTCCAGGTTTTCTGTATATTTTAGTTGTCTTGTTCTTCATATGTGTCAGTGAGCACATTTGGGTAGATTTGTGTGCCTTATAAATGTTCATTTATTATTCTTATTAATTATAGATCCTACTTCATGAAACCACTGGGACTGTACAAAAGCTGCAGCCCTGGGCTTTTTTTTCAAATTTTATCCCAGTTTATTTACAGAATACAGATTATAAAATTGTTGATGAGGAGATGAGTAAAAAAGGTATATTGCATTCAGGATGTTAATCCAGGTTCAACAAACTATGAATTCTCAATGATGCAGATGGACATTGTGTGCAAAGGATCAGGTGATCACACTGTTATCTGTCAGATTGTTCGCCGTTTGCGTTTGCTCCTGCAGTGCTTCAAAGCTGTCGATGCATACCCCTAGACTCAGCCGCATCGTTAGAGTGGTTCTTTCCGCATGGTTTCACAATTATTGAGTTATTGTTCGTGTGCGTGTGTGTGCATAACACTACAAGAAGGCATGGGTTTGACAGTGATCCGTGCAGTTGGGGGTGAGCTTTTACGAAATTAACATTTTGTATAGGTCTAATAGCACCTTGATGATGCTTAAATACGTACAAGGTTAAAATATTTTTAAAGAGGGTCCTTTGCATGTAGATTGATGAGACTGTTGTTGAGCTTTTGTGTATACTCGCAGAGTCAAATAGTCATCAACTCTTAATACTACTGTGAACTTAATGATGCAGACCGTCATTTTTAAGGAGTGCAAGTGCAATCGACCTCTTCGTCACTCCTAATCTTAATTGAGTAGTCACGGTAGTGCGACAGATAACAAAACATACCGCAATCTCAGATTTGAAATCAAGTCTACTGATTGTGCGAAGAAACGATCGGCCTGTATTGCATTTTTTATCTGCATTTAGCAGGTGTTTGTGTGTGTTTCGTGTACTTATATTTAAACTGAGGACTTATAAAACAAAAGGTATACATGTAGGTCCATGATTGCTATCACAAATGAAAACAATGGGGTCCACATTCGTCAGAACAAAGAGTTGAACAAAGGAGGGTCCACTATCGGAAACCATGACACACTTGTGTCTGTGTGTGTTTGGGGGGGGGGGGGCTCATCAGAATGTAAAACATCCTCCCCCTCCCCCTCCCCCCTCCCCCCTCCCCCAAGCTTCCCCTTTTTATCCATGATCAGGGGTGTGAGAATTCAGCTTTTTTTGTTTGTGGCCACTCACACACCTGCATGATGATGTCTGTGTAAAACACCAACTTTGATGAAATCTTCCTAGGTTGGTTGGATGGTGTGTAGGCCTACAGTGTACATCTTTATTGAAAACAAGATGATAAATCCATACTCTTCATATTTGCATTACCTCTAAGCACAAGTCCTGCCTCAATGTATAAAGAGTGATGATTATGACAAAATTTGTAGCCATGCAGTAGCGTGATCTGTCTGACAGTCAATTTAGTCATCTGTATTCAAAGTAAATTACATTGTACAGCCAACATCTCAATCCAAGGCAAAAAGCTTGCATGCAAAGATGCCTTTTTATTCATTCATTACCAATTGCCAAGATGACCTGTAAAGGAGAACTGCTCTGGCTCTTTTGGCAATCGGGGGTCAGACATGGGAAACTGCAAACGTTGCAGAAAGTCCTTCGGAGGTGGATAAAAGGATTGCAGACTAGTAATGCTAGATAATTTATTTATTTATTTATTTATTAACAACCATATAAGGGTAACCCATCCAGCAGTGCTGATCATTTGGGGCCCTTTTATATTTTAAAAAAGTCATTACAAATTTAATATAAAAGACATCAAAATTTACATCACAATTGACAACAAAATAAAACGATTAAGAACTTACATCAAAAGGCATTAAAAAATGCACATGAGCGCCCCCACCCTCCGTCTAATCGTCACTCATCATAAAAAAAAAATTAAAAAAAACAGCCCAGGAACAAAAAATAGTTTTAAAAGACAAGAAAAAGAAATAAAAGAAATAAAACAGAGCTAAGTCCTCTCTTCTTCGAGGAGACACCGGAACTGAGAATAGGACAAGGAATGAATCATTGTTAATAATTGTTAATAATAACGAATCGATCATTGATCTTGTTTCATTGAATATTGGAGCCTCAAAAGAGGACACTAGGATAGCAGAAAGATCAATGTAAGATTCGTAACAATATTTTTCAGATTAAAATATTCGCTCAGAGAAATGTTAATTGTGTTTAAACTCTCGCTGAGTTTCCAGATTTAAATACTCTGTACTTTGCCTACATGCAGGCCTGGGAATACTGTACAAAGAGGCCAAGTCCTCTGTTGCCCTGGTCTAGGCCTTGGTGCCCTGCCAAACGCTTTTTTTCTACAGACTTCAAAAATTTTTAACAGAAATGTGTCCCTTGCATAATAAAAAAGGTCTTGCCCTGTCAAATATGAAGTTCCAGAACTGTACATGTCTAGACATGTACTGTATGCCTAAGTCTAGATTGTAACCAAATCCATGTGAAAGGGCATTCTATTTCATACAATAGACCCATCTGCCTTTTATCCAATTATAGTCATTATATATGAAGTTCTGTTAGAGTTATCATCAATCACACTCAACAGATGTATCATGTGTAAAGTGCTTGATATTCTACTGATGTCTACACGGTTTTACATGTATGTCTACTAGTTTTATGATGTGTCTAATTACTGTCCATAAACTTTTGTATTTTTTTATTTTGCTTTTTTGCAGGTACTTTTATCAGTAGTTTTAGCCTTTTTAGGCCAGTACACATTTTAATCATCGGAAATAATATTTTCAAGTGTTTTTTTTTTTTTTTTTTTTTTTTTTATGACATCCTGTTTTCATCAAAATTTCTGGTTCTGCATTCAGACGAATGTAATGTATTCATAATGAGCTGTAATAAATCATTTTGGGCATGGCTTCATGAATTCTTGTTTGACGGCACATATTTATTTTGCTATTTTGCAGGTACTTTTATCAGTAGTTTTAGCCTTTTTAGGCCAGTTCACATTTTAAATCATCGGAAATAATATGTCTTCATGAATTCTTGTTTGACGGCACATATTGAAATTCGACTTGGCCTAACAACAAAATGCGTTTGTGTTCTGTAACATGCTGGAATGAAAAGAGGGTTGGTGGGTAGAAAAAAAAAAATCGAAACATTTTTACATACATGTGCACCCTGAGAAATAAAGTCAAAAATAAGCGGTAAGCCCTTGGGATATGAAGGGATTTTCTCGCACATTTGTTTCCCCCCAGATGTCATAAAATATTGTTAGTGGTGAAGTTCTTCATTATTGATAAAGTTAAATGCTAGTTTTTGAACGGTCGCTCTGGTTTCAGGAAACCAAAAAAAAAACCATTCCGTTTGGCCCTACTAGAGAGTGAGCATGAACACACGTTACTGTACAAGATTGGTAAATAAATTTATGTAAATAAAAAATAAAGATAATTTATATTAAGTGCAATTTCCATATAATTAAAACCCTCCTGCTATCAGCATGGGAGTGGAGACAACCATTTACCTCACTACACCACAACAGTGGCATTTTGAGGCACACACATGCTGATGTAGAGAGTAGAACCATTGCCCAAGGTGCTTCAATGCGAGTGGTGAACTGGAGAAGCCACCAGCTGTACTTACATGTAATTGCAATGGTATTTGGGCCACTGTCAGAAGAGATAAGGTTCTCAACCCTGGTCAATTTTTCCGGTGGTAATCTGTGGCACTGATCGACCATATAAACGTATGTATGGCTTACATCAGTGTTTGTGTGTGTAGCACATGGGACATGAGGTATATCTTGAGGTACAATGTATGCATAAGGAGGGTTTAAATATGCCGAAGTGTGCATCACAATGATCATACAGTATACTGAACACTACACCCATCATTCTCAGAGATGGCGCACTGCGCATACACTGTAAATGCAGCTGATATCTATGATAGAATCACCAGGGCAAGCCCCTTCTATTGCTGAGGTTTAGAGGTCTTGTTTTTCCAATTTCATTTAAAGGCCTCTACATTGAAAAATAAGTTCATCACAAAATTAAATTTGACCTTAGTAGAGTCCCTCTTTAAACAGTTGCCCGCAAATTTTCCTTTAGTGAAATGAACTGTGTCATAATACATATGACCTCGGAGACCAAAATCAATTTTTCATAACCAGTTTTTATATAGCGCTTTATCACAGTACTGTTTCAAAGTGCTTCTGACATTACTACCCCTGGTCACTGGGCCATTTATTTCATTCACATAAACCATCTCTGCCCTCACTGGTACCCATTTACTCCTGGGTGGAGAAAAGCAATTACAGTAAAGTGTCATGCTCAAGGACACAAGTGTCACAACCGGGATTCGAACCTACACTCTGCTGATCAGAAGCAGCAGAGCTTGAGTCCGGTGCTCTTATCCGCTCGGCAACGACACCCGACATTTGTGTTTTTAAGTGCACAAACTAGGTAAGGTTCAACGGTTGAAAAAAATGTAAGCAACTGTTAATGACCAATGCCCATATTCGTGGAGCTCCTCGACCAGTTGCTGCCGGGAATCTTCTATGTTTTTTTCCTGTCCGGCCTGTCGAGATTATTTTCTTGGAATAGCTGGAATCATTTTTCTTTGAGAGTCTCGCTGGCACAAGGAAACCTTGACTTGACAGAGAAAATGTCAAATACATGCATTGTGAATTGCAAATCCTCGGGGATTGGTACTAAATCTGAAACCGAGGCTGGATCCCCAGTTCACTCTGACTTACCTCCATTGAACAGAGATACAATGAATAAACAATGATGGAAGCCTCTCCATGTCTCATAGCACTCTTCTTGGAACAAAAGGACAAAGGTCTGGAATCGGGGATTACACAAGAACCCCTGTATAATGGGGAAAAATCAGTAAAATATTCAAGACCATCTACCTCTTTGTGTGAGTGAAACGAATCATTGCATGGCTGCATGGTGAGTACATACTGTACTGTGTGCGCACTTAAAAACAAAATGTACGGGCTCCCTTTGTTCCGGTATTCCGATTTTACACGATGGCATGTCTTAATGTTGCCCATTTGTTTGCTCAGACAATAGCTGCATAGTACACAGGGCCTACAGGTCATCCACAAAACTGAAAACTACAGAAAGAAATTGAGGTTACAATGTAGTTGTCCATAAACCATTCGTGGCGTGTCGTGGCCGAGTGGTTAGTGCGTCGGACTCCAGCTCTGGTGGCTGAGTCAACGGAGTGTGGGTTCGAGTCCTGGTCATGACACTTGTGTCCTTGAGCAAAGGCACTTAACCATAATTGCTTCGTAAAAGTTGGGGAGGTAGAGCCTTCTGCTCTACCAGCCAGGCTTCTGATGGATGATACCCAAGCATAAATCCGTACGGACTGTAAGGGGGGAAACTCTGTTTCAGCTCCAGGAGTAGGGCACACCGGCCCCTGGATAAAACAGTTCATTTTTGTTGCCCACACCTCGAGTGGCTTACAGGCCTTGTGTGTCTGGCGACTTCCATAAAAAAACTAAAAAAAACAAAAAAACAATGAAATCTCTCTTTAACACAAACTGAGTATTTAGGTCAATGCATGTAATGTACAAGTCATACTAGGTTGGACGTGTATGCACATAAAATTAATTTACATGTAGTACATGTACAGGTGATCATACAAAACCATAGAATTCTGTAATACATGAAATAATGAAATGTTGAAATAAATGAATGAATGAAATGATGATGAAAAATATCAACTGAAATTTGTTTTTACTTGGCCACCTTAGTTTATTTCAAGACATTGATAGAATTGTTCCTGAAATATCTACATTCCCACAAACATGAACAATCAGCAGTTGCCTCAGAGGTAGATTCTTACGTGCATGTTCAGGTTTCTCCCCAGGAATTTTCAAATCTGGGGGGCATTCTGGACCCAAATTTTGAAGGTGTGGCCGAAGCATGCTGAATTGGTAGCAGGTCCTTGGAATGTTTTTATTAGCTACCGTGCAGTCTGGAGCATTTAAAATGTTTTTTGATGTTAAGATTTTTGTGAATTTGCTATTAAAATCTATAAAACAATATTTTTTAAAAATGTTTTTTTTTTTTTTTTTGCGTATCAACCATAATTTCTGCTTATCGGCCCGTAATTCGCGCGTATCAACCCGATACGCTAGCTTGTGCATGGTGAGAACCCTGATGTTGAAATTTCATAGTCAGAATCAAAAGGGCTGAACATGTGAATGTAAAATGGCTGTAACATAGAAAAATAATTTACGAAATTGAATTCAGGGATGAAATTCCTCCGGATTTCCGGATTTTAAAAAATTATCGTATTTTTTGTGTTTTTTTTTGTTTTTTTTAATGTCATCCGGGCCCTTGTAAAGTCTTTACACTGTACTTGTACTTTATTTTGACTGGACCAAGGTGCTTGCCCCATCTACATTTAAGCAGAGAATGCTGCCATTAATACAGGTTATGGCGTGGTTTGGTAACCACAAAAACCTCCAACGGTGTTCCCCGTGGATTTTTCTTTTTCATCCACTCTCATCCCTGTGAACTACATACATCATAGGGCAGATACAAATTTTATGGAAGATTATGTATCATCACAACTTAGATGGCTTAAAAACATGAGACAATTTAAAATAAGATAAACCATTTTAAGAAAATTGTGCAAATTGTAATAATGATCTTACTGTACAGGTATGTATAGAACAGTGTATGTTGCTGTAAAAACAGGACAAAAAATTATCTTTTAGAGTGCACACTTTAAAAATTGTATCAGTCATTTATATAATGCTTGCCACAGGATTCAAAGTGCTCATCGTGTTTTAAGACCAGTGCTCATGACAAAGTTTTTGAATTATGAGAAGCATTTATATATGCATATGTATAACATCATTTACGAGTTTTACAAGCTGATGCAGTGCAATCAGTTGCTACATTTGTAACTATGCCGTAAAAACCAAGGCAAACACCTTTTCTTAGCGATATAAAAAACATGTAAGTTCTTTTACGTGCATTACACAACACACAGGACCTACCACTTTATGTCCCATCCTAAGGACAAAGCATAAATAGTTAAAGTGTCTTGCTTAAAGACACAAGTGTCAAGACTCAAGTCCACACTCTGCTGATCAGAAACACCCAGTTTGAATCCAGTGCGCTCAACCGCTTGGGCAGACGATGCATTAAGCCTGATTGCAAAATTATGTAAAGCGAATTTTGGTGATGCAACAATTCTGTATGCACTATTTTCTAATTGTGATGCAAGATCATTGGCTTTGCTTTCGCAGTTCTGAAGTGCGTGTACAGTGTATGGGAAAACGACTTTATAAAGAGTTAAACTAGTGTTTCTAATGATCGACATTTAATTGTTTCTTTTACACACAAACAGATCTTGAATTGGATCGAGCTTTGTGGCAAACAGCCATCCTCAAGAAGGTTGAAAACCGTACCTTTGAGGCTCAAAAGCTATCGCATCTACCAGCAAGACAACCTGTCCATATTGAATTCACCAATATCTCCTACACAGTCAAGGAAGGGAGTATCTGGTCCAGGAAAAGAGGTAACTGGGGAGCAATTTCATCCAGCAATTTGGCATCTTACAGGCCTTGATCTTAACCGAGGCCCACTGAGGCCATTGGCCTCATGCCCTGTTGAGTTGGCCAGCATGCCCTTCAGAAAAATTACACTGTCACTACCAACTTGGCCAGCATGACCTTGTACAATTTCTCTGATTTGGCCAGCAAAGGCCTGCCCCGTTTTTCTTAAGATCGAGGCCTGATCTTAGCCAAATATCTTAGCCAATTGCTGTGGGTGTCGTGGGTTAATTCGAGGTCTGTTAGACTGAAAGTGTTTTGTGCACACTGAATGCTAATATATTGAGTACAACTGATCTTTTTTTGTATTTTGCAATGCTATAAGGGATCCATTCACTGTGTTCAAATCTTAGCTTACAGGATTCGCAGGAAAAAGACAATAATATAATAATTTATATTCGGTTCTTTTATAACACATCCTCGTACAAGGCGCTTTACAACATTATTATCCCTGTTCATCAGACTAAATTGGACCATTCCTCAAACTTTCTCAATTCAGGGAGCATTATACAACCTCAAGCTGCTTATTTTACATTAGTGCTATGGTGTTAATCCAACACAATCATACATGTACTGTATCAGCCCTCATACATGTAGGTTCCCATTTATACACCTTGGGTTAAGGGAAACAATTATGGTTAAACGCCTTGCTCAAGGACATGAAGGACAAAAGTGTCATGACCAGGAAACAAGCTCACAGCTTCTTTTGCCCCTTCACTTCTTATCCAAGGATAGCTAGAGATAACATTTTTTTTCCTTCCGTATTATTGAAGAATAATATTTTTAACAATGATCATAAGAATAGCATCACCTTGAAGGAAAGAGAATTAATGTAAAAATGTGAGTTTTTACACATACTTCATCATTGCTATTAAAAACATTTTGTCATGTGCCCAGAAGAGGGGCTAAGCGTGTAAGTATTTTTTTTTTCCAGTGAATAGAATGTCCTGAGCAGTAAAATGGCTCATGACAAAAAAAATATGGCAATTACTGATTACCCTTTTGCAGCTAGAATTCCCAGTAAGACATGATTTCTCATTGCCATGGAGAATTTAACCTTCCTATAATGACTTCTAAATGGCAGAAAACCGATCCAACTTTCATTTCAGTTTCTTGGAACACAATTTTGCACATTAATTGCGTACGCCCTTTCTCCAGTAACTTTCATTACATCCTTCTTCAGGACACACGATAATCTATTTGTAGTGTTCTAAAAGACAGAGTGAATAATGTCACATCTCTGACTAGACTGATCCTCTTATTTCCTGATCATCACCAGGTAATAAGACCATACTGAAGGGGCTGTCAGGGAGCTTTTTACCTGGAGAGTTAATAGCCATCATGGGACCATCAGGAGCTGGCAAGTCATCTTTTATGAATGCCCTCGCCGGGTACAAGTAAGTGATCAGCTGTGTGCTGCACGACTGTTTCTCCTGAATTATTGACAATTAGTGGACTCAAAGGTCTCCTTGTTTTGCATTTCTATGGTTCTGGAGATTATGAATGCAGAGATGCATACGTACATGCACACTGTACTTTGATCTCAGTGTAAATCTTTGCGGTAAAAAGTGACTAATCTGAAGACAACTGTGAAGAGAACTCCTTGAAGAAATGTTCCGTTTAGGAGGGGAGGGAAAACCTACATGTATGTAATAATAAGGGACTGGAAACCCAATCCACATGCGAGACTCTTGTGCTGAGTCAGGATTTATGTGGGGTTCAAGAGATGAAAGGCAGGGGAAGATACCCCTAGCAAAGTGGTTCTCCGGCCTTTCTCTTTCTTGAAGCGGCAGGGCAGACCCCCAGCAGTTTTTCCTTCACAGCAAAGGGCACCTCTATGAGGGAAATACAAAAATTGTATTGGAAAATTTCGAAGGGCACGAAGGCAATGACTAGGGGCATTGAGGCAATTGCCTCCATTACATCCGCTAAGTATCAGTCTTAAAGTACGTCGGACTCAAGTTCTGTAATTTACAGAATATGGGTTCGAATCTTGGCCTGGTCAGTTAATAATAATAATAACAACCAGTTCTTATTAGCGCATTTCGCAATAATGTCTCAGTGAGCTTTACATTAGTGCCTTGGTCATTGGGCCAATAACATTCCTGTAATCTTTCTCAGCTCCCTGGGGAGTATACAGCCCTGAGTTGCCGTGGCGCTCCGAAGGCTTTTTCAAACACAATATCGACCTCTACCCTCGCAGTTGAGACACTCGTGCACTTGTGCAAGATACTTTATCATAAGTGCTTCTCTCCACCCAGGAGTAGAAATGGGTACTGGCGAGAGCTGCCAGGGAGTAACCTGTGATGGACTGGCATCCTGTCCAGGATGAATAGAAACCAGATATAAACACCGGCCTGATGAGCCATGATATTGGCTCGGGACAGACTTTACTTTACTGTATCATAAAAAACTTGGTCCTGTGAGAGAAAAAATCCACAGGCTACTCAGGTGGGATTGGAACCCTCGGCCCTCACATGCTAGAGTGGATGTCTAAAACCATACATGTAAGACCTCCAAGCAAGCGAAGTAACAAGAGGCCAGTTAAAATCTTTTTTCCAGAATGCCTTTTCCACAGGACTTAGAGGGTACAGTGCTTATATATCACTAATATCACGCATCGGTGTAAGAGTAAAACCAAAATACGATAATGGTAATATTGTCAAATCCTCAGAACCCGTTGCATGAAGGGAACCGTGCTGATAAACGGCCACTCCAGGAATCTGCGTCAGTTCCGTAAGATGTCGTGTTACATCATGCAGGACTGTTACCTACTGCCCCATCTGAGCGTCATCGAAGCCATGATGGTCTCCGCCAATCTCAAACTCCCCGAGAAGATTGGACAAGGTGCTAGGAAGATTGTCGTAAGAAAGAATCTAAGATGTTTTTATAAATACTTCTGAGTGACTTTGTGTATGGTTGTGTTTTTTTTTAGTACTGTGTAGGATGCATTCACCACATAATGGTGGCTGGCAGTGCAATCCATGTGGATGTTAAATGTCCAGGCAGTAGGAGGGTTGACTGTGTACTGTGTAGATGCATTTGGACATATTTGTACACCATGTGTTAACCTTTTGAGAGATCATGTGACCTTATAAGTTTAAAATACCTTGCTATTAAAAGTCTTTCTTAAACTTTGTTTGTTTCTTTGACCTTGTGGCTGTATTTTATTTGATATTATTATGTTAACATTGTGTTATCAAAGGAAGACTTCATTATGTTCTTGTTTGTTTTCAGAAATCAAGTTTTTTTTTTAAATCATTTGTACTCATTACCTGTGCAACTTGTTTTGCCAAGTCAACACTGCTCAATCATTCCAGACCCCTTACCCACTTCACAACTCAGACCCACTCGATACCTTTAACCCACTCCACACCCCCCGGCAAACTCCAATCCTCCATCCCTCTCTCTGCAGCTTCGACTCACTCAATCCACACCTCTGCTAAACGCCACACCTCAGTCCAGCCCACTCCACAACTCTGACTCACTCAGTACGTCAAAACCACTCCATAACTGTAACCATGGCAACCCACTCCAAAACTTACAACCCGCCCATCCTCTACCTCACCCCTCACCTCTAACCCTCTCCACATCTACGACCAACTTCACACATCCCTCCCACTCCACAACCCTGACCCTTTCAACTCCTCTGGCATGTCTGGCCCACTTACAGTAACACCTTCAATCCAATCCATAAAATAACACATTAATGTGCAGCAAAAAATGTCATGACCCTACAGGGTAAAATACCAGGCCTACTTGTAATGGCAGAACCATTAGCTTAATAGTGAACTATACCCTAACCATACTGCAGAATCATTAGTCTAATACAGTATACATTGTGCACGCACCCTAATCCTAAATTTTTTTATTTCATTACACATCCAACAGCGCAAGCGCCAATTACAGGATGGTGATTAGGAAACGAGAAGAAATGTTCAGTTTTAGAAGTGGGAGGAAAACCCCCAAATGGGGGAAAACCCACGCAATCAGGTAGGGACTGAAAACCCAATCCACATGCCGGGCTCCAGTCCGGGATTCAAACCAGGGTCCACAGAGGTGAAGGGCAGGGAAAGAAACCACTGAGCCAACCTGATCCCCCCTAAATCTACATAACCCTAACCCTTACTGCAGAACCATGTACCATACCCTAAGCCTTACAGTACTGCAGAACCATTAGCCTCATACATGGACCATACCCTAACCCCAACACTAACCCCTGAACCATTAGCCATTACATGAACCCTTACCTTGGTCCTAAATGCGAACCATGTACAACTCTGCTTCGGGATACATGTATGCATACCATTCTTATAATTAAACTCTAGCTGTTCAGGGAAAATGAAAGGCTTGTACAAATTGTTTGTCAATGTAAATAAAATGCTTCATCACTATCATAATCTATCCTGATAGAGTTAATAAAAAAAAAACTAAATTGAATTATTTTCAGAGGTCATTCCAATACCTTGAGCTAAACAACGCTTTATCATCTCTACGGCAAAACTAAACCCTGGCTAACCATTTCAATAACATCCGCAAACATTCCAAAACATTCTGATTCATCTTGGGTGATAAGAAATCAAGAAGATCAATCACAGAATGTCTAAATTATCCCACTTAGAACAGGGACAAATCCAGAGGAATCTATGAACAGATGGACACTAGAAGTAAGAGGCAACAGGTAAGAAAACCTAAGTCAGGCAATCAGTTAAATCTCTCCTGTAGACTTCCAGCCAATGAAAAATTGAGTCGGCCAATCACTAATTTTCTCCTGTAAACTTCCAGCCATTAAAAAGTTGAGTCGACCTTTCACTAATTCTCTCCTGTAAACTTCCAGCCAATAAAAAGTTGAGTCGACCAATCACTTAAATCTCTCCTGTAAACTTCCAGCCAATAAAAAGTTGAGTCGACCAATCACTAATTCTCTCCTGTAAACTTCTAGCCAATAAAAAGTTGAGCCGACCAATCACTTATTCTCTCCTGTAAACTTCCAGCCAATAAAAAGTTGAGTTGACCAATCACTTACTCTCTCCTGTAAACTTCCAGCCAATAAAAAGTTGAGTCGGCCAATCACTAATTCTCTCCTGTAAACTTCCAGCCATTAAAAAGTTGAGTCGACCTTTCACTAATTCTCTCCTGTAAACTTCCAGCCAATAACAAGTTGAGTCGACCAATCACTTAAATCTCTCCTGTAAACTTCCAGCCAATAAAAAGTTGAGTCGACCAATCACTAATTCTCTCCTGTAAACTTCCAGCCAATAAAAAGTTGAGTCGGCCAATCTGTAATTCTCCCCAAACTTCTGTAATTCTGTTGTGTATACTTCACTCAATTTTTGTCATGGCACATACAAATAAACATTACTTTGAATTCAAAAAATTGAATGGACAGTCGGCCAATCAGCATTGAGCTTTCTTATTACTTGACCAATAGAAAATCCAGTATAAAACTTACCCGAGTCGACTTGCCATTGAAATTGGCCAATCAACCATGAGCTTTTATAACTTTTGACCAATTAAAAAACAAGTAAATGTATGAACCCAAGTCTTCTAGTCATTGAAGTTGGCCAATCAGCAATGATCTTTTATTAATTTTTTACCAATCAAAGACAAACAAAAAATAGCTGCACCATGATACATTAGATGCCAATAGACCAGTAATAAAAATTACCCTAGTTTTCTTACAATTGAAATTGGCCAATCAGCAATGAGCTTTTATAACTTTTGACCAATCAAAAACAATTATACAATTACTTAGTAAGTCCTCTTAACCAATGAAGTTAGCCAATCAGCAGCGATCTTTTGTAAATTTTTACCAATCAAAGACAAGATTATAGCTGCACCATGATAAGTGCCAAAAGACCACATGGCTGAACATCAGGAAACCAAGCCCAGCATTTGATTGGCAACCAAAGTCTCCCAAAAGCATTTTGGTTTCTCAGCTGTTTCATTGAAAATTTTAAACACAGTACAAAGTCTTGCTTCGCCAGGCACTTTTTCTCAAACTGCATTTGCATGGCTGAATTAACCAATATGTAACAGACAGTTGAAGTCAATGGCTGTATGCATGACACCCACAGTTACAATGTATCACAAACTGCATGTGTGAATTGAACCACATAAAAAAACCTTGTGTCAACTCAAAAATTTGTTCAACTTGAATATATGATTCCACAGATTATTGGTTACAGAGGTGAGACCCCTACATCGTGAATGAAGTAGTTCATCATCGGGTCAAATGCAGTCAATTTAAAATCTGGTTTCTACCAGTTTGATAAAAAAAAAAGATGAAGATTGCGACACCATTTATCTATCATTGCAGGCAAACCTTTGCAACATTGGCATTTGATGATATGCAAATTAGGTCTCCGATGTTTACCGAGCCCTGTATATTTTAGTAAAACCCCAAAACTAAAACACAAACAATATTTTTACAAAATACTTTTCCACAATAGAGAATATCCTTTCTCCAACATCGATCAGAACAAGATACTTTAGCCACTCCGAAAACCTCCTTTCTCGTCTAAGTGTGCAAAGAAAATACTCTACATGCTCAAAACTCTTAAACGCTTTCATAAAAATACCAAAGGCCGACTTGGTTTCAATTTATCTAGGATACCTGGTTACATTAGACCAATGCTTGAATATGCAACTGCTGTAAATTGGAACTCCAGCTTGTCGGCATCCAATGTCAGAAATGTAGAATTTGTACAATAGAGAGTTTGTCACAAACTTAATTTCTAAAGGTCACCGAGTTCTGATGTTATAATACATGTACAGATGCTTTGTTATCTTGTAATTTAATAAGTCCGGGTAAGCGACAAAAACAACTTTGTCTGTTTGGCATTTGGTAGGTCCCTATTGATGTCCAAACATGTATTCATTGGATCCCCCGTCCCCCCCCCCCCCCCCCCCCACTCTCGTAATCACTCTCTTGGTTGCTGATTAAGACAAACTTGTAAATGTCATCACTGTCCCTAGATGTCGTACCAGATGATTCCAAGATAGCTGCATTGGTGCTCTTAATCTTCTAAACTCCACCTGAATGTATTTTTCAGTTTTCCATGTTTGCTTATGATTTTACATGCTTATTATTTTTGATGACCTCCACTTTGTCTTTTTATAATTGTTTTGCCAATTTGTTTGTATCATTTTGAGCAAAAATGCCTCATAAAAAAATTTTGACTTTTAAAAAGGCCAGCTAGGGGTGTGTTCCGCTTGCATGTTTTTAGAAACGTTTGTAAACAAATTAGAACAAGTTGTGCATCGCCAACGCATAATTTTAAACATCAACAGTTATTTCTTAGATGTTCGTAATTGCGGCTGCTTTAAAAATGGCTGTACATGTACATTTTCAAGATGGAGGATAAGTCAGCAGACGATTTTATCGTTTTGTCATCCTCCCCCCCCCCCAAAAAAAAAAAAAAAAAAAAAAAAACAGAACTTATTTTTCAGTGACTTCACTTGGCATAATTAAAGTTAAAGGCACTATTCAGTCAAGATCATAGCGCACCTAATAGAAATTAAAATGGACAGAGGTTCATTTGGAATGAGTATGTTTGCTCAAGCGGAACCAGGCACGGTTCTTCAAACTGTAATCTGATTTCTGATTTCTGATTGTTTTGCCTTCAGAAAAAACAACAAATTTTCTTATTAAACAGCCTGAAAAGCCTATACCAATTATGCATGTTCATGTATGTGAGACGTTGAACTCAAACTTTTTCCCCCCGAGGGCCAAATACCATGCCTGAATGAATGCACTCCATTCTTTCTTTGTGTCTTTGACGTCCTTTTGCTCGGTGTCAGGTGGAGGAGATTTTAAGTCTACTAGGGTTAATAGAGAGTGCTGGCACAAGGACGTCCAAGCTGTCAGGAGGCCAAGTCAAACGTCTTGCCATCGCCTTAGAGTTGGTCAACAATCCTCCAGTGCTCTTCTTTGATGAACCTACAAGGTATGCGTCTATCATGCAACGAGGCCTTAAAGCCCCAGCTCAACATTGATAAGAAGAAAAACATAAATGTTCACAGATTTGCATATACGTTACATGGTATAAAGATTTTGATGGTAGAAAACTTTCCTTGAAATATTTCTGCCTGAAGTGTTATCGTTTTTAAATAAAAAATGAAATAAGATCCAAAATTCGTTTTCGTCTCAGTGAGACGAAAACTCTGCCTATAGGAATGCGTACAAAAATGCTGAATGCATTTTTTACATGAAACAAAGAAATAAGCTGACATTTTCACAGATTTTATTACAAATATCTTGATTTGTGCAAAAAATGGAAGCATTTACAGTCAGTTTACCAATGTTGAGCTGGGGCTTTAAATAAAACTAACAGGCCCCCGAACATTAGTGTCAGTAGTACAGATTTTAAAATTGTTAGAAAGCTTACATGGATTGTGGTATTAGCAATAGACTGTTCCGGCTTTGACAATAAGCCCCGCCCACACACCTTAGTTTGTGTACGTTTACGCTGCATGTGTGACCGGGTTTGACCGAGGTCACATGACCAAAAGGCGTGATCCAATTGGTCAGTGCGCACAGTTTGATTGACAGGCTGGAACGGTCTATTGGGCGATTCGCAATGGGGGAATGGCAACCAGCCTATGTGCACATTCAGTGATGATCCATGCAAGCATGATTTCCGGATAGTGCAGTGTATTTCATACAGTCATTAAAACGTTACATCTGTACAAACCCGCAGAGCTTGGAATTTACACTGGACCCGAAGCCAGTGATTTTAGCATCATGCCAGTAAACTCATGACCAGACAAGTCCAGCGTTCTTGTGTTTTATGTTTATCTTTAAACAAAAATATTCAAGTGGTGACTTTGAGTCAGATAACTATCTTTCAATTCTGTTGGGTATTGATGTATACTTGCCAATATTGGACAAATATATTATCTTACATGCACATGTTTAACTGTGTAGATTTAACTTTCTTTCTTTTTTTTTCTTTTTTTTCTCATTTTGATTCTGCTCTTGTAACAAATTTTCTGGTCCAGTAAAACTTTTAAGCTACAAGCCATGTGGTCTTGTAAATTCCCCCTGCTCCCCCAAATTTGAGCCCTGTGGGTGGCCTTCTTGCTAGGAATTTTAAAACATGTCCACCAAACATGCTAAAATGGGGATAAGAACTTTTCTGACAGGATTTGACAGTTACTTTCCTTGAGTGTGTGGCGACACACCGCACATTGTCTACCGACTTGATGATTACGATTTTTGAAATCTGAATATTTGGAGTTCTGTACTTCCCTTTGCTATACCCTCATGCTCCTTTCTGCCTCCTTTCTTACCCTTTATTTCTTTATTTCTCCTCTGCAGTGGCCTTGATAGTTCTTCTAGTTTCCAATGCTTATCTCTCTTGAAGTCTCTTGCCCGAGGTGGCCGCACTGTCATCTGTACCATCCACCAACCAAGTGCCAAGCTCTTTGAAATGTTTGATAAGGTAGTTCCCAAATCTTGCAAAATCCAAAACATTGCCTATAACTATGTGGACAAATGAAGTATGAACCTGAAAAGAAGAAGAATTGGTAACATTAGTAGTTCATCTTTTTTGGTAATGAAAGCAAGAACCCTCAAAAGGGCCTTGCACTGTAACTGCTAGTCCTGACGAGAAGATGTTCAAGAAATCTTAGTTTTAGATGTGGGAGGAAAACCCCTAACTGGGAGAAAACCCCCTCATTGATCAGGTAGAGACTGAAACCTAATCCACATGCAAGCCTCTGGTCTGGGGCAGGACACCAACCCCGAGTCTACAGAGGTGAAACGGAGGGAAGAAACAATGGGAACCTCACTGTAATTAGTTAGCTGTTTTGATGTTTTCTTGTAAACTAGACGATTATTTGTACTTGAAAGTTGTTTACTTTTTGTATATCTCTTTTGTTTGTTGTAGCTCTACATCCTCGGGGAAGGCCAGTGTCTGTATCGAGGAAGTATGCAAGGTCTAGTACCCTACCTCAAAGCCCAAGGTCTTGTATGCCCACCGTACCATAATCCAGCAGACTATGGTATGATTCCAGTTAAAAATCCTAGCCTTTAAAACGACCAAATAGATGTACAAAATATGCACTTGTTTATACTATTGAATTAAATTAATGTAATTTTTTAAACACAACTGGTAGAACTTCAGTAGTTTTTGTTTTGATTTGCTGTCATTTTCCATTTACTATCATTAGTTATTGAGATCGCATGCGGAGAGTACGGTAACAAGATCCCAACCTTAGCCAAACAAGTCGACGAAGGCAAATGTGAGGAATTCCTGAAACTGGCGCTCTCATCCCACAGCACCAGCTCCAACAGCTTGAACAGCAACAACAGTCTGATATACTCACATTCCAACGGCGACACAGCGTCGGTGGTTGCACTAGCTACGATTGCAGCTGCAAAAGTTGATGGCAGCATTACGAACGATCATACACACTCTGGTGTCCAGACCAATGGGGTCACAACGAAGGCAGTGTTCAAGGAGGCTAACGGTGTTTCAACGCAGTCCATTGTCGTAAGGAATTCTGTCAGAATTAGAGTTTGCAGACGGCGTTCGGACTAAACTGATAACCCAAACTGCACTCTAACTCAATCTGGGTCCAATTTCATAGAGCTGCTCAAGCAGAAAAAGTAGCTAAGCACAACAAAATTATGCTTACCAGAATAAGGTTACCTGCCAAAATACCAAGTCCCATGTAGCATCTGTGACTGGTATCCTGCTTATTTTTGCTTAGCAGAAAATATTTAAGCAATATTTCGCGCTTACGCATTTTTAAGCATTTTTTGCTTCACAGCTCTATAAAATTGAGCCCATCAGCAATTTCATAGAGCTGTGAAGCAAAAAGAAAATGATTAGCAGTTTTCTGCTCAGCAGAAATGAGCAGGATACCAGTTACAGATTGTACATGTGACATGGTGTTTTGGCTGGTAACCTTATTCTGGTAAGCAAAATTCTGTTGTGCTTGGCTACTTTTTGTGCTTAAATCTTCAGGGTTTCCCTCATTTATTCAAGATGTTTCTTATTGCAAAACAGTTGTCCATAATTTCATCTCTACTTCCATCCACATAAAAATGAAAATCCATATCTGACCTTTGACCTCTTGCAGAACCCAAGTGACCTGGAAGGAGGCCATTTTGCCACCAGTTTTTTTACGCAGTTCTGCGTCTTATTCCGGAGAGCATTCTTGATGATAGTTCGCGATCAGGTTAGTTTTAAGCATTATTTTAAATCCTCCATTTTTTGTATAATTCAAAATAAAAGCGATAGGACACGTGCCAAAGCAACATATCCCCCCATTATTGAAGCTATTCCATTTAGTCCACTGAAAGTTTATTGTCACCTGTCCATCCTGAAATTCTTCCCAATTGGTTTCTCCACAGTTATTGACTCATATCCGTATCATTTCCCACATTGCCTGTGGTCTACTCATCGGACTACTGTACTTGGATATCGGCGACGATGGCAGTAAAGCTTTCAATAACACTGGATTTTTATTCCTGTCCATTTTGTTCCTGATGTTCACAGCTCTCATGCCAACACTACTCTCGTGTAAGTATTTAGTAAGGGAGGAATGCAGAATGAAACAAGTGGTAACTCGAGGTTAAACCCCAGATAACCCTGGAGAACCTCAAAAAAACCTCAGGGCTAACCTCGAGGTTACCGCCTGTTTGATTTTGCAATCCTCCCTAAGGGCTCCAAGTTTTCCTGCATGGAGGCTTACTTGCTATCTGATCATCTTCAGGAGAAAGCTGGACTCCGATGATGCAAGCTGTATACATGCATGTGGGTCTGTCCACACTAATGGACATTAAACCCTAATTAAACACTAATTAAACCCCAGATAACCCTGGAGAACCTAAAAAAAAACTCAGGGCTAACCTCGAGTTACCCCCTGTTTAATTTTGCAATCCTCCCTAAGGGCTCCAAGTGCTCCTGCATGGAGGCTTACTTGCTATCTGATCATCTTCAGGAGAAAGCTGGACTCCGATGATGCAAGCTGTATACATGTATGTGGGTCTGTCCACACTAATGGACACGTATGAACCTTCAAGATAACTTATGGGATGTGACAGGGAGGGTGCAAACAAAAATTGTAATTTGCCCATTATGTTTGTTCGGTTTTGTATATTCCTTACGTTAAACTGATTGTCCTTATCAGAGAGTAAGAAAATGTCTATTTAAGAAATTACAGGATCATCTTCAAGACATTTTGTTTGTAACTTGGACAGACATTTTGTTTTGGATTTTATTAGAAAGAGGCAAGAAAAGTAATTAATGAATTGATTTACTCAAAAGTTATTTGGTTGAGACACATGGCCCCTTTTTAATGGTTATCAGTCAAACCAGAATGATTTTCAGGGTTTTAAGACAACATGAATATTAGTTTGTAACATTGACAGACGTTTTGAGCCCAGTCGTCTGTTACTTTATTGAACACCCAGACAGTAGTTTTGGCTTTTTCTGGAAACATTCCTAATAGGGACCATATTGTGAAGGACAACATTTTTGTGAAAGACTTTGCAGTTCAACCACTTCCTCTCTCCAGTCATGCATGAAATGTCTGTCCAATATCTCCATGATACAAACATAATCATCTTGAAGATGATCCTCAGTTATTACTAAAATACATGGGAATTTGTCTTGCTCTTTGGTAAGTACAATCTTCAAACAGTGATTTGGAATGTCATGGAAAAGCAAGAGAGAAAAGTTGTATAAAATATTACCTTATGTTTGATTGTTGTCATTATTTTCTGATTTCAGTTCCATTAGAGATGGGTGTTTTTGTTAGAGAGAACCTTAACTACTGGTACAGCATCAAGGCATATTATCTAGCCAAGACTATGGCAGACATGCCTTTCCAGGTAAATCAGTTGAATCTGAGCAGTTTCTTGCAACACTCCTAGGAAGAACCGGGTGTATCGCTATACCCAGATGCACTGAGCCCATATACCCCAAACTGCGCGGGCACAGTAATAATTTTCTAGTTTTAGAGATGATGTTGGCTATGCTCGTGACATGTACATGTTGTTGTTTGACAGTAGAACACATGTGCATCGTAACCCTTCACCTGGACATATAGTGAACACACCTTCAACATCAAAATTCAAGCTAACTTTAGAAGAACATCTTAATTAGCGTAATTTCTACCTCCATGGTCTGCATGATGGGAGATTCTGTGTCCAGCATGTAAAAGCCGCATTGCATTTTGGGATTACGTAGACATATATGCTAACATATATGCTAATTTTGATTAGCATATACCTAGCAGAAATATATGCAACTCACACTATGTAACTTTAAAAGGTTATGGAAAATGCAGATTTACAATTATATTTCCTAAAGATACACTTTAATTTTTGTATGCAGCTTGTATTACCAATCTTCTACTGTACAATAGTCTACTGGATGACCAACCAACCACCTGAGGCTGGACGATTCCTTCTTTACATTGCTATGGCAACGATGACATCATTATGTGCGCAATCATTAGGACTCCTTATTGGTGCAGGGTCTACATCACTGCAGGTGAGCATTGACCATAAAGCTGAATAACTCTTGAATCTACTTGCAAACATTTTTTAAGCCTGAAAGTGCAAATACTGGGGCTATAAAATGTCAGTTTTTTTTTGTTTAATCAGTAGACTCTGGGTGACTACTTTTTTGGTACGTGGTCAACAGCCATGCAGATGACAAGATAAAATGTCTGGACATTCTGTTGTGTAGCATGCACTTTCTATGCACTAATTGTATTACGCTTCATTTGCCCGATACAATGAGGGACAAAAGGTACTGGAATTCATGCTTGAAATCTCCCATTTACTGGAGATTATCGAGTAGACCCCATTACCAGACCTTCGTCCTTTTGTTGGACCAACGAGAGATGGATAGGCTGCAACTATTGTTTTCCATAGTGTTTTGGTGTTAGACATGGGAGGTAATAAAAATTCAAGTTTCCAGTGTGCCTTGGCAGTGTGCCTTGGCTTAGGGCCAAGGGTTCGGCTGATTCAGGGCGAACACAGATTCCTTTTTCTTTCCTTTTCCAAAAGAAAAAAACCTTGTGCATCCAATCAGAATAGTTGTTGTCTTAGTCACGGTTTCATTGTGGTCATGATATTTTCTCCAAAAAGTGCTCCAGGTGTTCCGAAATTGAATCCAGTAAAAAAAATTGAAAGCCCTGGCAGTATCTGGTTAAGCAGTTAATGTTTTCATTTTTTTTTTTTTCCCCTGCCGTTTCTTAACAGGTGGCTGTCTTTGCTGGTCCCATATCCAGTATACCCATCCTGCTCTTCTCAGGGTACTTTGTCACGTTTGACACCATCCCCTCATATCTCCAGTGGCTCTCCTACAGCTCCTACGTGCGCTACAGTTTTGAGGGCACTGTCATGGTGGTGTACGGCATGGACAGAGGGGACCTCGGCTGTCCAACCAACACCACGTGTATGTTCAAGACGAGTCAGGAGGTCCTAGAAGCTCTTGATGTCAGTGGGGCTGAGATCTACTGGGATTTTCTGATCATGTTTGGGTATTTTGTTGGACTGCGGATACTTTGCTATCTTGTGTTGAGATGGAAGGTGAGACAGCATCTTGGTTGAAACAGATTTATTTTATTCCTGTTTTTACCCATACACCAATGTAAGTTAAGCACTGTATACTCGGTTTTTGAACCCACGACCCCCGCCATTCTAGAGCAGATGTCTTACCGACTAGTTCCCGAGATTGCCAGGCAGCTAGATTTATTTTATTTGCATCGATGTAATAGGGCACTGATCAATGAAGGTCATATCGTAAACACTTGAAAGGTCGTAAATAAAGGTCATATCTTGAACACTTTGGAGCTTGTAGTCACTTTTAAAACGAGGTCATTATTTTTAACGCTGCATTGGTGTAATAGGCAAGTGTAAGAAGGTCGCATCTCAAATGTGTAATTAACAAGGTCATGTCTTGTACACTACTTGAATACATGGGGTTAGTGTAGTGCAACAAGGTCATGATCAAGGTCATATCAGTTATTTTACCAGGTAAAATTTACACCCAGAGATCTAGGCAAGTGTAAGAAGGTCGCATCTCAAATGTGTAATTAACAAGGTCATGTCTTGTACACTACTTGCATACATGGGGTTAGTTTAGTGTAACAAGGTCATAATCAGTTATGTAACGAGGTCATATCTCGATTATTTAACTAGGTCGTATCTTGAAAAATTACACCCACAATGATCTTGGCAAGTGTAAGAAGGTCGCATCTCAAATGTGGAATTAACAAGGTCATGTTTTGTACACTACTTGCATACATGGGGTTAGTTTAGTTTAACAAGGTAATTTTTCAGTTATTTAACCAGGTCATATCTTGAAAACCTACACCCAGTGATCTAGGCAAGTGTAAGAAGGTCGCACCTCAAGCGTAACGAACAAGGTCATGTCTTGTACACTACTTGCATACATGGGGTTAGTTTAGTCATGGAGCTATATGGTTTAGTGTAACAAGGTCATATCTCGATTATTTAACCAGGTCATATTTTGAAAACTTAACATCTACTGATCTAGGCAAGTGTAAGAAGATTGTATCTCAAATGTGTGATAAGGTCATGATGTCTTGTACACTTGCAAACAGTGGGGTTAGGTTAGTGCGTATTAAATGCTTACTAAAAACAGTTAGTTTGTGTAAAAAAGAATTGCTGCAACAACTTTGTCTCGAAAATAAGTACAGCATATCTCTACTGAAATTTTAATTGCCATATTAAGTTGCTGTATTTCTTCAATTATAAATATAAAATGCAGATTTTTAAAAGCTTATAAAGAACGAAATAGGTCAATTATTTGCCATACCATCTGACCATGTACTTGTAATCTATTAACTTATATTTTTGTAATTATCAATTTGCAATATGTTTTGTTTTTGTTTTTGAAAGCTAATTTGATGTCGGCAGTCTAGCCAAGTTTTAGATTTAATCTAGTTGTGAGCATACGTTTCGGAATTTGTAAATCAATGCAATGTCTTTATGTTGTGTGCAGCTGAACTCATGTTTTTTTAGCAATGCTTACTGTCGGCGTAGAAGCGTTGCTCATCTGTTCTTGAAACAAGGCTTGCTATTACCTGTCATCACACTCATGTTTCAACTGGTTTAATTTAAACTGCAACTTGTTTAAGTTAAACTGATTTTAACTGGTATAATTTCTGTCATGTCTTCAAGCTCATATTTCTTTTACTTTGGGCATGACGTGCTTGAAGATTTGGGGTTCAGATTCACACTTACACAGGGTGGAGATTTTGTTTAAAAACCTCAATTAACCATTGTGACTCTGCAGTCATTTTCCCAACATTGCCAGGCTGTACCTTATCTTGATTCAAAAAGACTAAGAATATCTGTCTGCCAGTTGCGGCAGTTTTATCAACATTGCCAGTACAAGTATTGGCGTGTCGTGGCCGAGCGGTTAGTGCGTCGGACTCAAACTCTGGTGGCTGAGTCATCGGAGTGTGGGTTCGAGTCCCGGTCATGTCACTTGTGTCCATGAGCAAGGTACTTAACCATAATTGCTTTGTAAAAGTTGGGGAGGTAGAGTTTTCTGCTCTACCAGTCAAGCTTCTGATGGATGATACCCAAGCCTACATCCTTACGGACTGTAAAGGGGGTAACCCTGTTTCAGCCCCAGGAGTAGGTGGCAACGGCCCCTGGAAAAAACAGTTGATTTGTAGCCCACACCTCGAGTGGCTTACTGGCCTTGTGTGTCTGGCGACTGGCATAAATAAAAAAAAAAGATAAAAATTTGTTAAAAAGTACTTTACCTTTTATTGATTCAAAAAGACTAAGCATACCAGTCTGCCAGTTGTGGCAGTTTTGTCAACATAGCCAGTACTTTACATGTACCTTATATTGATTCAAAAAGAGTAAGCTGACAGTCTGCCATGCAGTTTTGCCAACATTGCCAGTGCTGTACCTTATCTCCTCCAAAAAGAGTAACCATACCAGTCTGCTAGTACATGTAGTAGCAGTTTTTGTTGACAGTATAACCATTGATGTACCGTATCTTAATTTATAGAGAGTAATTTGTGTATTCAAACTGTGATATCTCTTCTTGAAAAGGAAAAATTGCGAAAAATGTAACAGTTGGACTTTACAGATTATTGTTAACTGAAATGGAAGTTTTTAACCATATTTGTTTTTCTTCTCAATCCTACAACACACCAACGATTGACTTAAGAAGTCTCAGGGATATACTTCATTTGTATAAACCAATACTTTTATTATTTTATATTTTATATTTTCAATGAAATAAGTGTGATGTTGTCACTATTGATTTTTCTTAGAATGTAAAAAACAAGTTGAAACAGGTGTGGTCAAAAAATCAACTTTGTGATTTGAAATATAACGTTATGTAAAATAGAATTTCCTATATACATAATAGTATTATTTTCACATTTATCTATTAGTACCAAATTTGTACCAAATGTATAAAGTTATGAATGGAACAGATTTTTTAAAATATCATCACCGTGTGATCTATATAAATGTTTAAAATCATTATTGCACATTCAAATATTTTGCTAAAAGTGTTAATTTTTTAAGTATATACCCAAGGACGCTTGTAGTGACCATCCACATTCCTACAGCAAACAGAAAGAGGGTTTTTGATGGCATGAGAACTTTGAAAAACATTATCTAAGTTTTACATCTTTCTTGGAAAGTTTAGCCCAGAAAATTAGGAAATGCAGATGGTCACTTTTAGTTTCCGTACAATACTTTGCTGGTGTGAAATTGATATTATTGGTATTCAGTATCAATGTGAAAATTTAAACGATATTTTGTAAGACACAATCAGTAATAGTAAAGTATTTTACCAATTTAAATTAGGCACATTTAGAAATTGATTTTAGTTTTTTTAACTTATATTTTCACTGCACACTTAATCCTAAAATTAAAAAACAAATATATATGACCACCTTAAAATTATTTTAATATAAATTTGGGAGGCTAATCATCCTTACTGGCAGCTGAGAAGCTGAATTGCGAAAGACGCGGCTACACGTGTTCGAGCTGCAGGCATGCAAGGGTGCCTTTGGCAGCCAGCCACATCAACCCATATGAACATAGAGTACAGCCAGCGATCGAAAGTGTTTGATTTTTCCGGAGGGAGGAAAACCAGAGGGCTCAGAGAAAAACCCTTGTGGCACAGAAGAGAACCAATGCACAACACTATTCACATATGGCCCTAGCTGAGAATCGAACCAGGGCCACAGTGGTGAGAGGCTAGCGCTTTACACACACACCACCCAAATGAATAATGTGTGATATATCGCTCTTGATTAAGTGCCACTTTTTTATTCCAGAATACCCCCCCCCCCACCTCCATGACCTCCTAAAAAATTACAAATGAATGAATAAACAAATGAATAAATAAGTAAATAACATTAAATAAAAATCACCATTGCTGATTTTGATTGCGGCCAAAATAAACCATGTACTTGCATGGCTGTGCTTGAGAATGCACGAAAATTACAACTAGTCCGAGTGACTTGTGGGAGTCCTAACTCTGTATAAATTTGGGGTTTTAAATATTTTTTTAAGAGTAATATATGAAAAATGGCGTAAATTTTAATTTGTAAAATTTCATACAGTTACGAAAAAGCATACAGATTAACAACTCTTGGTGTACACAACGCTTTATAGCAGTAACAGGTCACCTGTTAGGCCTTAGCTATGATACACGTGTTGTACCTTATCTTCATTCATAGAGTGTAATACATGTATGCAGCAGCAGTATTACCAATTTTGGTATCTCTTAACAGTAATCAATGTGGATTTTGACATAAAATGTGTAACAATAGGAATTTGTACAAATTACTGTTAACCGAAATTGAAGTTTTTAACGATAACTATATCCTACAACTCCCCCGCGATTGACTTGAAAAGTCTCAGGGATAGTTCATTTGTACGATCCAATACTAGTATTATTTTATATTTTATATTTCAGTTGACTGTCAAGTCTCATTTAATGGTTTGAGCAAGTTCTTAACCCCCCCCAAAAAAAAAAACAAACAAACAAACAAACAAACAAACAAACAACAAACTAAAATTCCCAAAACACACACCAAAATTGTTTGTTTTATTGAATTTTGGTTTTATATCATTGTCTTTTGTTTCACAACAAGCTTTGCTAAACAAACCACTCTCCACATTACCATTGATGTTTATTCAAATCAGTCTTGCAGTTAAAGTTTGTGATGGTATTATGTTGAATTATAAGCAGCTTGAGGTTGTATGCTCCCCGTGGAGTTGAGAAACTTTGAGGAATGGTCCAAGTATGCCTGATGAACAGGGATAATAATGAACAAAAAGCATCAAGATCTAGCTACTAGTGAGGATGCTCCATAAAAGTATTGTTAAAGTGACAAAACAGGTTTGGTTTTGTTTTAAGGGGGGATTGTTTGCCGATATTGGAGCTACACAAAGGGCTTACTTGGTTTTAATGATTGATCTACTCTGTACAATGCCTTGAGGAATGATTTATGAGCTATTTCAATGAATACATTCTGTATGTTTATAAATATGATTTATTGTCTAATTATCATGTGTTGCTATTATAAGTGAATTTCCATTTTTTTTTTTTTTTTTAAGACACAAGTTCATCCAATAAAAATGGATTTTAATGTGAGAACAATTTTTGTGAGCCACATCTACTGGTGACGTTTCAGTTTTTGTAACTGATCATTGGTAAAATTTCATTTTTGGAAAGTATATTGATGGATGTGGACCCCCTGCCCATTTCTCTTTCCCCCATCCAATAGCCTATTGGCTTGAAGGGCTCCCAATGATCTTGGATACCAGTTAACTTATCAAGTCTTCTGTATTACATTCCATGTTAGGGGGATGGGGTGTTACCTCCTTGTTACCACACACAGCTACACTGTTAGCCTTTGGTCAAGACCTTCGTGGTTTTTGACAGCTGTGTAGCTGCAAAGTGATTTGAGCGAAGACGAAGTTAGCGCCCAATGACAAGGGGCAAAGCCACAAGGTCTTTTCCAACTTGTTAGGAATTTCTAGCATTTGTCTTCATTTCTCAATTTTTGCTACCCCGTAAATTCATTAAGCCAGTCTGCATTGTGATTGGTTAACCCTTCACTTACTTGCATGAAAATTATGAATAATTTGTTTGAAACTTTATGAATAAGTCACAATCAAGTTGGGAAGGGCCTTATGGCTTCTGATGCGCACCGACTTGGTCTTCGCAGCTCCACAGCTAAAGCCACAAAGTCCTTGACGAAAGGCTATTTCACTGTCTGCCCCACAGTCTGCCATTTAGAAGTCAAACAGCATGTAAAGATATGGTGCATGTTTAACCAACACTTCACAGCAACACAGGTGGAATCTGACTCCCAAAAAAGCAAGACCAAGAAATATCGTGGAATGGGCCAATTCACATGACATCATCATCACAATGATTTTGGTTGAGCCATTTTGGGAGTCAATGTCCCAGTGTTTCACAATGTAGTGCGCATGTTACGCCACGTGGCGTTTACACGCTTGCCGTAATTTTTACGTGCAGTTTGGCTCCCAAAATGGCGAACGTGGCAAACAGTAATGGGGTCAAAAGGCAATATAGTCAAATAAAAGTAGAATGACAACAAAGTTTTGATGAAGCTTTCTGTATGTTCCGTTTATTTTCTCCACTTTTTGAGTGATTTTCATCAACTTTACAATCCAGACCTAACCCAGAGGTTTTTTTAATTGAATGGTGTGGTGTTACTTTTTAACTTTTTACAACATGTTTATGTGGATCTCATTTGATCAAAAATGAAGTCCAGTGGGAAAGATCACAGTTTGCAAAAGAAACAAAACACTTCTCAACCCAATTCGTCAACAGTATCCAACAGTTCAAGTACTTTTAAAACATGATTGTAAAACGAAATGGTTTCCAAGAATGTTATGCCTGCAAGAGTTTTGAAATGTGTTCACTGCAATCAGAAGTTGTTTTGTTGTTTATTTTGAAAAGGTGTCAGAGAATCCGCAAATGCCAGCATCCCTCCTGATCGTGAGCTCGAAGCCATGCAGCTTACTTCAGCTTCTTCTTGGGGCGGAGATTGTTGGAGTGGCCACACTTCTTCTTGCGACAGTTGGTGGCACGGGGGTGCAGACGGGCATAACACCTGATGCAAAAACAAACAAAAAAGTATATTACCATTAAAAAAATTTTAAAAGATTAATTTCGAAGAACCCTGACATCACAATGACATTTGCCATAGAAATGATAATGAAAATGCTGTTTACATCAGTCAATAGAGCCTTCTCACTGATGTCACTTTTTGTAGCAATGCGGGAGGTCTGCCATACTGAAGTACTACGCACATGTGAACAGCCATCCAGCATTGTGCTTCGTAATACATGTTTGCGCAGTTCTAGTAATGTGTGTGTGATGCGCGTGTGTAAGTACTTCCGCATGGCGAGTGATGAAACTGCGATGTCATCTGAGATGGGTCTATAAACAACGGTTGGTTTTACAATACAGAGTGGACTGGGTTCCATTTGAAAAAAATCAGCTAACGTAAGATTTTGTAGTAGGTTGGCACCTACGACAAAATTACTCAACGTTTGCGAAAATTTTGGAAGGAATGTAGGTCATGTAAAACAATACTGTCCTTTCACATGGCGCTCAATTTGTAAAATTTCGCAAGCTGTGGGAACATTAAGCAAGGAATGTTGTAGTTTTTTTTGTCATGTGAAAAGGGCTCTAGCCACTTTTTAGGGTCTCTTGGATTCATAAACAGAATTTTTAAAAAAATGCCATGAGATGTAATTTTTTGGAACTCACTTGCGGCAGATCATTTTGTCGCAGTTGTACTTGGATGCCAAGATCTTCAAGCTGGGTTCAATGATCCCTCCTCTTAGACGCAGAACAAGATGGAGAGTGGACTCTGTGGAAAAAGGAAGAGGCAGGTAAAGGATGTCAGTGACAAAAAGCAAAAAACACAGTTGAGAGTCGTGGCTGAATGTCTTGCACATCGGACTCAAGTTCTGGTGGACAAGTCATCGGGGTAGGGGTTCGAATCCTGGTCACGATACTCGTGTCCTTGGGCACAACACTTGACTTTAATTGCTTCTCTTCAACCAGGAGTAAATGGGTATCTGTGAGGGCAGAGATGGTTCTTGTGATTGATTTAGCTTGGTGGGCTACATACTTGGCAACACAGGTTGTATACTCCCCAGGGAGCTGAGATGGTTTAAGGAACAATACAACTGACCTAGTCACCGGGGAAATGAGCACCCCATGGGCGTCACCGCGTGATGGAGTAGAGGACTTTAAAAGAAGAGAGAGCTTGTAATGGTAAGCCCAACTTTTCACAAGACAAGAAAAGTAAATCTTTGGATGTACCTACCTTTCTGGATGTTGTAGTCTGACAGCGTGCGGCCATCCTCAAGCTGTTTCCCAGCAAAGATCAATCTCTGCTGATCAGGGGGGATACCTGCCATCAAAGTAAAATTACAATTAACAATCTGACTACAAGGAAAATGCAATTTATTTATTTATAACATACTATTTAAGTCAAATTCACAGGAGATTAAAAAAATTATGTGAGGAAACAGAGGAATTCCATTCCCCCCCCCCCCCCCCCGCCCTCCGTTCTTTTCAGAACCACCACAACTTACAAAAGAGATTTCTATCATATGTACAGGACCAGTGTTACCGCCATGACCGCACTAGACTAGACAGATTGCACCTCCACCTTGCAAAGTTTATGCTTGTCTGTATTGTTGGGATCAATGACAAATTTATGAAATTAATTTCCAAACTCGCCAAATAAACAAAATTGAACAGTCGCTGTTTACCTTCCTTGTCTTGGATCTTTGCCTTGACATTTTCAATGGTATCCGAAGGTTCGACCTCAAGGGTGATGGTCTTTCCCGTAAGGGTTTTCACAAAGATCTGCATGTTGGATCACTGAGTGGGAAACAACGACATACAAAATGGATCGTTAGCCTACTGTTATTTAATATTAAACTTTAACGTTTAAACCAACAAGAACAAACTGAACAAAAGTACACGTGTGGGTCAGAAATTGTTTTTCTGAAATTGCAAATTATGTCTTGTTTGTTAGCATTTATTAGTCTTTTGACACGCATGACACAGGGTAACTGTTACCGTTAGTTTTTACTTTTACTGTATATTATTTTTAACTGGAATTTAATTAGATTTTAAACATCTTTTTGTAAAATTAGTCCGCATGGTCATGCTACTCCGTCAACTCAAAGGTTCACTTCTATTCTAATCTACATGATCTACGAATATGATACGACAATGTGACAACTCGACCCGCTTGATTGAAGGCCTTTTTTACTTCAAATTATTCGTTGTAAATCCAGCATTTATATATTTGACGGTTGAACATAAAGCAGTCTTATTATAACATCGCTGATACATACGATACAATTTACGGTTTAAATACCACAAATAATCAGTTTTTGCAATTTGTTTCGAAGACATTTTTTTCGTAATGTACCAACCTCACACAAGTCACGGCAAAAAGGCCATCCACATGCATTTAACTGGTACTATCGACCTACACATTTTCGGTATTGGACTGTTTGATTACCAGTTATAAAAGATGTCCGGTCAATTCGGAAGGACGCCCTCTGTTGATTTTATCATTCGATGGCTTGGGGGTTTTCTGCTTGCCGTGGTCAGGAGGCCTCGCTCTCCGGGCCTACTGTACAATACTACTAAAAACACAAGTAAGAAAGTAAACCGCAAAATAGTACAGAATAGCAGATTGTTTGATGTTCAAATATCGTCCCGAGATACATCATGGCTGACATGAGCTGAAGACAGGCAGAGAGGAAGAGTCAGCTATAGGCGCTCTCTCACAAAAGACGAAGCACTGGACCTGATGGGGAGTGATGACAGTGGCGGCGTAGCCGGGGAGGGAGGGAAAAAAAGGGGGTGGCAGTTGCCCCCTGGAACATCTTGCCCCCTGCTTGTCCCCCTGCCATCCTCTGGACACCTTGAAAATTGCTATAATTTTAATGTGTTATTATTTTAAATAGTTGTTTTTATAGATTCGAGTTGGTTTAAAGCTTTCATTATTGTATAGCACGAAAAAAAACATGTGGTAGATAATTAAAAACTGAAAATGAATGTCGTCATGATCCCGACAATTTTGCAAGCCACGTACAATTTTGCATGAGTTGAATGCATGTATTTTGTGCATTGTCGTCATGTCAGTGGCATATTATGCAAAAGTTTCTGTATTTATTTTCAACCCGTCAAACTTCGCTCGGAGAATTTTTTTTTACAATTTTTGTTTTATTTCGGCAAAAATCGGGCAATGCAACTTTAAAGTTGACAGACGTGGGCGCCCTTCATAATCATTCGTCGTATGGATACCGTAATTTTAGGTTCCAGTTATTAAAATGTACCTAAAAACCACGGTATCCATACTACTACGTCCAATAGGTGCTATCAGTCGATTGGTTTTATCTGTGCCGTGGTCCTATATACGGCACTGAGAAGTCGGACTAGAGCAGGCGAAGCTGGGCTTCATCAACAAGACTCACGCCAGGCCTATCTTGAATTATATGTGTAATGACTTTCATAGATGCTTCAAAAATGTTATTTCAGACGGAAATATTTCTCTGGAGGATTGGTATTTGAATGATCTTTCAGTAAGCTTACCTCAGAGATTTTTATAATCAATTTTGTCGCCATACCCAAAAATAAATTGTATCCTGTTTAGTATTTTTTAAATTTTTTAAATAATATGATACTCCTCATAAGTGTTATTTCAGAAGGAAATATTTCTCTGCGTTTGGGGACTCTTGGTGGGGGGGGGGGGTGATTCCGAAATATTACACATATAATTCCAATAGTACCAAAATCGAATAAAAAAGTCCTTTTAGTGTTATTCTTCTTTCTGCTTACCCAAATTTCCCCACAGTTTCGGACCGATTGTGGTGGGGGTGGCTGATGCCCCATGTCCCGGCTACTATCGCCTATGTCCGGAGGATTGATTACGATCTTCCTATTAGCCTAAGATTTCCACTTGCCATTATTATAACAATGTTTTTCGGTAATAACCATTGCAGAATATTTAGGTATAAATAGGCTACCCGTGCAATAATTTTCATAGATTCAAATCTTTTCGGTTGCAGAAATAACATGGAGGACGAACCTTCTATGATTACCACTGGATTTAGGCACTTTCGCACAAGCGGTCAGTACATTATGAAAAATGATTTTACACATGATATTCAAATTACATGTGTAGGGGGGCTACGTAAAATAATTTTGCATACAATGACGGTGTAGTGAAACGGTGAAACAATTTTAATATTTATGCGAACGTCGGGCTGCATCAAGCGGGCTGCAATAATGTTGCACCGATCCACAAGTTTGGACAGTTGTGTGGCCCGATTTTCGCCCTAAACGTATTTTTTAAAGTTTGTTTTCATAATTTTGTCTCTGAACGAATTTTGGCAGATGACGCTGTTTCAAAACGAAAAACTAACTTTTCGCACATGCCACGGACAATGCACACTAAATGTAAAATTCATTGTCACTTTTTTTCTTCGTTTTTTTCCGTGCAATACCTTAAAAGCCCCAGTCAACATTGGTAAGAAGAAAAACACAAACGTTCACAGATTTACATATACCTATGGTATAAATATATTGATGGTAGAAAACTTTCCTTGAAATATATTTCTGCGTGAAGTGTTTTTGTTTTTACATAATAAATTAAACAAGAACCAAAAATTAGTTTTCATCTCAGTGATACGAAAACTCTGTCTATAGGAATGCATACAAAAATGCTGAATGTATTTTTACCGTTTTCTTGCAAATGAAACAACGAAATGAGCTGACGTTTTCACAGGTTGGTTTTATGGAAGTATTACAGACAGTAACTTTCTGGATTGTATAAATATATAAATCTAAACTTTGGGGTCACCTAGGCCAAACAATAAATGAAACTGAAATTTGAAATTTCTTTAAGATTTGTGCAGAACTTGAATGCATCATAAAGCGTACTGTGATGTCAGAGACAGGCATGAGGCTAATTATATCAACCTCGTTCTCGTGGTTTTCAACAAGCGTGCACGCAAAATAGTGCTTCCGGGGGCAATTTTTATGTTTGTTGACGAAGGTTGTAATTTTCGTTTTAAACCCAACATTCATTTTACACAGTGACCTTTTCACTATGAAATAAATACTTTTTTCTATTAAAGTTATAACAACAATGGCAATTTTAGTCTAAAAAAAAGAAAAAAAAAGAAAAGCTTCTGGGAATGCAATCAGCGTTGTTTGTCAGTGCCGCTCCTCCTTCAAGTGTTAAAAAGCTTGTGGGATCGATATGGCACTCTGCTATTAATGGGAACGATACTGCATTTCATGGCACCCTCATCCCCACCATGCATCTGTGCAGCAGCAAAATTCATGAGCCATGAAAATGTATCGTGTCGTTCATGTCACTATTTTGAGGCAGCCACTGTCACAGCAGATTAAATCATAATTGTCTGCGAGTTACATCCGTCCTTTACATTCGCCTTCATATAAACTCTTCCCCCAATTGATGAGCAGTCACGCTACATGTAGATTGGTATAGAAATACTCCGTTGTCAAATTCAGTTCAGCTCTGTTTGGAGAGATAGCTTACTCGTTTAGCCATGACAAGTAAAGTTGTTCGCCATTACTGATTACGTTCTTGGTAAGCTTTTTGTTCAATCTTTCCTTTGGTAAAAGTACCGATGAGTCGGCGGACTTCCACTTTTGTTAAATTCACACAATATTACCATGGAGGTGATATGAACAACATTTTCATGTAATTTGTTGGTATGAAACTCTCTCTTAAAATAGTAGTCCCAGATACGACTAATTTGTTGTTTTGTTAAATCTTTTTAAATGTAACTTAATGTTAATAATTTATCTACCCAGTTGCATGTACCATTTTATTTGTTGTTTATGATTGTTAATAATTTTTAGACCCAGTAACTGTCGTAGCAGGACTGATAATGTCAAAATCTTAAAAAAGGAGTTCAGCACCACAGTTACTCTGGGTCTAAATAGTTTTAGAAGGCCTATTACATGTACATGACCCAGTAACTGGGGCGCTGTACTCCTTTAAAAAATTTTTGACATTGACTAGCTAGTACGACTGACAATGTCAAAAAATTTTTAAAAGGAGTACAGCGCCCCATACTCCTAGAACTATGAGGTTCGTTCCGCTATCGTCTCCACGAACCTCATAGAGTGACATGTACAAAATCCTATTCGAAACTTTCTGCCCTTCACATTTACATGGCTACAGTTCTTTTTTGTAATCAGATCTCGCCAAAACTAGGCTCTATGTGTTCTTTCAACTCTCATCGAGCGTTGCACGGGTCCAGAAAATCCACTCCGCAAACTAAAAGTTGTTAAAAAGGGATAAATACTCACGGTAACTCAGATCCCATTCAAACAGTATTGCAACAAATATGGCGGCCGGAGTTGCAAAATTAACTGGTACGCGGAACCAGCCCATAGGACCAGCGCACCGCATAGCAGCATGTATGTACTTGAAATCGGTGAATACAAATTCAGTCTTGAGACTTCAAGGAGGCAGCGGAGGCACTTGCCTCCATGCCCCCGGCTCTTGCCTTGTGGCCCTTTACAATGTACATGTACCTCAGTAGAAATTTAAGTTTTCCTCATAGAGGTGTCCTTTATCGGAGGCCGGTCATCTCGCCCCCAAACACTCTCGCCCCCAACAAACTCGCCCCCAACAATGTCGCCCCCAAACAATCTTGCCCCCAGCCTTTGACAATCTCGCCCCCTGACAATCTCGCCCCCAAACAAAGTCGCCCCCTGACAATCTGAAGAAAAAATTTGAAAAGTCGACTTTTTAACCATGATGAAGTTAATAAAGTGTTCACTTAAAGTCGATTTCGAAAATAAAGGAAAATGCGTAAACTAAAAAACAAAGAATATGTGAATGATCTCCCTGGTAGTAAGGAATGGTACATGTTGTTGTTAAGATGTTCTGTGATTTCTTATTGAAAATTGTCTCTCACTCTTGAATAAAAATAATTTTTTAATGCACTCAGGGGCATTTCGTGGAGACAAAATCAAACTGTCAGTCATTGAACGTGTCACCTGACAAGCTGGGGTGCACATTGAAAAATGCCACTTTGATTTGATTCACTGATTACCGAAATCGATCGATCGCAAACTATAGTCCGCCGCCGTGGAAGAGATCAATGGGACGGTGGTTATTAGTTGCAGAGCATTTCACCCTTTTTTCTTGTGATTTTTCAATACCCTTCTCAAACTTCGTTCAGTGGATGATTATAAGCCGATACTTTTCTGACAAAATATCATACAAGTTTTTGACAGCATTGCGACAACATCTCCCATCAATTAATTTCTAAGTTTACACCGTAAGTCATCAGAACTTCCAGTCATCATCAGGGGGCGACTTTGTTTGGGGGCGAGATTGTCAGGGGGCGAGATTGTTGGGGGCGAGATTGTTGGGGGCGAGAGTGTTTGGGGGCGAGATGACCAGCATCCCCTTTATCAGAGCAAAACTGCCTTGCCATTGCAAGACTGAGGTATCAGGCCTACACGTGTACGTGTACATGTTGACCTCGTCACTTCAAGTGGAAATAATTTCAGACTGCATATAATACTGTCTCAGTTGACCCCTTGCACTCAACATCACACTTGGGCGACTTTGCCACGCTCAACATTTTTGAAGTCAAGCGGTAAGCGTGGAAACTGCCACGTCGCCTAAAATTCACACTACACTGTGTTACACAGGGGGACATTGACTCCCAAAATGGCGCAACCAAGATTATTGTGGTGATGATGTCAGCAGGCCCGATTGCTTCGTTCTTGAAAGGGCAAGGGCACCAAGGCATTTTCTTTTTGATACAGGGCACCTCTATGAGGAAATTGTAAATTTGTACTGGAACATTTCAAGGGCACCAGGGCAATGACCAAGGGCAACGGAGGCAGTTGCCTCAGTTGCCTTCGTGAAGTATCATGCCTGCGTCAGGTGAATTAGTTCATCCCTACGCATTGTAATGTAATGTAATGCTAAAATGTTTACAGTGTCCCTAGAAAACAAATTGATATAATTTTGAGTAACTTTTTTTGGTTTTAATCTCTCTTACAGAGGATGCGCTTTGGCTTGCATGAACTCTGAAATCCACATGAAGCTGTGGTTAAGTTTCCAAGAATAACTTTAGACCTCAACGGCGACATCGGAGCTCAAACAGTATGGAACTGCAGTCAGTACAACGGCCTGTGACCGTCTTTCTCTACAACACCTCGAAGGGCGACCTGTTCTGCATGGAATACACAGAGGGCCTCACTGCAGAGGCGTTGTGTATTGCCTGTGCCACAAAGTGCAGGATCCCACGCCTCAGCTCATACCTTTTTACGATATATGACAGCAACAAGAATTTGTGGTTGTCCCCGGGGGCTAAAGTCTACCCTACAGATGTTGGCCTGACTTTCCGCATGAGGTTTCACATGTCCAAGTCGCCGATGAACATCACTTCCCTGGATAAGGATGTTGTGAGCTACCTGTTTGCGCAGTACCTCCATGATTTCCATATGGACAAAATCCCCAAAATTACCATGGAGGAGACACTGGGGCTGGTAGTGCTGGACATAGTGCGCTATGCCAATGAGAAAAATATAAACGTTCACCATTGCCTGGGGAGGAAGCACTTCAGGAAGTTTCTCCCAAACTCTCTCTTGAGGAAGCTGAATATCTTGGACAAATGGAAACTTAAGAAGAAAGTGAGCAAATTTGTTGTTGTCTACAGTGTGGGTGGTATTGCCTGTTGATGGTTTACCAAGATAACAAAACTATAATACTTTTCGGAGGCAATAGAGGCAATTGCCCTCTGGTCATTGCCCTGGTGGCCTTTGAAATGTCACAGTACAACAGGCCTGGATTACACGGAGGCCATGGCCTCTGTTGCCCTGGTCTTGGCCTTGGTGCCCCCTTCACATGTTTCCCATGTAGGCCTATGTACTTTCTGATTTTCCAATGGTAGTGCCTTTTGCAAAGTGAAAATGACCTTACCATTTCAATGGTGAAAGTCCAGGCAGGAATTTTGCAAAGGGCACTTCCATTGGAAAATCTTAAAGTCTATGGGAAACATTTGAAGGGGGCACCAAGGCCAAGATTAGGGCAGCAGAGTAATCCAGGCGTGCTGTTCTCTGTTGATTTAAATTGCTACACAAAACAAGCAAATGTTTTTATTAAATAGTGTTGTTTTAGGCAATCTGTGTGGTGTCTAACGACAGGACTATAAGGAAAAAACATCAAAATTTGTACCAAGTAGACCGATTGCGCGACCCACGTCACATGATTTATTGTGGGTATTAAATGTACACAAACACAACACCTCCATAGGAAAGTGTGGTACGGTACATGATGATTGTTGCATTTGTTTATTCGATCAAGGCTTTTCTTTCTTGAAATCTGCGGAAAATATTCCAGAGTGTGTACGAGAGACCTTCGAGTGGCTGAATAAAAGCCAGTAAGGACAGTTCCAGCAAGTCTTAGAAATTCTACAAGGAACGTGTTCACGATGTGGCAGTATTTGTTGCACGACCACGGAATTTGGCCCAGACGACCGTGCATGATCACCGATCACACACTTTTCAACACAAGAATTTCACAGTTTTGGAGCCGAAATCATCCAAAGAAAAGGCTTTCCAAAACTGTGTGATTCCTTTGTCTATTTGAAATTCCGCAAGGCTAGGTATAAATGCTCACTTTTCCAACGTTCTTTATTCTTTTTTAACGGTGATTTACATTACGAACAAATGATCAAAATAACTGGCGGGTTGCTACATCGTCGTCCAACGCCGGTAGTGCATAACTCAAAATAAACCTCTTTTATAGTAGAATACTGGTAGATTATGAAATGGTAATATGATTTTACGCATACAACTTTAATAAAAGGGCTTAGTAACTGTGTTATTATTACCAAAAGCCGACTATTTGTTTGACTCTATCGGTTACAGCATGTATTTGCAGGTAGTTTGCCATCAGCTGAGATGACGAAGTACCCACTACAGGTCACGTGATGACATGTAAACATTGGTCGTGCAATCGATCTATTGGTGAACAACAAATTCATTAGTGTTATTGAATACTTGTTTATGCAATTTAGATTAAAGAGAGCCTAGATGAGTTCCGTCGGTGCGATCAGGATGTCAACAACTGCCACATGATGTTCCTTATCTCACTGATGGAGGAACATGAGACGTGGGGCGTGGAGGAGTTTGAGACGGTCAAAGGTCAGAAGTTTGAGGTCAGCATCACACACAAGGGAGTGAAACAGACGGCACCTGCTGACCAGGTATGAGTATGGCCTTATGTATAATCCTTACAGACCAGGGCCCAATTTCATAGAGCTGCTTAAAACCCTCACGTTAGCGGGAAGGATAAAAAATGTTCCATATGTTACCAAATATGGTCATAAATCTTTTTTCAATGGGCCAAAAAGGCCAAGATTCCATGTAATCCTCACCCCTGGTATACCCCGCAAGCCTGTAGACTCCCATTGGCCCGACCCTAACCACTGCAGAGTAAGGAGTGTTGAAAGACAGCAGCCACCTGTCTCAGTGCAGTAATTGATTGACCCATGTGCCAAGGATGTCCCTTTGCACAAGGGTATGCAATTTGTTAAAACAACTTGTGCGGCACGTGGGCACTAAAAGTAGCTAAGCACAACCAAAATCTGCTTACCAGAACAAGGTTACAAGCCAAAATACCATTTCAAATGTACCATCTGTGACTGGTATCCTGCTCAGTTTTGCTTAGCAGAAAATGGTTTTAAAAGCAATATTCAGTGCTTAAGCAGCTTTATGAAATAGGGCCTGGGCAGTTTAGCAGGGCTCACCCTTAACACTAGCTCGGCTATATTGTCTAATAAAAACTGCTATGGGCTAGTAAACACCACTCCTTAACTTGCCCTGTGGGCTAATAAAAACTGTGCAATTTACTTGTTTATAATGCTCTTACTTCTTCCTTTTCAGATGTGATTAATACATGTACATTTTAGAAATGTGTTAATTTGTTTTGAAGTGTGTGAGTGTAGTTCTTCATTTGACCGTTAAACTGGTTGTGATCGCTACCATTAGTATCAGGAAGATACATTTATGACAAGACATGTTTAAAATTTGGGCAACGAAAACTTCCCGGGGGCAAGTAAAATGCACAGTTTACTAGCCCCTTGGGCTACTTTACAAAAAGCTTTAAGCGAAAGGCCTGAATGCTAGCGTGTGGCCTCAATCCTCCCATATCCTCTTCTCCTATGTCACTCCACAGCAAATTGTTTGGACTTTGGATAAGATTGGAATGCCTGACCCAGTGATAGGCAATTTTTGTTTGGGCCTACTACCTACTGGCCATAGTCCTTCTGAATCCGTCACTTTGGCAATTAGACAGATTGAACTGGGTCTGTAAGGGTCAACTACAAAATATAATGTACAGCTGTGACGGAATTGTTTAATATTTTGTTTATTTCGAGCCGTTGGCAGCGGCTTTCCGGTGTACAAAGTAATTCACTGAGCTGCTGTGGGTGGCGTGCCGTAGTGAAAGAGTTAATAATAATGGAGTCTTGTAAAGTGCTTGTACAATACATGTACCCACCATAAGGAGCTCAAGGCGCTAAAAATTATCCCTGGTCGTCAGGCATACTTTTTTTTTTACATGTATGTCCCGTCTCTTTGTAAAAACATTGATATTTGACTGGGGAAAATGATCAAGACCGCTTCATGTATGTGTAGACTAGTTTTTTCGTTGGACACAAAGCCACTTGTCAGTCTGCAAACGACGCTTAATAAATTCAGCTTGGCACCACGTGTTTTTTTTTTCAATTTGCAATGAGGGCACGATAAAGCCCATTTAGAGAAACTGCACATTATATGGTACACTTTATTAATCCAATCTCCTTGATTGCATGAGCAAATTGATTACCTCATCAATCACCCAAGAGGATATCCATTATATCAGGCTTGATTTGTTTTTTAACGACCTTGGCTTGTGTGTCACCTAAAGTTTTAATTTATGTTGATGCATCCATCTATCATGTCTATCGATGTATGGAGTCTACCTATTCCAGTCAAAGGCTCTGGGGGAAACATCCTCCCATCTTGAATTAAAAAAAGAACAAGAAAAAGCTCCTCCTTTAAAAAAAAAAAAATCCGGGACGAGAAACTTTTTTTTTTTTTTTAATACATTAAAACCCACCTGTGCATGTGCTCCACAAACTTCCACAAAATTGCCTACCCCTTACAGCCATGGTGCATTTGCGTGCTTTCCACAAACTTTTGCTTGTTTTTCTGAAGAGTAGTGCACAAGTACCACAAAGTACCACAGTGAAATAAATAAAGTCCTACACTGAACAGTTACTGCAGGATTGCATGTATGTGGAACTGCCCTGCTTTGCTCACACAGTGTCTTGCTTTCCAGATGCCATGGGACTACATGTATGTGGTTTCTATGTTCTTCAAAATTCCATAGTTTTACTTTGTGGAAGCGGATTTTTGTTTTCAGTTTGCTGTGGTATTGGGTGGAATTGCATTGTGTTCTACAGAAGTACACATGTTCTTCGAAATTCCACAACTGTGGAATTCCGTGGAATGAATTGGTTTTTGAACAAAGTGCACTGATTGTAGGAGGGGTAACCCTAACAGTTCTATTCCATCAAACTCCAACAGTGGGTTTTGTTAGACTGGGAACTGCATGAGTAAACTGATCATGCTTTACATGGGTTCAGGCGTGCCACCATAATCAGAGTACCACAGTTTGGGTGTTGAGTTACTGGTTAGTGTTGGAATTTGTTAGAGTGGGGAAGGATCCTAGTAAATCACTGAAGGGAATTACAATGTAGGGTTAATACTTTACGTTCAACTTTCCTTCCAATTACCACATTGCAGGCCAGGTTGTTCAAGCTGTTTTTTGAAGACATTCTAAGTGTTGGGATGATGGCATCTCGTGCAGCAGGATCCAGTAACTGGATTGTACTGGTCAACCAGCGAGAAGGACAACCAAAGGTACAGTATGCATTGTAATCCACCAGTAAACCATACTAACCCTCCAACATATACAGGCACATACTGCAAGATGCCTCAAACTCTCCTATTCTATGCACATAACTGTGAGGTAACCCATGGCACACTTTCCTGTCATTTGTATCTGTGACCAATCAGTGCCACAGATAGCCACTGCAGACATCGACCAAGGTTGAGAACCTTTTCTCTTCCAGGGATGGATTTCACAAAGTGGTAGGACTGGTCTTATCTTGAAGTAGGATGAGTAACTAGTCCTAACTTATAGGACTTGTCATAAGTTAGGACTAGTCCTAAGTTAGGACTAGTTTTGTGAAATCCACCCCAGTAGTGGCCCAAACTTCATTGCCATTAAGCACAGCTGGTGGCTTCTCCAGTTTACCACTCTCATAGAAGCACCTTGGGCAATGGTTCTACTCTCTACATCTGTGTCTGCTTCAAAATGTCACTGTTATGGCATAGTGAGGATGGGGTTGGTTGTCTCGAGAAACATACTGATCAGCCTCTCCTTCAAGGTACCTTCATGGTATGGGTAGCATGGGTGGCTGGTATGTAAAAGGGCTCTCCTCTCACACCGCTGTGGCCCTGGTACGATTCCTGGCTAGGGCCATTATGTATGTGAGTAGAGTTGTTCGCTGGCTCTCTCTTGTACCACAATATTTTTTGTCGGGGTTTTCCACACGTTTTCCCTTCTGTATGCACGTTCACTCGCAGTACACACTTCTTCGCATCTTCTCACTCTTAACTTTATGTGTTCCAAAGGCAAAACTGTGAGATATTCTGCTAGCTTTTCCCCCCACTGCTACTGCACTTTAGAACTCTTGCTTTCCACATCTTACAATCTGTTCCAAGTCAAGAGAAATCCTTCTCTTTCTTTTTATGTATCTTTCTTGTAGCCCTCATCTCAAGTGGTCTTTTGGCCTTGTGTTGGGCATTTTTTCATAAAAAATAAAAATGTACATGGACTGTGTATACTGTACATGATGTTCTGTTCGGCCCTCATATGGCAAAACAATGTAACTCAATTTTTTGTGGTTTTTAGATTGATGCATTTTCTGGGTAAAATGAGGACGCTCTTCATTTCTAGATGAGTCTCAATTCTGTACGTTGCTCCGTTTCCGAGATACAGCCATCTGTCTCGAGCCTTACAGCCATCTGTCTCGAGGCTTATTTGGCATTTTTGAAAGTTTTGTTGTCGTTTTTCTCAAAATGCCCATTTTCGAGTTGCATTGTTTTGCCATGTGAGGGCCGTGTTGTAGCCAAGCAGTCTAGTTTATCAGACTCAAGTTCTGGTGTCATAAGGAATGCGGGTTCAGGTCCCGGTCATGACACTTGGTGTCCTTGAGCAAGACACTTGACCAGAATTGCTTCGTCCTTCCAATGTTCAGCCGTAGGTCCTGTGTGTTGTGCGATGCACATAAAAGAACCCAGTACACTTGTCGTCAGGAGAATGGGTTTGCCCAGGTTCTTTTTGCATGGTTTGCTGCAAATTGCACCACATCACTCTGTAAACTCTTACAAGACACGCCCTTAATTCAAACATGTACATATTAACCTGGCTTAATTCTCATAATCTCTTTGAGTTATAAATGTGTCAAAGCCATTAAGGTTCACCTGTTAAAAAAGTCTTTATTGATTAACGTTGATAATACAACAATTCACAACAATGTCTCAGTGCGCTTTGCATTAGTGGCCTGGGCCCAATTTCATACAGCTGCTTAAGCAGAAAATATGGCTGAAAAATGTTCTGCTAAGCGGAAATGAGCAGGATACCAGTCACAAATTGTACATGTGACGTGGTAGTTTGGCTGGTAACCTTATTCTGGTAAGCATAATTTTGTTGTGCTTAACTACACTGTACTTTTTGTGCTTAAGCAGCTTTATGAAATTGGCCCCTGGTCATTGGGCCAATAACGACTGTAATCTTTCTCAGCTCCCTGGGGAGTATACAGCCCCGAGCTGCTGTGGCACTCCGATGGCTTTTTCAAACACAATATCAACCTCTACCCCTGCAGGTAGCCATTTATACCCCTGGGTGAAGAGAAGCAATTATAGTAAAGCATCTTGCTCTGGGACACAAGTTTCATGACTGGGATTCAAACCCGCACCACGATGGCGTGACCACTAGAGTTTAAGTCCGGTGCACTAGAACTCTGGCATTGACACGCCAACCTGAAGTCCGTTTCACTTTCGCTAAAACGACCGATTTATTGAAATCTTTCGCTTTTGATTTCTATACAGCAAATGTTTTGCTCATTGAGAGTTTAAACAATAACCAGATACCAGGAGTATCAACACATTTTTTATTTTGTTAAGAAGGTTGTGTTTCCCACGATAGATAGCTTCTGTACAACTGAACAGTCATTAGAAGAATCCTCTGCTTTTAACCCTTTCGACTCCACATTGTTTATGCAGCCTGTGGTGGCCACATTGTTTGACCACTCAGGTGTGAACCACACTCTTACACAACAGGAAGCTGTTGTACAAAGGCCGATTATACAAAGACCATTTTCACCTTGAAGATGTTTATTTTGCAGCTAAATATTTAATAAAATAATGGTCAGCCATTTTGTCGAACCAAATTCGACCATATGTTCCTTTGGTTGTATTTCCAAGAGGCAAATTGATGTTTTTTGAATCACTGCTCACTAATTACAAAACACTGTAGGTGCTTTATTGCATGAACAGCTCTTAAAAAGGATAAGAAGCTATTCCAAACAGCAACATTTCAGAGATTTGAGGGCGTTGTGTCCTTTGAACACCAGCAGAGGTTCCAGCTGCCTGTTTGACTTCCTGAACATTTCCTAGTACATTTTCAAAATTACTGACGGAGCGTAAACCTGAGCCTTGTAGGGGAAGCCGTGGCTTTGAAAAGGCCTGAAATGGGCTGTTTCCTCATGGTTATAGTCAGGCCTGTGGCTGTGCATGGAAAGATGAACTCTCACCCAGATACTGCACTATGCTTGCGCTTGCGGTCAAATCACAAAGGGTGCCGTCTTTGTCAAACTACGATGTGACCGTTGGCGTGATTCCATTAAGGGTCATTCCATAAAGGTGGGGACACAATTTGTGACATTTTTCAAATTTATAATTTTTTTGTTAGAAAAAATGTTGATTCTTATTTTTGTTTTCCAATCATCACATTTTATTTGGGTGTTGAAAGTGTTTTAGAAAGTTTTAAATCATTCCCACATCATCTTACCTGATATTTTTTCTAATATTCTTAAAAATTCATTGTAACGATGTAACAGGGACACCATGCTTGTAACAAATATTTTTTCAATATTATGGAAGTAATAAACAAATTTACAATGTTCAATAGAAACTTGATGCCAAATTTATAAAAAAATAACTTCCTTCATGGGTATTAAAGTACATATGGCTGAGAAAATTAAGGATGTATGTCACAATGTAACGGGGACACCAAATGTCACACCTATGGTGGCCCCGTTACATCAGTGTACATGTAGGCACTGTATCACATTTATTTTACACCACAGTAATCAAGTGAAATCTTTTTATGATTCACGTCTGGTGTTATTTATACTACATACACAAGTTATGTACAGTATGTCAAGCAAGATTGACTAAGTAGACTAGTGAAGTAGACTAGTGAAGTAGACTAGTGAAGGCTTCATATAGGTGGTAACGATGTAACAGTGTCCCTATGGTTCCATCTTGATGGAATGATCCATAATCATGACAACACAGCCCCTTTAATGTTAGCACTCAAGGCAAGTTTGGTTTTCTTAACTGGTCTACGTGCACATGTACATGTAAATGAAACTGTTGCCTGTTTTAAAAGAGTGTGACATTACTCAAGAATGCAGGGCTCTGAAGCAAAGAATGGGGAATAACTTAAAAAGTTATTTTGAAAATATCATGTACATGTACATGTACATGTATCTGTACACATTTTAAACATATCTCTGTACATGTCATGCATGTTGGTGTTCTGCAGGTTCTTTTTGAAGAATGAAAGAGGCCTACCCAGGGTTCTCTCCATGCACAAGCTAGCATATTGGGCCGATATGCAGAAATTACGGGCAGATGCACAGAAATTATGGCCGATACGCAAAAAATAATAATAACAATAATTTTTTCTTTTTTAGATTTTAATTCACAAAAAATCCTAACATAAAACCATTTTAAATGCTCCAGATTGCACAGTAGAGCTTTTCAAAGCAAACATAAACATTAGATAAAAACATTCCAAGGGCCTGCTACATGTACCAATTCAACGTTCTTCGGCCACACTTTCAAAATTTGGGTCCAGAATGCCCCATAGTTTTGAAAAATCCTGGGAAAAAACCCTGCTACCATACATGCTACATGTACATTGTACATTCTGTGGAGTGTTTTGACCTGTTGGCCAAGGACTCCAACGTTACTGTTGTCAGAATGTGAGTTTGAGTGGTGTCACTTTGTGACCTTGAGCAAGGTGCATGGTTACAGCCTTGCTCTGTGGTACTATGTTACACCATGGCACATGGACATGTGCATCATTAATCATACATCCATTACATTGTACATGAAGTTACCAGATGCTGTATACAGTGTACATCCTGTGTGTTGTGTATTACATTACCATTAACACCTGAATGAAAATATTGGTTTTCCTCATTGTGGCAAGGTGTACTGTACACGTAGGTATGAATTGTGCAGATCAGCATCTGAACTACTGGGAAAGCTGGCATGGGAAGTGATCGTTCTACATGTACATGTAAGCAGAAATGCCACAGAGAGCACCAGAATCAAATTAGGGCCCAATATCATAGGGGTTCCAATATCATAGTGCTGTTTAACGGTAAGCAAATTTTCATGCTAACCATAGCAGAAAAATTTGCTTAAGCGTAAGGGTATTTCACAGGTTAGCAAGAAAATTAGGCGGGCAACTTGCGCGTTCACCATGGATTTGCATTGTTATATCATTCATTTTCCTACAGTAAACACCGGAAGGTGAGCATGCCTTTTCCTGTGCTTACGGTTAGCGTTGCTATGAAACCACACAGTAAGCACAAAATCAGCTGTCAAGCAGCTCTATGAAATTGGGCACAGGGGCCAATTTCATACAGCTGTTTAGAAGGAAATACTTCTTAGCAAATTTCTCTGCTAAGCAAAAAATGAGTGGGGCACCAGTCGCAACAGTGTAAACATAATGGAATGTTTGCTGGTAACCTGTTTCTGCTAAGCAAGATTTTTCTGTGCTTAGCAAGTTTCTGTGCTAACAGGCTTTATGGAATTAGCCATGTACTGTACATGTACTCAAATCCAGGGCCAATTTTATTTAAGAGAGCTGCTCAAGAAGACAATGGTGCTCAATAATTTTCTGCTAAGCAAAAAGAAGCAGTATACCAGCCACAAATGGTACATGTGACAAGGCATTTTGGCTGGTAACCTTATTCTGGAAAGCAATTTTTGTTTGTTTGTGCTGAGCTGCTTTCCATGCTTTAGAAGCAGCTCTATGGAATTGGACCCTGGAGCCTTCCTCCATGCTTGAAGGGTGAAGGAAACAGTTTTATGGTGGGTGAAGTTTGGAAATTAAAAACTGGGCACCATGCTTGTGAAATATATGTAAGGTGAACCACAGTACCTACGCGTACGCAGTATCATGTCTGTAAAAATTGTATGACTGGCCATTTTGGAAACAGGCAACACAATTTATTTTTGAGGTGGCCATAGAGAGTCTGGATGCAGTTTGACATTTGCGCGGGTTATATATACAGAGCTCCTATTAAGTTTTTTTGCTGGCTAAGGATGCCCCTGGTGCTCATTTGTCGCAGGAAAACAATTAAAGTGTTGAACTTTCATGTCTGTAGACTTACCTTAGGTCATGAAGGGAGCTGTGCAATAAATAGACACGTCTTTATCATGGTGCGGCCATTTTGATTTTCTCCCATTCAAACCAATATAACCAAACCGAGGCTGGAAGGGCAAATAGTCTGGTTCCTTTTTGTACAATGAATATGAGCATCTATTACTGTTATTTGATACAGAGAACATGACCAAGATGGTGGCAGCATGATAAATGTCTATTGAGGTTGTGTTAGTTTAAGCCCACCCCCCCCAAAAAAAACGTGTGAGAACTCATCCTTATGCCTTTTTTAAAAAAGGAGGAATCCTTTTTTTTTCGTTGCAAAATGGCCTCCATACAAATTTTTTCCAAGATGGCCGCTAGCTTATTATAGACCCTATGCACATGACGATAGTTGAGTAGGGCGCCCTCGGCTAGAGGTGAAAAGAAGGTAGCTCATTGGCCGATCTTGTGTGCCGCGCGTACATAGCTTTGCATTTTCCGTTGTTTCATCATCGTTTTACCTCTAAGATGGTGGCGTGATGATATAAGGTACCCTTCAAGCTGTAGGGAACCAGCATAATTTTTCTGTCTATAAATTCGGTCGTATTTTTCACAAAAACATATTTTTAGGGCAAAAAGCGTGAAGCAGAAAAGAAAGTGGGCAGGGATGCTAAACATATTTTTGTTTGTGGCCCTGGCAAAATACATGTACAGGAACTTATTCAAAGGGGAAATGTATGTGTATCGTTGGTTTTTAACGTAAAATTAAATCCCTCATATCCTCATTGTTTGTTCTTCACATCTTCATGCAATGCAGTGGCGTAACTAAGGGGTGGCACAGGGCGGGGGTGGGGGGGGAGGGCACGTGCCCCCCCCCCCCCAACTGATATCCGTGCCCCCCCCCTCCCTCCCCACCCTCCCTGGTGCCCCCAATTTGAAATCTGGACTTTTGAGATTAAAAAATACCAGAATAAAAAGTTACATTTTGTGAGCTTTTCTGTAGTAATTTCAAGGTTTTTAAAACTATTTTGTATTATTTACAAATGTATTATTTAGAATGTATTTTGATTTACCTCAACAAGCATGACAAGTTAGAAGAGCGCTGAAAAGGTGCTTGTTTGGGACAAATACAAACAGAAAAGTCTACAGTTTTAATTGGCCAAAAGTGCACCCCTTGTGCCCCCCTTAAACTTTACCCTAGTTATGGCGCTGATGCAATGTACAATGTACAGTACACAGCCCACCATGTTCAAACTCATGCATTGTTTCAACATACTGGTCTAACATGCCCCCATGTTTGCCATCAATCTACAATATTTTGCCATCCGACAACTTTCCCTTGTTTTGTGTCGTAGGTCGCCATGGATTTGCAATAAATTCACTGTATACCAAAGATTATAGAGTGCTGAACATGCTGAAGGCGCAAGATGGGGAACTCGGGCTGAAATGTGAAATCCCACTGGACGCCATTTAAGCAAGTAACTCCTCTGATACAACAAAAGATCAGTGCCGATCAGTGCAGACAATGACCATTCCTATCAATGGGAAACAAAACATCCACTTGCTGAAATGGCGCCCATGCGTATTTCACTTTCCAACAGTAGATAGTAGATAGATCCCCAGATTGGGCCTTCTGCGCTCTATAGTCTTTGCCATATGGGTCATTTCGTGAAGGTGGGACACTATTTGTGACATTTTTCAATATGATCGTTTTTGTGAAAACTGAAAACAAATGTTGATTCTAATTTATGTTTGTCAATCATCACATTTTATTTGGGTTTTGAAAGTATTTGAGAAAGTTTTAAATCCATCCCACACCAGCTTACCTGATATTTTTGCTAATATTCTAAAAAGAAACATGGTAACGATGGAACAGGGACACCATGCTTATAACAGATACATGTATTTGTCAGCATTAGGGGAGCAATAAACAAATTCATACTGTTCAACAAAACTTGATGCCAAATCCATTAAAAAATTACTTCTTACATGGGTATTAAAGTACACATGCCTGAGAAAATTAAGTATATATGTCACAATGTAACGGGAGCACCAAATGTCTCACCTGTGGTGTCCATGTTTACATCAGTGTAGACACTGTATCACATTTATTTTACACCACAGACCTTTTTATGATTAATGTTTGGTGTATTTTATACTATGTCAAGCAAGATTAACCAAGTAGACTAGTGAAGTGGTGAAAAAGCTTCACCGGTGGTAACGATGTAACAGTGTCCCTAGTGTTCCAGCTTCATGGAATGACCCGTTTTTCAACATGGAAGTTACGATGCCTGCATTTCTGGGGCCAATTTCATATCTAGAACTGCTTATTAAACACAAAAAGTAGCTGAGCACAAACAAAATTATGCTTACTAGAATAAGGTTACCGGCCAAACTACCGTGTCCATGTACAATTTGTAACTGGTACATCCTGCTCATTTATGCTGAGCAGAAAATTCTTAAGCAATATTTTCTGCTTAAGTAGCTCTGTGAAATTAGGCCAAGGTATCGAAACTTCATCAAGGAAAGTCTCACCCTGAAAAGTACAAAACTTTGCGTGTTACGTTGTTCTCCAGGACAAAAACAACCCTTAGTAATCTGAGCTGGTATCGTTTGCGTGAACAAATCCTTTAGTTTTGTTTTGGTTTCGGGCTGGTTTTAATCTCTCAGCAGCCCTTCCTTCACGGTCAGACTAAACAAGCTACAATTTATTTAATGAAAATCTCGTCCATCCATAGTAACAAGAACAAAGGAACAATAATCTGCAAATACAGTTCTGCAGTTCAAGAACTACGAGGAGAGCTATAAACAATGGTTCTGTTTATCATGTTAAATGTAAATGTTAAGTTTCATGTACTGTTGTACAAGTTTGTTGAAATCTTGGCCGAATAAATAGTAGTAATAATAAATACATGGGGATGTAAAGGTAGATGTTGAATAAAACTTTGCGTAGCTCACTGGGAAATGGAGTAATATCAAAATGAAGAATTGAATCAGTGCTTACCAAAATAAAAAATTGTTAGATGGCCTAACATTTTTTTGGTAAGCACTGGTTCAATTTTACATGCTAAGGTACATGTACATAGGCCTCGATCTTAAGAAAAACGGGGGCAGGCCTTTGCTGGCCAAATCAGAGAAATTGTACAAGGGCATGCTGGCCAAGTTGGTAGTGACAGTGCAATTTTTCTGAAGGGCATGCTGGCCAACTCGACAGGGCATGAGGCCAATGGCCTCGGTGGCCTCGGTTAAGATCAAGCTAATACGTACTACATACTCGTAATACATTTATACTACAGTATGTAGTACATGTATGTATTGAAAGTTTCTTTGTTGAAGGGGTTAGAGGGGCACATGTATGTCAAAAGCCCCTTTGACACTAGAAATTTGACACGGGGAAATTTGTAGGAAAATTTATTTGACCTTTTCACACTTGAATTGCTAACCCCTGTAGACTCTTGGGAAAAATCCATTTCCTAGGAAATAGCTAACCTTGCTTGGGAGAAGGTTTTAATGCCACATAACCCAGGGGTTAGCATTATAATACAGCCTGGCAGGGCTCACCCTTAAAACTAGCCCAGGGTACAATGTCTAGTAAGAACTGCTATGGGCTAGTAAACACCACTTCTCAACTTGCCCTGTGGGCTACTAAAAACTGTACAACGTCTTCTCATACTTCTTCCTTTTCAGATGTGAATAATACATTTTAGAAATGTGTTAATTTATTTTTGAGTGTGTGAGTGTAACTTCATTTGACCGTTAAACTGGTTGTGATCGCTACCATTAGTATCAGAAAGATACATTTATGACAATGTTTAAAATTTGGGCAACGAAAACTTCCTGGGGGGCAAGTAAAATGCACAGGTTACTAGCCCCTTGGGCTACTTTACGAAAAGCTTAAGCGCAAGGTCTGCCTAGTGAACGGTTGTTTTGCCCCAAGAAAAGGTCATCATGTGTGAAAGGAAGATGAGGTAGTGGTGGGGTTGGAATTCCAATGGAATCTCCTGGGGTTATTTCCTGGGAATTGGCTCGGTATGTGAAAGTGGTATAAGTTCCTGAACACAAAAAGGATACCTGATTCTATTTTTTTTTTAACCGCTTTTGATGGCAGTTGGCGTGAAAACGCGTCTGAATGTTCTGTGAGGTAAAAGTGCAGCAGCAGTTGAAGGTGATAACGTGATGAAAAACTCACAGTGTGGTGTGCACCATGCATACACTCACAATGTCACGCTTCGTTGGCTCCGGTGCAGACAAGAACAAAAGGCGCTGTAACCAACCGTCAAAATTTTCCAATGATTATAACAATGTAATCCAAAACTTGTCTCTATTCACAAATTAATTACTTGTTCTCCTTTTCCCACCTTTGAGTTTGTCTTTTGCATTTCGAAACATCTTTGTGGTTACACCAGCTAAGGCCTGTTTCAAACGTCGCACTCTTGCCGTGTCGAATTCAAAAATTCAGATTTTTTTTCTCGATTCGACACGGCAGGAGCGCGACGTTTGAAACCACTTTTGTAATATCAGCGCGGCAGAGGCTTAGCTCGACCATGGCTCAACAGATCCTACTGTATTATTGGCAAAGTCCGGTAGAAGCACGACGTTTGAAACCACTGCCACACAAATGCCACGCTACTGCCGAACTCAAATGATCTGAATTCAAATGATTTTGACACGGCAAGAGCGCAACGGTTGAAATGGGCCTAACTCCTTCTATCCCCCCCCCCCCCCCACCCTGACCCACCTCCTTCCTGATTACTTTTCTTTGTTCATCTCACGCTCCTTCTGGCTGCATTCTGTTCCTTTCTTTTCATTCCTTTTCCACCTGACTGCTTCTGTTACATTTTTGCGTTTGGTTGTCACATGAGCCTTCAAGAAAGACTTTGCCAGGGTTGAAATATGAGGCCGATAAAAAAAACAGATGAAAACCAAAACCACAGGACACTCTCATATCGAATACAGATTTATTTTGCATTTTTGACATACATAGATCTACATGCTACATGTACGTATGTAATGACGTGTGTGATCTACTGTAAGTTTCACCATGTTTTACACAGGTGTATGTACATATCCAATGTACATTCAGGATACACCATGTACACTGTGCATGTGAAAGTGTACATACAGTGTATGTGTAGAATCATAACAACTTGACTACTCCCATCCCATGCCCAGGGGCTGTAGTCCTATCATTACATGGCCAGGTACATTTACATTTTTACTAAATGTAAGGTACACTTTTTCAGTTTCACCATAGTTTCACACAGGTTCACCCACATCCGCTATAGACCTTTATCATTCTGTAACCATCTTTGTCATGTTCCCTGTATCTAATAACAGTAATATATGCTAGTATTCATTGTACAAAAAGGAACCAGACTATTGGCCCTTCCAGCCTCGGTTTGGTTACATTGGTTTGAATGGAAGAAATTCAAGATGGCCGCACCATGGTAAAGGGCTATTGTCCACTCCCATTTTTGCACTCCTGTTGAATCTTCTTTGGTTCTTTTCTTTGTCCTTGTACTTAGCATCCTCCCACAGACTTCTTTGTGGAACATCCATTTTAAAAATCCCCTGTGGAGACCGTTTGTTCCTATATTGTTTTCTTTTCTCTGCTGATCAGAAACACCAGAGCTTGAGTCCGATGTTCTTATCCGCTCGGCCACGACACGCCAATCCAGCCAATTCCATAGTCTATATTGCGCTCTGCATATTTAGAGTATTATGCGACACGCTCCATATAGGAACAGTGAAAAATAGCGTTCTAAACTTTGCGCGTTACACGTGTTGCTCTTCATCAAATAATGCTCTAAACTTTTAAACTTTGCGCGTGTGATTTGTGTTGTATGTTTTCATGAGGCAGTATGAAGTTGACTGGAAGATAAATTCGTTATCACATGCGCGCTCTTGGAATACGGGAAAATATAGCCCATCTGCGTCCCATATCCTACGAGGCCGAAGGCCGAGTGGGATATGGGAGGTAGAAGCGCTATATTTTTCCCGTATTCCACTCGCGCTAATGTGATAACTTATAAAAGTGCAACTATACTACATAAACATAAACATAGCTCCTGGGTGCTACAAGAGGCAAGTTAGACTTTACCTGTACAACACTCTTGACTTTAATAGTGTTTATAAATTATACACAATAGCTAGTGGCTATGGAGCCTTGATGTACGTAATGTATGATGTGCAAAACGAAACTTGACATTTGAATGGACAGAGGCTCATTAATGATTTCCATACATGTACAATGTCTGGGGGGAAATCATGTATAGCATATAAGGCACTTAATATAAATAATAGACATAAACATAAACCATGCATAAACGGAGACTGAGACTAAATGAATAGGGGATGAAATGTAACGTCTGAGTGCATAAAAGTGCAACAGTCAATAGTTATAAAGCATCCTGAACGGTCCCCAAGCATTGGAAATGTTTGAGAATAGACCATAGATTTGAGCTCTGGTTTGACATAAAAAATATACAATTAAACAGTGCACACAAAGCGAATCTGTTAACACATGTTTGCTAAATAGCGTCAAGAATTCTGTGGACTGATCTATACACCAATCCGAGAATGATGGTGATCAACACCACCGCAGCTATGGCCTGTGCACGCGCATCAGCGCGCAATGTACATTTACGAATCAGCATGGAGCATTCACAGTGCATGTGTGTCGACGCGCACGTGCGGCGGCCATACATGTAGTTGTGGTGGTGTAAACGCCCATGAACAAGCTGCTCGGATTAGTCTACATGGCATGTCATGGGCGAGTGGCCAAGCACACTGGATTCAAGCTCTGGTGTTTCTGATCAGCAGAGTGTGGGTTCGAGTCCTGGTCATGCCACTTGTGTCCGTAAGCAAGACACTAAACCATAATTGCTTCATCCTTCAGATGGAACGAAAAGTTGTAGGTCCTGTGTGTTGTGTAATGCACGTAGAAGAACCCAGTACACTTGTCGTTAATAGAAGGGGTTTGCCATTGTAGTGTGGTTAAATGGTGCTTATATTCGTACATAGCTCCGCATACCTTGTTAAAAAAAATGATGAGCACTTTTGAGATGCCCTCAGTTGTGATAAAGTGCAAAATAAAAATGTATATTATTATTATTATTGTTATTATTATGAATCAGGGAAAATGACTGATCAATTTTCCCCCCTTTTTTCAGGAGTTTTTGATGGAAACTAAGGAAAAGGCAGAGTCAGTAGTTTCTCTAATCGATGGCTACTGTCGCCTTCAGGTCGACTTCTATCATTACCTTTGTCCCGAGTGTGCACCGCCCTCGCTTGTTCAATTAGTCAAAAACAGGTGTCATGGACCAATTCCGTAAGTCTATACTAGCCCCAAATTTTTTGCTCCCTCTCTAATAGACCGTTCCATTAAGCCCCGCCCTTGCTGTATTGACCTATCACAGACGTGATTGCGCAACCAAAAGTCTGACAAAAACGTTAGTCTATATATATGGGGTGCATGCACAGTGGATGGGGCTTAATGGATCAGTCTATTTACAGTAAGGTACATAAACATTAATCTGTTATATCAGTTTTTGCTATTAAGAAGATCGGTGATTAGTTTTAAAAATAGCATTCCTTTAAATTAAAAGTGTATTTTTCAATATTTGTTTGCAACATCAAGTTGGTTTATGCCAAAAGTAAAAACAGTTTCTCATTTGGGCTTTTTTGAAAAAGGAAGAAGAAGGCCTGTTTTTTTAAGTCAGGAAGGAGGAGACTATTTAAAAAAATTTCAAGATGGCTGATTTTTCTTCCTCAATTGCCTGTGACTAGAATTTGTGAACTTGAATTTGTGCACCAGCCTTGAGATGGAAATAATCAAACACTTTTCATACGATAAAAATCAACAAGAATTAAAATAAAAAAAAGGAAGCTAGGGGGACGAGAAGCTGTTTTTTTTCCCTAATTGGCCTGAGATTGCAATACATACATGTACATGTAGAACGAAAAGTAGAGTTATTTATTTTTGATGTCTTTTTTTTCTTCTTCCGTCAGTCTGTCGTGTGCTAAGAGAAAAATAGAGGATGCAGGCATGGAGGATGGGATATACCTCATTCGACAAAACCCTGAGGACTTCTTCAGCTATTGTCTGACTGTGCGCATGGGCGGAGAAATAAAAAACTACAAGATTTTGGTGAATGAAGGTGGGGACCCATACATGTACATGTACATGTACTTGTATTCACAGCTTGTTTTATTTATTTATTTTTTTATGGAAGTCGCCCAACACAAGGCACAAAGGCCACTCAAGGTGAGGGCTAAAAAAGAAAGAGAAAGGAAAAGGAAAAGAATAAAAATGGTTGTTTTTCCCCCAAATTAAGCATACTTTCACTGTCTGAAAATATAAGTATCATCCACTGTGGCTCTGAATGATAGAAATTATTATGCAGCCTCCATTATGATATTGTGGTGAATGCACAGTACACAGTCAACCCTCCTACTGTCTGACCATTCAACATCATCCATTGTGGCTCGGAATGATAAACTACATATATTCGGCCTGTAATATGATACGTGGTGATTGTGTCTACACAGTACACAGTCAACTCTCCTACTGTACTGAAATTGGGACCTAGTTTCTGAGGAGGGGGTTCACCTGGACCACCAACATTCAATGGGAGACTTTTGAGACATTAGCGGGCGCCCCAGTAATTGGTCCTTTTCTATTATGAGAGCAATAGAAAAGGACCGGTTACTGGGACGCCCGCTAACGTCTCAGAAGTCTCCCATTGATTGAAGTATGCTATGTTGGAGCCCTGCACAACAGCAACCCTACTGTTGCATTTTTTGTAGAGTCATTTCTCATGTCGACACAAACAAAGAGGAAAAATTTCAGTAGTTTGAGAAACTTTGTTCGGTCTGTTCAGTGACTTAGTTTACAAATACCTCTTGGTCTACAAATATGCATATACTGTAGAAGTTCAGTTAGCGTACAGTTAGATAAACAATTTTTATGATTGATATCTGCAGACCATCAAAAAAGAAAATAACTTCAGGAAGATGTAAACCAAATGTTTGTTATTAGTGCAAATGGCGCAATTTCCTTTTGGCTGTGAACAACGGCTGCTTTGCATATGATTAATGTAATTTGATATCAGTATTCGAACAGGGTCCTATCATTGCACAAAATATGACTTTTGCTTCTCCAACAGTTGATGGTTCTGTGTCTTTGCCTGGTCAACGATCTTTCCCCGATGTGAGGTCAATGGCCGAGCATTACCGTAGAGATGTGAACTGTGCCTGCTTAGACGGACCTCTCACGAAGGTTGTGTCATACCAACCAAAAGGTAAATTGGGCACTGCCAATCGGACATGCAACATTCAGGGATGAGATTTCTCTGTTTTTTTCCCAGATTTCCGGATTTTACAAGGTTATTGTTGAGGATTTTTTTTTACTTAAAATTGTAAAGCTTCAACACAGTACTGTATTTTGACCACACCAAGGTGCTTGCCCCATCTACTTTTAAGCACAAAATGCTGCCATTGATACGGGTTATGGCGTGGTTGGTAGCCACCCAAACCGTCCATCGGTTTTTCGTGGATTTTTCATTTTTATCCTGATGGGAAACATACGGTCCGCCATTACGTGCAGTCAAAATCTGGATTCTACAAGCGGATCGTGACAAAATCGAACAAAAACCACAAACTTTGGATACTGGTCTTTGACAATTACCAAAGTTTGCCGCGTGCTTTAAACGTTACATGCACTGTATCTCCAACAGAAGATTCGCTGCACCTGCATGATCTATCGATGCTGCCCGAACCCCCACGTCCAAGGCCTCCAGAACCGTCGATTGAGTGGATCAAAGAGGCGAATATGTCCGAGAGAAGAAAGAAGCTGGGCAGCGGGGAATTCACCTCTGTCTACAAAGGAGGGATCATGAAAGCTGGGAAAGGGATGGTACCTGTTGCTATTAAATGCCCAATTAGAAACATCCCTGCACATATTCAAAAGGTAAGCTCAATAATAATAATAACAATAATAATAACATATTATTTAGGAAATGTAAGTTACCTTTCAGAGCCGACATTTTAGCAGACGTAGCTTGCGAGGTCGTCACAACCTCTTCGTTTAGCGTTGTGGATTAAATCCCTCATTCACATCAACAATCTCTCACCTAGCAGATACCCATTTACTCCTGGGTGACGAGAAGCAATTAAAGTGTCTTGCTCAAGGACACAAGTGTCACAACCAGTCCAGATTTCAAATTTTTACTAGTTTTTTTGGTTTTTTGGTTTTTTTTCTTTGGGGGGGGAGGGGGCGGCGGCGACGGGGGGTCAACAACACTGCAAAATACCCATAATTTGCTAAAGATTAGACTTTCATTGTGTACTGCATTCAACCAAATATCCGCTGAGTTCAACCGCTGTTTCATTCTCCAGTAATCCAGACAAAACTTCCCTCTCTTTCTTGTGGCAGAAATTTTGCTCCTCTGTTGACATGATGTCGTCATGGAATAACCAGTCGATCATTAAGTTCCTCGGTATTGGTGCTAAGTTTACCCTGATCATGGAGTATGCACCGTACGGGTCATTACATCGTTACCTGCAGTTGAACTACTCCGCTGTCAACCAGAATCACTTCATCGCCATGGCAGTGCAGCTGGTCGATGGGCTGGAGTACCTGGTATGTATCATCCTGGACGAGAAATTTTAGACTTTTATCTGAATTCAGAGTTTTTCTGTGTGTGCCTGGTGAAGAAAATCAGCTGAAGTTTTCCTCATATGTAAAGAAACTCTGCTCTTTAATCTAGTTTCAGATTTTAAGCCTTGCATGGTGGCTTCACAGCCGGCAAACGTTTGTAATTTTACCAAAAATCACCCATTTCATCGTTCAAAGGGATTTCTTATGACATTTCTTTTAATTCTTCAAAGACTAATGGTCCTTGAAGAATGCAAGTAAAAGCCAAGTCCAGTGAGAGACTTTTAAGGACACTAGGTGGCAGCAGACTTACTAGGTAAATCCATTGTTCTCAGAAATGTGCGCATGCTCAAGAACTACATGTATGCACACACTGGAAGTTTACCTGGTAAGTCTGCTGCCCTCTAGTGTTCCAAAGTCTCCCATTATTAGACTTTTCTTGCATTGTAATAGACCGGTCCATTAAGCCACACCCACTGAACACATTGACCAATCACAGCATTGGCTACAGCATCACACTGTACACGTGGGCAGCACAATGTGCGTGTCTTCAATGCCACACTGCACGACATGAACGCGTCCGCTGTAAGTACGCGCGCACATGTTTATATTTTCCAGTAGCTTTTTTATCGTGTCAGACTTTTGTCTGACTTTCGGTGGCGTAGCCAAGGCTCTGATTGGTCAACACGTTAGGGGGCGAGGATCAGTCTATGCCCATGGGCTTCTGGTAATCTGTGGAGCCAGTTTGTGTGAAGTGGGCGTGGCTTACAGTTTACTATGGAATGGGAGACTTTTGAGACGTTAGAGGGCGCCCCAGTAACCGGTCCTTTTCTATTATGAGAGCAATAGAAAAGGACCGGTTACTGTGACGCCCGCTAACGTCTCAAAAGTCTCCCATTACATCACACTTACAAAAAGGATACAAAAAGTTTGCTGCATTATTATCATGCTTTTTCTCTTTCAGGAGTCTCGTAAGATTGTTCACGGCAACATCTCGGCCAAAAACGTTCTGGTCGTGAGAAATAGCCCTCAGATTCGAGTCAAACTTGGTGATGCTATGATGAGCACATTCTATCATAGTCTTCCAATGGACAGAAAGATGAATATGTAAGATCAATGAGAAATTTTATACACTATTTTTTTCTATGACGTCACACTGGTAAGGAAAGTTTAGATTATTTTTACGAATCTACGTGTAACAGTAGATGCGTTACAGGTAGTGGGAGCAGATAGGGGAACTAATTTGGAGAATTGTGCCTTTGATTATACAAGCATGGTTTTTTGGCACACAGTCAGAGTATGTAATGAGAAAGATGTATCTGGCTTTTGGGCCATCGCAGAATTGTCCTTTGAAAAAATGTATGTAGAATAACAAGTAGTTTTCATAAATTGCTGCAATTACTTGTTATTCTATCGTAAGCAATGGCCGATAGTCGGCCATGATATGCTGGAATCTTGGACTGACCTCCCATACATGCCGAATACAGTGATAAACAATTGTGGCAGCTATCGATCTCTCGTAATCTTAATTTGTACAACAAACGGATGAAGGTCTGGAATCGGGGATTACACAACCCCCGTAAAAAATTTGGAACATGAAGTACAGTACCCTTTGTTCAGGGGAAGTGAAGTTTAGCAGTGTCAGTGCATGCTTGTGCAAGCTACACAATAGAATGTCTTGTCATATTAATACATCAACTGGTCAACCAACCGCAACCAAATAAGGACAGTCCGAAATTGTTTCGAAATGCATGTAACATTCACCGTATCTCACCGATGTCATATGGCGTCAAGTGGTTAATGATTTCCTCTTTCTTGTGTGCAGTGTTCGCTGGACAGCCCCAGAGCTATTGCATCCCAATGTAGAGCCAACACTGGAAAGCGATCGCTGGAGCTTTGGAATGGTTGTCTGGCAGATCTGGTCACTCGGCAAAATTCCATTTGAAGATCTGACAGAGTTGGAGGTGTGTATGATTATAAGTGAAGTAAAAATAAGAAATTCAAGTCTGTCAATGTAGTGCCACTTGTTTCTGGGATAAGAAATGGGTTTCCTATCAGACCTACTGTACATGTATAGAGAGGTTGGGTGACCCCGGGAAAAGTTCATTTCGCAGCCATGTTGGGTACAGCCTCGTACAAACTCAATGGCTGACGCATCATCTGCTGAATGATTACCAGCGTCTGTTTGTGCACGCAGCATTAGAAAAAGGTCTTGGGTGACGTCATGTGAAACCTCTCTATATGTGACGCCCCACACAAAAATTACGCAGTGTTAAGAAAAGGTAAAATGGCACTAAAAGTGAACATGAAATCACTCTTGCGAGTTGTGGTGGTTCTGTAGAGAATCGGTGGGTTAACAACTCGACGTTTCGATCAGTGTGCTCTGATCATCTTCAGGAGGAAGCTGGACTCCGGTGCTGAAGGCTGTGTATTGTACGCTGGAATGTTCTTTGAAGTGCAACGGCGAGAAAGGTGGGGTGTGGGGGTTGACTGAACTGTGTCAGTTGGAAACAAGAACAGGACTTGGGATGAAGGTACCTAGGGTAGACTTGTGGTATAGATGACCTAAGTCTGGGGGTGATGTGACCGTGGTAGGTTTTGTCTTTTTATTGCTGTTAAGCGCTTGGGGTTGGATTAGAGTGAGGCGCTCAATAAATTTTATTATTATTATCATGGGTACTTCTTTGCTACTTCTATTTCAGGTGTTGCAGAAGTATAGCAGATACGAATTCCCCCCATTCTCGCCAAACTGTTTGGAAGCCGTCAACAGGCTGATCGAAAACTGCTGGCGACCTACTCCAATGGAACGCTATTCCTGCAAGCAGTTACTCCGAGAATTCAGCAGCATATATTTACGTGAGTTGACTCCCATGGGTCAGATGGGCCCCATTTGTCTTTCATCTTGCACAATCAGGGCATGATTAATAATAATAATATAACGTATTTGTACAGCGCCTACTGCAGGCCAGCCTCTAAGCTCGTTAAGTATTAGAATATTTTTCCTGCAAGGTATGCAGAGTTATGTTTTTGAAGTATGAGTCCTTTACATATCACCATGTAATGGTTTACAAGGTGCTGTGGCGCAATCTGCAGCCGATCAAACCAGGAACACTGGGGTGAACCCCTTCTCTTTGTGATAAGTGCACTGGGTTCTTTTACATGCATTACATAACACACGGGACCTACGGCTTGACACCCCATCCGAAGGACGCAGCAATAATGGTTAAGTGTCTTGCTTAAGGACACAAGTGTCACGACTGGGACTCGAACCCACACTCTGCTGATCATTAACACCAGAGCTATTAAAAGATAATACATCGTATTAAAAGCCACCTCTTTTAAACAAGATCAACCCTCCCACTACCAACCTCATACCTCACTATGCCACAACAGTGGCATTTTGTGCCACACACATGCTGATGTAGAGAGTAGAGCCATTGCCCAAGGTGCTTCAATGAGAGTGGTAAACTGGAGAAGCCACCAGTTGTGCTCCATTGCAGTGGAATTTGGGCCAATGTTGGAAGAGATAAGGTTCTCAACCTTGGTCCAATTTCTGCAGTGGCAATCTGTGGCACTGATGGATCACACATACAATGACAAAAAAGTGTGGTATGGGCTTCATTGTTGTCTGCATAGAACATGGGAGATTTTGTGGCATATTGGAGCATGCACATAAATCCGAGCAGCTCGTCCATAGTGGTTTGCGCCACCGCAGCTATGGCCGCCACACACGGGCATCTGTGCACATGCACTGTGAATCCTCCATGCTGATTGGTACATACGCGCTGACACACTGTTATCGCGTCTCGTGCGCGTCAGCACACATAGCTGTGGTGGTGTAAACCACCGTGAACGAGCTGCTTGGATTAGTGTACCAGGGGCCGATTTCACAAAACTCTTCCTAACTTAGGACACGTCCTAGGCAATGCTAAGAGATAGGACTAGTCCTAAGTTACTCATCCTAACTTAGGACTAGTCCTATCTCTCAGCATTGACTAGGACGTGTCCTAAGTTAAGAAGAGTTTTGTGAAATCGACCCCAGACTGGTTAAATTGCATGGTGTACCCATAAAAGTTACCCATATCCATCTATAGATTTCAATTTTGCCTTACACCGATTTGTGATAAGCACTGTAATACTCAGTGCTTTTGAGTCCTGTGGAAAATAAAATCCACAGGCAACTTGGGTGGGATTTGAACCCACGACTCCCGCATGACTGGAGCAGATGTCTTAACCACTAGACCACCTAGCACGCCCGGTGACGAGGGGCCAGTTCGATCGGCGTAAGGCAAAATTTAAATTTATATTCATTCCCCCGATGCAAATATTAACATATCCATCTACAAAGCCTCCTGTCTGACTTTGTTGATTGTTTGACTTGTAGGAGTCCAAAATGAGGACGGTGCTGAGGGGTTGTACTGGGAGTTCCCAGATGATCAGGACGATCTGGATATAATTGAAGAGGATCTCTCGGAGGGTGAGAGAGAAGATGACTTTTCTGATGACAGCAGCGATGATCAGAAGCTCTTCGATATCGATGTCTCCTCAAGTAAGTTCATGAAAATGTTCTACTATCTACTGTATCAACCCCTGACACTGACGTCCGAAGCGGCTGCTATCTGCCCATGGTCGCCATTTTGGTAGTAAAATTTTTCTGTAAAAATAAATTGTTCATACAAATTGAATGATCTGTTGGTTTCCTATTCGGACCGTAGAAATCGGCCAAGTATGAGCTGAGAGCGACTTTCTGAATGTTTCTGTTGCTGCATTTGTACATGGAGGTCCGCAAATTTTACACTCAACTGCAGCTACTTTCTTGAGGCATTGTATGGGATAAACTCAGCAGGGTGTTGTTTACTTTGGCTCACAGGCTTTATGAAAGCAACTGAAACCATAAGGATAAATGCATCAGCAATTTTCAATGGTGAATTCATGTAATGATCGTTCGTTTGTGTTTTACAGATCCCCCTACACTCCCGAGCAACAATCCTGTAGGCACTTACAATGCCAGTGTGTCTAATACACCAGAGGTAAGTGTTCATACCGGTGTGGAAGGAGATTCTGTCCGGCAGGAGATTCTGTCCGAGCATACGGCAAATTGTGTACTAACTCCTTCTGATAGCACCCTCTTTTGAATAAACTCCTCCAGCCCACGTTAATTTACCGTATGGGGGACACATTACCCGGAGGACAGAATACCCTATGACACCGGAATAAAAGAGTGGTGACCGAGGTCTTGAACGGCCGTTTTAAACCTTGCAGGGTCGTGGCCACGTGGCCCTTGCGCCATTGTGTCATACACATTCATTCAGAATTGTGTATGGGTGTTAGCCATCCTTTACAATAACTAAGCAGACCATGAGACATGCAACTGTTTCTAGTCTGAAGAGTTCAAATTTAAGAGGTCATTTGTGACTATTCAGCAAGTCATTGTACCAGACGATATTCAAATCTAACTCGCAAATGGCGTATTGAAAGTTGCACATCTGTTTAAATATAGATACTCTGTAAATATCCTAAAATGTAACAGTCTACTGTAGATGGGGCCACCAACCTCTCACCATGTTCTTATCCAGTGTACTATCACTTTGTTTCTAACCACAGCAACCGCAGAGTGTCAGTCGTCTTGTGAAATTCAAAGGAATCGAGAAGGTCAATGAGGGAACGTTAACCACTGAGAAGTCACTTGGAGAGGTGAGAATAAGGTCAAGGTGCTCCACTTGGTCATGAAGCTTGGCAATCAAACACTATGCAAGAGTGTCGAGTGCCAGCCAAACTTGGCTCTTTAGGTTGTCAGGCAAGCTGGTCACAAATTTACTGCCTGCTTGTGAAAAACTTCAAATGAAAAATACCACACTAAACTCTGTTTTTATGTGGGGTAGTCAAATGTACAGTTGACTAGTTTTGGTGGTCAAGGACATTTTTTTTTTTAAAGAACAGTGTAAGACATGTACACAACACTGACTCTATGATACTTCAGTGGTCAGTGACTTTTTCCCCAGTTGACCAATACTTGTGGTTTAGAAAAACTGCCAACAAAGGGCTAGATAGCTCAGTTGGTAGAGCTTTGGCACGTAAATCTAGAAGTCACAGGCTCAAATCCCACTCTAGTAAATTTTTCTTTGTCGACCTAAGATTGATTCAAACGACCCAGTTAGTGTCCCTTTTTGGTTTATTACTTGATATTTTTGTGAACAAAAGTCTACATAACTGCACTTTGTAAACCGTAACATGGTGCTATGTAAATAAATGGGTCTCAAAATTAGAACATAGCTTGCCATACCTGTAGGAAAACTAATGAGTGTTTTGAGAAGCCCTTGGATGTGATAAATCGCCATACAAGAACTATTCTTATTTTTTTTTATTAACTGACTATTAATTCTCTTGTTCTGGGACACTGTTGCCAGGGTCACTTTGGTTGTGTGTACAAAAGCAAGTGGATCCGTGGCAACAACAACACAATCGACGTTGCCATCAAAGTCATCAAGCAGGAAGCTGATGTGATGGCTTTGAGTCAGTTTGAAGAGGAGATTAGGCGGATGTCTCAGTGCGACCATAAGAACATCGTTAAAGTCTTGGGATTTGCAGAAGGTGAGTTCGACTGCTTTGTGGTTGTTTTTTTTTGTGTGTTTTTATTATAACTTTCTGGTAATGAAACCATTGGATTCTCAAAAGTGACTAGCACTGTAAGTTCTTGGCCTGAAGACAGTAATAATAATGATAATACACCATGCTTAGAAAGCGCATATACACAGAGTCCCAATGCGCTTTACAAAGAAGTATTAGAATATTTTTTTTAGCAAGGTATTTGGAGTTACTTTTGGAAGTCTGACACCTATTCCTTTACATAGCACCATGTAACGGTTTACAAGGTGCTGTGTTGCAAGCTGCAGCCGATCAAACCAGGAGCACCGGGGCAAATCCCTTCTCTTTGCGATAAGTGCACTGGGTTCTTTTACGTGCATTACACAACACACGGGACCTACGGCTTTACGTCCCATCCGAAGGACGCAGCGATATTGTTTAAGTGTCTTGCTTAAGGACACAAGTGTCACAACCGGGACTCGAACCCACACTCTGCTGATCAGAAACACCAGAGCTTGAGTCTGGTGTTCTTATCCGCTCGGCTACGACACGCCAGATACCTGTGTACAGAGGATGATGAGGGAATACCAGTTGAAGATGTGGGAGGAAAACCCCAATTAGAGGAAAACCCAAGCAATCAGGTCGGAAATAAAAACTCAATCCACATGGCTCTGGTCTGGGATTCAAACCAAGTCGAAAGGCAAAGCAAAAGAAACAACTATTAGCAAAACAGCATGAGTGATAACAACATCAACTTCAGCAACTTCAACTAAAGCAGCTGAGCACAAGCTGCAGCACACCCTAAAATTGTCTTTGGAGGGCGCTGGGTGAAAGATTCTGCCTTTAGCCGGTGTGGGGGTGGGATGTGGAGATGTGGAGGGGGGGGGGTCATTTGAAATACAGCAGGTTTTCGGGTGTGCCATATTAAAATGCTTTTTTTGTAACAATTCTGTCTCTTAATTTTTCTCTCAATTTAAAATATGAAAAAAATATCAAAAATTGGCAAGCTCTTGGAGGGGGCTGAAGCCTCTCAATTTAAAGTATAAAAAAATTTAAAAAAATTGGCAGGCCTTTGGAGGGGGCCAAGCGGGAAGGCTTCCTTCTTGTGGTGTGCCGCGGAGCACAAAGAATGAGAGACTTTTTGGGACACTAGGTGGCAGCAGACTCAACCAGGTAAATCCATTGTTCTCAGAATTGTGCACATCCTAGAACTTCATAAAAACAATGGAAACCTAGTATGTATGCTGCCATCTCGTGTTCCAAAGTCTCTCATCGGACCAGCCTGGACATACCTTGCAGAAACGACCTCATTTCATCAACTGTTTTCATTTGTTGTCAAGGTTACGATTATCATCCTCTGTGTATGGTAATGGAGTACTACTCTATCGGAGCTCTGGACAAATTCCTGTGCAGAAAGAAACACGAGAAAAATCCGGTGTCGAAGAGAACAAAGCTACTGTTTTCCCAGCAAGTGGCGCAGGTATATGTACCTCTGATTTATTACTTATTCAGTGCAGCAAACTGTTATTATTATTATTATTTTCATTATTATTATTATTTCCTATCAGTTCTGGTAATGAAACCAAGGATGCCTCATAAGTGAACTTAATCACTGTAGCTCTCAAGCCTGAGGAAATCTGTAGACAAGGGTGCTTGCTATGGGAACCAGAAACACCGGGGTAAACCCCACTCTTCAATGATAAGTGTTCTGGGATCTTTTACGTGCACTACCCATCCTAGTAAACGGTACCTACGGCTTAATGTCCCATCCGAAGAACAAAGCAAATATGGTAAAGTATCTTGCTCAAGGACACAGGTGCCGCGACCGGGATTCGAACCCACACTCTACTGCTGACAACACCAGAACTTGAGTCCGGTGATCTAGACCGTTAGGCCACGACACTCCAGTTATGGTTTTAGGATTCCATTCTTGACAACAAAGAGACCTGAGTAATAGTTATGCAACTTCCCTGCTGATCACTTGATTTTTTATTCTCAAAATTTGATTTAAATAATAGATAGCTGTTTTCCTTTAGTGAAGGAATTTATAAACTTTCTTTTGAGACACTGAGACATTTTTTATGAGTTTTGTTTTGAAACAGCTTCATCTGTCATAATTTATTCTGAGAGAACAAGTTTTTCAATTTTCCTTCGGAAAACCAGGGGAGACTCAGCTGGTGAAGCGCTGGTACGTCAATACGGGGGTCGCTGGTTCAAGTCTTTCTCCAGTCTATTTCTTTGTTCATCCCAAAATTGAATAAATATCTACCCAGTCAGTTTCCCTGTTTGGTTTATTGCTTAAAAACCAGGGGATGCAATTTTAATAAAGTGCAATGAATTCTGAAAAAGAGAGTGGGGGAAAAAAAAAGCAAAAAGTAAAAGCAATATACTTAGATTAAGATACAGTTACTGTTATTTGCCCTATCAAAAAAAAAAAAGGACTTGTGACTATTTTTGTTTGTTTAATGGTTTTAAACTGGTTCTAATAGTGCATGTATTATATCGGCAGGGCATGGCGTATTTAGGACAGCAGGAAATCGTGCATCGTGACTTAGCAGCACGTAATGTCCTGGTGGCCTCGGACGAAGACGATTGGACCGGGCCTGAGGTCAAAATCTGCGATTTTGGTCTGGCCCGGAACTGCAAAGCAGATGGGTATTACTCTCCAACTGGCCAAAATCCTCCTCTACCTGTGACAGTGTGAGTATAGCAGGGTAGTCAGGGTCCCTTTCCCTTTTACCTGTGACAGTGTGAGTATAGCAGGGTAGTCAGGGTCCCTCTCCCTTTTACCTGTGACAGTGTGAGTATAGAAGGGTAGTCAGGGTCCCTCTCCTTCTTAATTTATATGCTGACATCTCGCATGTATCAATGTAACTTTTCCCCAGCCAGAGATTTCTGTGTATTGCATTGCGGAAGTCCATCTTATGTATTATTATTATCATGATATCTTTCTGGTAATGAAACCAAGGGACCCTCAAAAGTGACTTGCACTGTAACCCGTAGGCCTTGGGTACGGTGCATCAGACTGCTCGGCCATGTTATTACCATTGTAGCATTGATTATCATCTACAGGTACCCACCTGAGAGCATTGAGGAACCAACGAATGCAGGGAGGTTTAGCTGTGCAGGCGATGTCTGGGGCTATGGGATTCTAATGTGGGAGATATTCTCCGATGGCGCGTCGGCAAGGTACTGTGCCCTTCTTTACATTGCTGATATTGTCTTCGTTTTCACAAATAGAAGAGCATGCCAGGCTTCTGATGGATGATACCCAAGCCTACATCCTTATGGACTGTAAAGGGGTTACCCTGTTACAGCCCCAGGAGTAGGTGGCAACGGCCCCTGGAAAAGACAGTTAATTTGTAGCCCACACCTCGAGTGGCTTACTGGCCTTGTGTGTCTGGCCACTTCCATAATAAAAAAAGAAAAGAAAAGAAAAAAAGTCAAAAATTACGTTTTCTACATTTTTGAATTTTTTTTCTCAACTTTCTGATTGTAAGCCATCCAGAATTGCTGATAAATCAAAATTATGCTTAGTTTCTTAATTACGTAAATTGGTAAGTAGGCTTTCATGTAAGTAATTGCATTTTGCGTTTTCTCGGATGGGCATCCCCAAACATGTGCAAAACACATTCTCGTCTAAAAATAGACGGGCAGGCAGGCCATGTTGTATTTACGCTTTCTACAAAGAGACAGGCTTGTTAGTGTACGCATGATCATGTGACAATGCGCGCCCTTCACTTTGTAAAAACTTGAACTACATGTATGGATGTGTGCAAAAGTAGGTCAGTAGGATTTTGCGTTTATACAGAGAGCGGCATGTCTGTTTTGGTAGTTTGTTTGATATTATTGATAAGGATTATCTCAGAGAAAAACAGATTTTGCACAATAATATTACGGGCCTTTTCCAGTTACACTTTCGTTACGCCTGTCTTCCCGAGAACATGATGGTATATGCAAAGACCATTATCTTGTTGCCACCATCTTTGTCTTGTCCCTTTTCAACCATGTAAGTAATGACTACTGATTTCATTATGCCAAAAAGGAACCTGACTATTTTTGTTTGGTGACATTGTTTTGAATGGGAGAAAAACAAGATGGCTGCTCCATGATAAAGGTCTGTTGAATTCCACCATCTCTTCCACAGATATCAAGATGGAAATCACACATTAACTTCAATGAGGGAGGTTCATGACTTCCTGCTGAGGGGCAATCGTCTGAAACGGCCCGTAGACTGCCCTCAACGTGTGTACAGTATCATGTGGGAATGCTGGCGGCTTGAGAAGAACTCTCGACCAAAGTTCACAGCGTTAATCCAACGCCTAGGAGACATGCTGGAGAGGGACATGATTGATAACTAGTAAGTCCATTAGTTCTTAATATACATGGACTGGCAATGAGGTCATTAGTACGCGTCTATTTCCCTCGGCTTTCAGACTCGTGAGAAAGGACCCTTTTCTGGTCACAGTCCCTATTTTGTCAATAATTTTCTTAGACACATATGTCCTGGACTTCTTACTTGCGGACCAGCGCCCTTGAATGATATTTTTTTGTCCGATACTGTGCTCTGTTTTGACAGATACTGTTTATTGTTATAGACTGGCAATGAGGTCACTAATACGCATCTATTTCTCTCGACTTTTGGACTCGTGAGATAGGACACTTTTCTGGTCACTCACAGTGCCTATTTTTTCAATAATTATCTTTGTTCGCTGGTACCAGTCAGAAGTCCTAACCCCTTTACCAGTACTGCTGAAGCAAGGGATCATAATCATGGAGACGGCCAACATTGGGCTAGATGATAGCTCAGTCGGTAGAGCATTGGCAGGCACGTAAATCTTGAAGTCCTAGGTTCAAATCCTGCTCTAGTACATTTGTCTTTGTTCACCCAAAACTAGATTGTTCTTTTATCACATTAATGTGTAAAACAAGCGTAAACTTGTCTATGGACAGGATGGTTTGTTTAATACTATTTTGGGCTTTCGTTTCTTTCAATGTTGTTGTATTTTTTCAAATCTGTGTTTTTTTTTGTTTTTTTTTAACACCCAGTGTTTGTAGTGCCACAAAGACAACATTTTTAGTTAATAACATGTATCAAATTCTTTGCACTGTCTGCCATAGAATTTAAACACTTAGTGCGTTGCGGTTAGTGTACAAATCTATGGTAAGCATTGCAGATTGCCAGGTAAATTTCTTTTACGTAGTTCTGAGCAAGAGCATTTGTCCAAGAACAATGGACTTACTTGGTGAGTCTGCTGCCACCTAGTGTCCCCAGAAGTCACCCATTGGACTTGGCTTTTACTTCCATTCTTCAAGGACCATTAGTCTTTGAAGAATCAAAAGAAATGTCATAAGAAATGCCTTTGAACGATGAAATGGGTGATTTTTGGTAAAATTACAAACATTTGCCAGCTGTGAAGCCACCATGCAAGGCTTAAAATCTGAAACTAGATTAAAGAGCAGAGTTTCCTTACATAATTATGAGGACAAGTACAGCTGATTTTCTTCACCAGGCACACACAGAAAAACTCTGAATTCAGATAAAAGTCTGAAATTTCTCGTCTATGATGATACATACCAGGTACTCCATTTTTTTGTCAATGGCTTTTGACTTTTTTCTATTACCCTTTTGCTCTTAGAACCCTTCACAGACGCCCTTCTTGCACCTTGAATTGAAACACCATCGGAAGCAGAAGCGGCCGGCGATGTTTGACTGAATCTACTCAGCCGGTAGAGGTCAGTGTTGGTTGCTAGCTGGTATGTGACACCCTTGACTCATGTACAAGGCTGTCTCGGTAAAAGAAAAAACCTCCAACATTTCGGAAGTAATGACTGACCTACTGCTCTGTTATTCTTGTTGATTTTGTTTTCCACTGGACTAAAGAAGAGATAAAACAAAATTTAGATATCCCTGTGTGTGTAGATAGTTCTTGATAGCACCATCTTTACCAGCAACTTCGGTTTTGGCTTTGAGCTGCGTCAAGCAGTCTCATTTTTCTACGCAGCCAAGTGGTCCAGCGACCAATCATACAAGGAATTTGATGATAAAGCATTCGCATGCAGTACCCGGTATTTACGCAAAACGCGTAGTTGCGCGTTCACAAAATGGTGATCATTGCCTTAAAGATGGCCGACTTTTCACTATGTGACGTCAAGTGCAAACTAATGTATCTATTGCATATCAGTATATTCATTCCTTATGCCATGTGATGCATGAACCAAGCACAGCAGTTATTTTTTTTTAAAGTCTTACAAAAGACTAGACCACCCGGCCACGATACTCCACAAAAACTAGGTAGACATTTACATATAAAGAGATAATACCATTTTGTTACTTTAAAATAAAGTGTGTAAAACAATAATGAGTATGTGATTTCAGTTGATTTTCGCCCAACAGGATATTTCTAAAAGCAAATCCATTCACTCACTAAATGAGTGTATGTAAATAAAGAAATCAAATCAAAACCTAGGCCTAGATTTTTTTGTCAAAATAAACTTTTATTTTGGTATTGTATTGTTCAAAACTTTTGAAAGATGTGCTAGTTGTATTGTTTTTTTTTAAGTTGTAATAAAAACTGTGAATTTATAATGGTTTAAAACCTTCAAACTAAATCAATGTCTTCATTTAGCAGGCATGCAACTTTTCAGCTGATTTCCACGTTTTGGGTTTTTTACAGCTGTTCCGTTGAAAAGTGAGAAACACGGTACAAAGCTTTCTGTGGCCGGAAACGTCCTCTTTTTATGACAAACTGTAGTTTCATGCCTTATTCACTGGGCAAGTCAGTATATTTATGTGTACTCATCAGTGTAATTGGAGCATTGATGTAAACTACTTAATTAGCTGTTATCCATGTTTAATATATGTACATTTGTGAAATGAAAATGGGAATTACTATGGAGAGACTTTGAGCAAGTTTGAGTGCGCACTATGGTTAACTAAAGGTCGACCATCTTGACCCGAACCCAGGCTGGTCCACCATTGGTTGACTGCTGTGGTCGACCATTTGGAACCAGCCTCAGGACCTTGGTTTCTTCCCTGGTCCAGTAGCCTTGTTTCATGTCAACCTGTCTGAAGTGTGGAAGGGAACCAGTGACGAAATTGCAGAATGGCGGAAAGTCATGGAAGTGCACGTATCAGTGCCGACAAAGAATTGTGTTTAAACTAGACCACCTACAGGTCGTTCAAGTGTATACGTCACTGCGCATGTGCATTGCTAGTTAGCGGTCAACCACAGTTCGACCAAATATGTACACTCAAACTTGCTCTTTGTGTTGCCTTGCCCGAAGAGTTTGACTCGTATGTTATAGTTTTGCTGTCAGACCTAATACTTTGTTTTCGTATGGGCAAGGTAGTTTTCCCTTGGTGTGGTGCACCTCTAAAAGAGACTTGTACATTTTTACTGGAATATTTCAAGGGGCATGGAGGCATTGACCAGGGGCATGGAGGCAATTACCTCCGTTGCCTCTATGAGGTATCAGACCAAAGACACACTTTGGAAGCATGCGTGGGTATGGATAACCGATTGATTGTGTTTTCTTTCCCTTGGTGAGGTGGACCTCTTTTAAAGGGAATTGCCAATTTCAACTGGAATATTTCAAAGGGCACCAAGGCAATGACCAGGGGCATGGAGGCAATTAGCTCCATTGCCTCCATGAAGTACCACACCGAAGACACACTTCGGAAACATGCAATGAGAGTTGGCGATTTTGTTATAAAAGGATGTCATAATAAATGTTACATGTATATGACTGTAAATAGCACGTTCATCTCTCTTTACATATATATATAAACAAACATATATATTAAATAAAACAAAACAAGTATTTTTCCTTATTGTTTGCAATTGACAACGCTAACAGCTGAAATTGTAGTATCTTTTATTTGACATTCATTTGGTCTGTAATGGCTTTGAAGATCCATTAACACTTGAAACAACTTTACTTTTAGCGCTTTTTGACTTTGGTACTTGCCATAACGCAACATAAATTGAAAAATTCAATGTGAAAATTGTAAATGTACAAAAGTTATTGAGAGGGACTTGAATCTTTGGTTAGTCGTACTCCCTGTTTGGCTTTGGCAGGAGTTGGTGTGTTTTGTTACCATGTTAAAAAAAAGTACAATTATACATTGCACTTTATTGGTTACACACCTGTGTTTTGACACCCCTATGTTCTGACACGCCAAGTGTATTTTCCTAATTCTAATCCTAATCCTAACCCTAATCCTACACCCTAACCGTTACCCAAACCCTAACCCTAGTGTGTAGATCTTTAGGGGTTATCTAAACTCGGAGTTGTCAGAACTTAGTGTAGTTGGAACATAGGGCAGGCTTCGCTATATGTATTTAACAAGAGTGTAACATCGACAATAATGAAATGTTACTGTGTGATGCATGTGGATAATATCACCACTAACCTATTTTTGGCAAAAACCTTACAAAACAACACAATTTACGGTGCCTGTTCTCAACAGAAGTGGAAGTTTCCACTTGTTTTTGTAACCATGTGATGTCATTATGTATGTACATGTTAAAGAATGTTATGTTTTGACGTCATTACGCTGCCATCTTGAGGTAAAATGGAGATGAAACGATAGAAACGCTCATCTATGTACGCGCGGCCCAAAGGGAGTGTGAGTGGGATACATCAGAACAATACACAGCATTTTCACTCAACGTGATGCACATTTCTTAACCCAGCCTCAAGTTTCTTGAAGTCTTTTTTTTATGACATTAGGTATGTTTTTTAGTTTCAGGTTTTTGTCAACTTGGTGTTGACATCAGTTGGAAATGGTATGAACATGTACAGTCTGTTTTGTTTTATTGTTAAATTATGAGCATGTATTTACAAAATAACTTTGCTGTTAAGTATGATGAAGTATTTTGCTTACTTTTGAAAGCTCCAGTTGCATGACAATGTAGACAAATTTCAGAAAAAAGGTATAAAAACTAATGAATGTTGAGATCAAATGGTATTGTAACACACATCGGCTTGGACAAGTTTACTTGTGTCCAAAGATTATAGAGCGCCGTAGGTGCAAGATGGGGAACTCTGGCTGAAAATGTGAAATCTCACTGGATCATTTCGGCAAGTGAACCCCACTGATACAGCACTGAAACGTGGGGACCAGTGTAGACAACGACAATTGCTATCAGTGGGAAACATAGGCAATCACTTGTCGAAATGGCGCCCATGCATATTTCACTTTCCAACAAAAGATAAAGGCCCAGTCCCCATCTTGCGCCTATGGCGCTCGATAATCTTGGCTTTTGTCATAGTGTTTGGAATAAAAAATGTCAAGATCAAAATGGTATTGTTACACACAGGGACTTGGACAACTTTAGCCAAGTTTACTTGTATCAAAGTATTAAGAATCAAAATGCTAAGACTAAAATGATTTTGTAACACACACGGATTTGGACAAGTTTAGCCAAGCTAACTTGGGTCATAGTGTTGGGAATAAAAAATGTCAAGATCAAAATGATATTGTTACACACAAGGACTTGGACAAGTTTAGCCAAATTTACTTGGGTCACAGTGTTTGGAATTAAAATTTCAAGATCAAAATGATATTGTAACACACAGGGACTTGGACAAGTTTAGCCAAGTTTACTTGGGTCATAGTGTTGGGAGTCATACATGGACTTGGACAAGTTTAGCCAAAGTTCAGACAAACTTTCACAACTTGGACAGACTTGTCAGTTTGTGAAAACAGCATTGATATGTTTGATGTAATTAATATACCCAGTGCAGCTGTTTGTGGGTGGGGAAAATCCCCAGTGTTTTAAGAGATGAACAAGAGTTCAGAATCCATGCAGGAATAGGAGTGGAGAGAAGTAGTTTTTACCAGTGCCTGATTTCATAAAGCTGTTTTTACTGGTAAGCCAACATTTTGCTTACACTAGCCATGAAATATGCGTAAGCAAAAGTGTATTTCATAAACGGTCACAGTGCTTGCAAGAACCGCTAGCAAGTTGATTTTTGCTCTGCTTACAGTGTAAGCTCTGATTATGAATCGACTGTGCCAAGAGCTGCTTCCCTAAAAGGGGAACCATTCTTTTACAGGCTTTATGAAATTGGTACCAGCTGTTAGAAGGTCATAGTTGAAAGGTCAAACGGGTCAGTATCTATATGTAATGAGCCAATTCACCTGACGTCATCATCACAGTGATCTTGGTTGTGCCATTGTGTAAGTCAATGTCACTGTGTGTTATACAGTGCAGTGTGAGTTATAGGCAATGTGTCGTTTGCACGCTTACAGGTTAACTTCCAAAATGGTGAGCGTGGCACACTTGCCATGTGTGGTGTGCGTGCAAAGGGTCAATATTCAAATCCATTATGGATGTCCTGTTCCAGTGTTTTTTTCGGCCATTAATGGAACGCAAATACGCTCAGCACTTGGTTTTTCAATGCGCAGCGGGCATCTCTGATCAAAGATGTTGATGCAACTCAGCAAAACGTCAGCCTGCTGCGAGTTAAAAGACTGCGCTTAATGTGAGTGTAAAAGCACGGGTACTGGACGCATAAGATTGAATTAAAATGGATTGTAGCAGAAGCACCATGCAGCTCGGATCCGTCCATGTACAGCTGTAGGGATGACGTCATCTGCATCGCTTTGTTTCTTGCATATCTGACCTTTTGAACTTGGATGTGAGATCCTCGGGTCACTTTAATAGGTGAATAAAAATGGTGCGTGCCCTCTGTTTGAGTGTGCACAATATATGGAGTGCCTTGAATGTTTTTGTGTAAATAAGAATTAAATTAATTAATTGATAATAAAAAAATGTATTTTATATCCAGATTTATCTCATTTACATATTGTGTAGAAGTATTAATAATGGAAAATGAGGTATATTATTTTCCATTAACATTATAAGGGAATACAAACATCGACTCAAGTACATGTATTAAACGCTGCATGTGAGAACAAGAGTGAATAGTTTTGAAATTTGTTGTTGGTTTATGACAAGCCGTAAAGTCATTTGAAAATACTTAATGCCACCTCAGATTCTTCTTTAACAGTAATAATGACATCAAACTTTTTGTGCGCATTTGAATGTGCATTTACCATGAATATGTTAAAAAGTGTGTTACACTTACAGTCTAAAACAACCTTTAAAAAGGGACACATTGCCTTCGGATTGGGCGCTTTTGGGCTATAAAAAGTGTTTGTTGCGAAATGAATAATTATGGTCGGATAGATATTTAAAAGTAGAATATAATGATTCCAATTAATATCCCTTGAAATTGTGTGGTTTTTGTTTAATTTTGTAGAACCAAATGTTTGTAAACTCAGTTGAGAGTCTTTGCTGACAAAAGAAAAAAAAATCAGGTTTGAAACTTGGATCCAAATTCTAGGCATATTGAAGTGATTACAATTCTGCCTTTTGGTAACCCCTGGAGTTATAGATGTCAAAGAGCTTCTGGGAACAGTATCCTCAGAACTAGAGAAGTAGATCAAATACCAGGATTTCTTTATATCTAAAGAACATAAAAACTACCCTTTTTCACCTAGCTCATATACAAATGTTGAATTCAGATACGTTTGAAGTTACACAACCTTGTAGACTCCCATTTTTCAGCATTCATACATTGTGGATAATGATTAAGAGAAAATTATGTACGTGTACAGTTATGTTTTTAATGTGATGTAATTACTAGTAATGTGATTAAAGTCTTTATTGTAACCATGTAAATGTCAGAATAAAAGAAAACCCATTGCATAGACGTGGACTTCAAGATGACGAGTTGAAGTTTCCATCCATTCATTGTGTTGACTTTATTAGTCCTGCTCAGTAAAATTTGCCATTGAGTTGACAAACTAATCAGAAGCTGAAAAGCAAAGTTATATATAGTGGAACAAACATTACTCTTTGTGTAGGCTGCATTGTATTAAAGATGCATTGATCATATACATGTATTGCAAGCTGACAAGTGACAAAGATATTTTGCGATAATTGCCATACTATTTAGAAATAATATTTGCAACACCACAAATAGTTGCAAAGATATTTGAGATTTGCGATATCCCTTCACCACACCTATGTGTTCTTTTCTTTTAGGAACACTTAAATGTATTTTTTCCTTGGGGGGGGGGGGGTACATTTTCAATTTTGGGGTGATATTACACAAATTTAGTACAGCGGGATTCGAACCTGCGACCTCCGGGTTTACAGCAAACTGTCTAGCCCCATTGTCGGCAGTTTTCCTATTTTGTCAAAATTGGTTCAGGGGCGCCAGTCAGACTTATCAAATTGTATACTACCGTTACGGTAGCTAAATAAAATGCTTGGCTCAACAAAAATCTTGAGGGGGAAAAACATCTTCTAAAAGTACCAAAGCGTTGAAAGAGCATACATTGTTGTTTTTCTCCCATCAGGGTTTCCATGCATCTCGCAAATTCCCTATATTCTTTCAATTGAGACTTTGCCAAACTGTATGCAAATCTCTTTGTTATGCAAATATAACGTTTCCGGATTATTATGCCTGTTATATGCATGCAACGCTCTCTTTTCGACGACAGCTCGTAGGCGAAACACGTGCTGTAGTTTTACACGGTAAAAGCGGAGTGGAGTACCGTACGGCTCCCCCTTGCTCGTCTGCTAAAAATTCGTTCTTTCTGTCTTTTTAGAAACGTAGCAAACTGTCACTTATACATCAAAAGCTGGGGTTTTGGCTTTACTTTTAGAAGCAGTATAAAAGTGCTTTATAAAGTCGCCAGGAGTTGAGAAATGAAGACTATGAAATTGCTGACATTGATGTTGAGCTGCGAGGGACCAGAGAACTCCAGGAAAGAGGCCGAGCTTTCTCTTGAAGACAGCCGTAGAATAGACCTCCACGACGGGCTTGTTTCTCTGTTGAGCTTCCGGTTACTTTGCGAGCTCCATTTAAGTTAGCTTCAATCCCACTTGTATGCCAAGTGACAGCAGGAATTTTGATAGGCGAATACGGTACTGAATATGGTGTCCCTGCAAGGAGAAGACGAACCCAACCCGCGGGACCAGAGCTGCAACTCCAGCCCAGCCGGAGGAGAGCTGCAACACACGGCCCACCGTCGACGATGACAACTGCAGCCGCGTGTTCAACCATGAGGCAACGGAAGGTGTAATGCTGCAGTGAAGTCCACCAACCTGAAAGGTAAAGAACCTTATAATTTTTATCAATTTTGTTGTCCTAATTATATTCTTTATTTAGCTCAACTTGTCAATATAAATTAACGGTAAACTCAGACAGCTCAGTGAAAATTTAATAGTACAAATCAAAACGCTTGCTCGTCCGGACCTCTTCTCTCAAAAACATTGATTATAAAAGGAACATTTTAATGAAAGTACAACGTAAGAGGCAAATTCGTACGTATAGATTGTCATTTTGGTAGGATTACTTAAACTGACTACCACTTTTATGACTAAAAAGAAAATGTTATTAGGGTAAATAAGATACTATTTTTGTGGTAATTGTGAATTTGGTCGGGTGGTCGGGTTCGCCATCTTTTCCGTGTAATATAACAGCTTCACCGTTAAGCCCCGCCCACCTTGTCAATTAACGGCGTCCACGTGGGTAGCTCTTATATTTTGTAACGGGACTTTAGTGTGTACGGACTTTTGGGCGATTGTTCGCGTTGTGATTGGTCAATACATTTAAGGGGAGGAACATGAATAATATACCTGTTATATGTTTGTTTGTTGCAGTGTACAAAGTAATAGGCGTTGTGGTACAATCATAAAATGTAACATTAACTTTGTAAGCATGTAAGCATTACACCTTCCGTTGTCTCATGGTTGAACACGCGGCTGCAGTTGTCATCGTCGACGGTGGGCCGTGTGTTGCAGCTTTCCTCCGGCTGGGCTGGAGTTGCAGCTCTGGTCCCGAGGCCATGGTTTTGTAAATTTTCGGATTCACAAGTCATTCAATTCTTTATTGAACGTTTCTTTAGCTCGTACAGTAGAAATTATAATCTGAATGTCTTAATGGTTTGGTGAATTACTAAATATCTTATTTAATTTTCCTTCATTTATTAAGTTGATGCTTTTATTGTTTAACTTATAATTATTATGCAATACTTATAACTATTTTACAATAATTCAGTTTGAAAAAATCTTTTTGTGGCTTCCTATATTATGGCTGAATTCAGTCAGTGGTTCATCATTACATTGTATATATTCATAAGCTATACCAGAGGACAACTTCTTGCACATGATCTGCCAAAGGAATTACAAATATTGTGCTCTTTTTCAAAAATTCACTCATGAATATATACTATGTAATGCATGTTACGTTGAAGAAGGAATCCCCATACCAGCAAGTGGCCTATTTATATGGGTTGTTCCTGAAGACTATCATTTATAAAGAAAATAAATGTAAAAATATACAGGAAGGCACAAAATGATTTTTTTTCCAATTGAAGTATTGTATAATAATTATAAGGTGTATTGATAAAAGCTTCAATATTTAGTAATTCACCAAACCATGTAACCAACAGTCAAATTTTATGCACTTTGAATAAGAATCTTATCTGGGTGGCGTTTAATACAACTTGAAACGATGTAATGTCAGAGTGCGCAGAGGGACTAGCTTATAACAGTCCTAGATTTCTTATCTATTTTTAAAGGGTCCTTTTAAAGCTGTTTTTGTTGTTGTTGTTGAAAAACAGCAATTATTTTAGTGGTCAAATTTGTGATAGCCTGTAATGTAAAATCTGGAAAACATAATTTTTGTTGCTAGTGTAACAAGACGAGGCAAAATGCGTATCTGACCCATGCACTTTCTAAGGGATTTAAAAAGAAAACAATTTTAAATTAAAAGAAGAGTTACAAAATGTATACAGAGGTACACTGGTATTTTGAATTATTGCAAAATGTTAAAATGATAAAAAGCCATTTTTGGGACTATGGTGGTCTTGACAGCACTATAGTCGCTGAACATCATTTTAATTTTTTTTTAGATGTGTGTGCTAGAGTTCCAGCCGCGCAATGAAAACGACCACATGAGTTTTCTTGGAAATGATAAGAATTGATAGCTAAAACATAAGTATTAATTTGACCTTGAGTCAAATTAAAACTTTAAGATATCAATTCCATGAGATGAATATTTAAAAAATGAAATAAAGTCCAACATTCAATAAAAAAAAATATGTTAGAAATTGTGGGTTGGCTACACATTTTTTCCAATGGCAAAGAAGCGGTTTAATTTTTGTAAGTCATACAAAGAGTGTGTACCCCAGAACTTATCTGTACGTAGTCGTCTTGAATTTTAATGCCATGTCTTTTGTTTACAATTTAAATAACAAGACCAGTGAAGGTGTATACTTGAGTTAGACTTTGTTGCATTTGACACTTAAATTTAAAAAAGGATGTTTGTTTTGTCTTTTAGATGTTTTTACTGACTCTGGCTGACTAGTGAAGTTGGAGGATTCCATGGATTGCAACCATTATTACCCAGCGGTAGCAGAGATGCAACACCCAGCCTACCAAGAGACAATGGAAGGTGTGTTGCTGTAATGAAGTCCACGGACCTGAAAGTATACGAACCTGAAAATTTTTGAGAGTTATGCTATTATGATTAGGTTCTTTAATATAACTGAACTTCTTGTTGTTATATTTAAGCGTAAACTGAAGACAGCTCAGTGAAATTCAATTCAAGACAAGTTCTCCCTTCTCCTACAATCAAATTGCAGTGGTGTTTTCTCAGAGTGTGTAGAGTGATTGGCTTTAAATAGCCATAGATTTTATCAACTATTTTTGGGGGGTCCTTTGAGAATTGATAAGATATTTAGATTTTTTTATTTTGTTTTAAATTAGACTGCAAATTCTTAAAAAAATCTTGGTTTGACTCCAAATTTGTATTACTAGTGTAACCAGGCAAAAATTACAAAACGAAAAAAAGCCATGACAGTTCTTTTATTAACTTTTTTATTAACCCTTACAGTCCCAAATCCTTCTATAAGTGATGGATTCAGAATGGCTAGGGCCCAGTAGGCCCAAATAACAAGTGCTTATCACTGGAACAGTATGGAATGCCCATTAGGCATAAATTTCGGTCATCACGTCAATCGTCTTTTGCATCGATTGACCTAATATTGACATCGATTGATCAGTCATGTGCATCGATCAATCGGTCTTTTGCATCAATTGATGGGTCTTTTGCGTTGCTATTGATCTTTTCATCGATCAATTTATGAAATAAAACACGACTGATAAAAAAGACCGATGAAAAAAGACCAATGAAAAAAAGACCAATGAAAAAAAGACCAATGAAAAGACCTCACACGAAGTCAGCCAGTGTACAAAGACTGCTTTGCAGACCTGATACTTTGACAGACCCTTATGTAATTTTTATACTTCTGGTTTCTTGTCAACCGATTTTATACTTTTAAAAAATCTATAGGAAAACGAAGCCAAAAAGCCTCAAAAGTGAATTGGAATGGACACTCGTTCCCCTAATTTTACAGAGAAAACATTTTCGCAAAGAGGTCCCAGAGAAAATGGGTAAGACTTTGTTGCATTTGATGACTTAAACATTAGTCTTAAGAAAACGGTTTACTTGTCTTGTCTTTCAGATCTTTTCACAGACTCGGGCTGACTACTGAGTGAAGTTGAAGGTTTCCAGTGATTGTGTGGTTTCACCATCTCTGGCTGACCCATGAAGTTGAAGGTTTCTTTGGAGTGTGTGGTATTGGTTTTCTGACGATTTGGAGATCTACAAAGGTAGGACAAGATCTTGGGGACATCGAATGGTAAGAGAAGATCTAACCCAGTTTCCTCCCCAATGATTTTCTGCAGGAAGCTCGACTATGTACTTGTGGATGTTGTCAACTTGTATGGTTCTATGGTGATGTCGGAAATCTTTGTGGGCTTTTCCTTGTATGGCATGTTGGTCGTGGCCAGTGATGCCTCTTTGTTAGGTTTTGATCTCATTTCACTAGGACAATTTCCTGGGGAAGTCTCAAACTGAAGTTCTAAATTGACATGTTAAATTGATAAAATTCTCATAGAAATATTGCTTGAAACCCTGTTTGATATTAGGTAACAGTTACATAAAGCTATTAAAACACCATAGCTGCGCATTGTATTTCTAAATTTGTATGTAAAAAAGAAAAAGAATAATTATACTAATCTTACACCCACAATTTTAAAAACTGGAAAAAGTCAACTCATTTTGTAAACATCAGTTTTATTTAAAATACATAAGTTCCGTTATGATAAAATCACAATGCACTCCTAAGGTACACAACTTAAGATGGAAGATAAGAAATGAAGGGTATTCCCTTCTAAAATGGTATAAAGTACTAAAATTTACTCTAAATTGAAGGAATTGAAACTACTAACAGATGACCACAAACCATACCAGTTGCCGATAAACAAGTACATTTGCATTCACACTAAACTCAAAAAAGGAAAGCCAGTTAGAGAACAGTGTTTTAGCAATCAGTTGCAGAGTTTCTTAATTTGCGAATTTAAAATTGATCCAAACTTAGTAAAGCTAAATGAATCTGTTTAAGTTTCCGATCAAGAGCTGTACATCAACTAAGTTTAATCAATTTTAGAAGAAAAGTGGCTAAAATTATCAGGTTATCAAACTTATGAAACATCATTCAAATAAAAAACAACAACCCTGAAACAACCTGAATCAGCAAGAGATGCATCGAACTACTTTTCTGAAGCGGCTTCTAATTGTATAAGCTGTTTTGCTTTTTACTGTCCAAACTAAGTTTGAAATTAACTATCATCTTATACAACATGAGAAAATAATTTACAAAAGTATACACTACTGTTACAAAACGTATTAATATCGAAAATGTACTCTCCTTTAGCTTTGAATATTTTTAGTTTTTTTTAATGCTTCTCCACAGGCTGATTTCAGTCCAAGATTAAATGTAGCTTTTGTGTTTCTGCATAAAACCTTAATAGCATAAGCTATGCTATGCAAGGGTAACTATCGAAAGTCGTTACCAATACATAGATCTGTCAATATTTAGATCTTTCTACTTGAGTCATACTTGAATTAAAAATGAATAAATAAATAATTAATAATTAAGTATACAAAAAGGAAAATACAGAAGTATATGACAGGATTTGTCCTGTGCCAACCCAGGCTATAACATGCTATGATTCTGTTTAAACGCAATTTTTAAGCAAATAATAATACTGTCAAAATACCAAAGCTCTAGAGAATCGAAACTGAACTTTAAGTCCGGGAAAATGTCATTTTTTCAAAAATTTGTTTTTGTCATGAGTAAATGAAAACCCATTCAATGTTTCATAAGTCAAGATTTTCTTATTCCAAAATACAAGATACGAAAACACGATATCGTAAATGGTGTAGACCTTTGTCGACCCAAATAGTCAGTCATTATCTGAAGGTCGTCCTCTACACTCTAAAAATCAACACTAAAAAAGAAATCGGTCAGTGACAACACTTAAAGTTAAATGTAACTCAATTAAATAGTTGAATTTACACTATTGAAAGTTAATTCTCTGCTTCTGAAACGCCAGTTTGATACATGTATTAGTTGAATCTAAATTAAATAAAAGTGTTGTCACTAACCAAACCCTTTAAGTGATGATTTAACACTTTCATTGTTTAGAGTGTACGTACAGCAAAGGCCACTCTTCACAGCTTCCTAAACTTTTTCATGATCGCTCATTGGATATGTTACCTCATAGACAATTTCTTCGTAACCTCTGATTGAGATCAACTCCTGTAAAACAAATCGGAAAATACAATGAACCAAAAACAAATATAACTTGTGTTCATATCATAGATACAATCTTTTCCCATCCATTCCTTAAGATATGGAAAACCACATTGTAAATCTGAACTTATAAAGGCATCGGGGAAAATATAGGATGGCTGATCAATTTGGAATCGAAACCAAAAACACAGGAAGGTTGGATGTTACCAATGGTAGATGGCAAAAAGTGAATCAGAAGCTGACTGAGCGTTGCTTCGCACATACAAATCAAACGGTCGTCCGATTTCAAAGAATAAATTTAGTGGAAATGAAACAAAGAAAAAAATCCATTATTTGGTAAAGTTATATTTCAAGAATTCAATACTTTTATACATGTTATCGGGCCTACTTTGCCTCACCTTGCCCTGACGCCCAAGTTTACGAAGCTCATTGCCAATCTTCTTAAAACTAGGACGACTTTTGGGATCCTCTTTCCAACATTTCAACATCATCTGATACCTAGTGTGAAAAACGGTTACAAACATCTGACAAAAACACCTTATTTTAACCTCAAATGTATATTTGCTTTTACAGTTTACATCTTGATGCACTTACCAAAAAAAAACCCCAGTGCATTGCAATGTTATATTTTACTTGGTTTTTGTTTGGTAAAACACAAAAAAGGCAATCGGTAAAAAAAACCTTGCACTTCTAAGATTAGTTTATAATCGTTTGCAAAGATTTTTATCATATTTTATAAAATCAAATCAATATAACTACAGGAAAGCGATACAAAGTCAAAAAAAAAACACATTAAAAAGAGCAACAATACTTTATCTTTTAGTTTATTTTAACAAATTCCGTATATAACAAAACTTATCAGAATAACTTACAATTCTTCCTGACAATGGTTTGGTTTAGGCATACGGTATCCCTTTTGGAGCTCCTCTATCATTGTCTTTGCACTCATAGAAGGGTATGGTCTGGATCCTGAAAAACCCAAGAAAAGCATGCCTTGTATTTTCACTAGAGAATCGACACCAGAGATTCGGCAAGAAATTGTAACTTAATGTTATCATCAACTCACCAAGTGTAACAATTTCCCACAAAAGTACGCCAAATGACCACACGTCACTCTCAGTTGTGTACACGTCATCAAGTACTGACTCAATTGCCATCCAGCGCAGAGGCAATCGGCCCTAATAAAAATCAGTTGGAAAATAACAGAATCCATGACATGTCAAAACACGCTAAAAACTCTCGGATCGGAACAGACCCGGATTCCGAGTCCCAGGGGGCCCTGAACCATTTCTGGGCCAGGCTGACCCGAAACGTGGCTAAAGAAGTAGGTATTTGACTCCGATTCTGCGCCAGTTTGACACAGTATCGGGTTAGTTTTGGACAGACTGGGTCATACTGACCATCAAAAGGGTCAGGCCCCACGTGACCCGGAATCCCGGTCAGTTCTGACCAGGGAGTTTTTCGAGTGCAGATACCTTGGAAGCAAGTGGTTTACAATCGTACAACATTATGTTCACTATCAAGTGATAAGCCCACCGACTTTGGCCGCTAATTGTAACGTGGTTGTTTGGTGCATACAAAATAAAATCGAAAACAAGAGAACGAGAGAAACTAAGTTGGTTCCAGGGACTGGAATATGAGAATGATTAGACACGACCATCGAATTATGCAAAGATAAAATGCCAGGTGGTGCAAATTATAACAATCAATGACGAATCATGAATTCATATAATATGCATAAAAGCGGCTCTATGAAAATTTGGTAAAGCAGAAAGAAGTTATCATAATATAGTTGTAGTAGGAAGAACATTATTCACAAAAAAATCTTCAAAGCAATCAAGTTTGCCTTAATTTGTTTTTGAATTTTTGATTGTCTGAGTTCTTTACCTGCGATCTTTTTTCGTAAGTCCGATTGTCTATTACGTCTCGAGCGAGTCCAAAGTCAGACACCTTACAAGTCATATCTTCGGCCACGAGGATGTTCCTGGTAGCCAGATCTCGATGGATACACTATAAAGATGAGGGGTGTAAAGGAATAGCAAGTTTAAAATAATGGCGGTAGTATGGGGGTAATGAGAACACAGTTCACTAAAAAGTAGGCCCTTACCTTGTTAGGAATTGTACGGTAACATTACTATAATGCCTTTTACAGGCGTCTCCAAAGTAATGTGTACTGGATTTTCTTCGCTAGTTAATACCTTATGTGATGATATAAAGTGCATCCCGTCCGCTACGTCATTAGCAAACTTCACGAGGTTCCCGGATGTGAGTGACTTGCTGACACCATGCAGGTTGCCATAGACACGCCCTTCCTTACTGCGACTGTCTTTCAGTAAGCCTTTCAAGTCACCTCTGGATAGATACTCAACAATGATGTAAGGAGGATCTGAAAAGACGGGATTTAGCCTTTGAAATTTGTTATGATAAGTTATGAGCCTTATTTAACTGCAAGGTGTGGTATTTTATTGCTTGGTTTACTGAATTCAAGTTCCATACTGAGGGCTTAACGAAGTATAAACTCGATATAAAATGTCAGATTTGGGGGTTTAAAGATATTACATTTGAGTAATGTAGTTTGAATCGTACGTTGTTATCCCCAAAAGACATTGTAATACATTTGTGAATACCAACTAAACATGAAGCTGATTATTTTTGACTACACATTTTGGCAGTTTGGAACCACAAATCACACTACACTAGTTGTGCTGCCCACATCGACAGATACCAGACGTGTGCACAATAAAAGACCTGGCTATATGGGAGACTTTTCTATTGTTCCCATAATCGAAAAGGACCGCGTACTGGGGCGCCCGCTAACGTCTGAAAAGTTTCCCATTGTACTGAGATTGTACAGCGACCTATTGGTCAAAACTGTTGTAGTATGGCGGTGTCGTGGGAGTGCGTTTCTTGGCCCGGAGATATATATGCCTACTATCTTTTAAATTAAGATACCTTGCTCGACAGAATATCCAAGAAGTTTAATGACATTGCAGTGGTCTGGTAACTTCTTCATTAGATCCAACTCTTGCATAAACTCTTTTCTGTCCGTGGTATCTGCCCCCTCTACAGATACAATGAAAAACGTTAATGAACAGTTGAACCATATATTAACAACACTATATTAATTGCTTGTTATGCCGTGTTAACGTTAGCCGAACATTTTTAGTCGCGTCTTTACAGTTGCGACAACATGTTTGGTCAAAGTATAAATGGATGAGAAATTATTTTTTAAAAAGAAGTACCAGCATGGATTACTATAAAACTATCCATGAATTTGATTAACATCAAATCATTAGTAAAATCTTGTTACTGCTTGAAGAGGAACAATGATGCGTACTTTTAAAAGTTTTGACGGCAACTAATGTTACCTCCGACCTTGCTATGATTCCATTTGCTTCAGCAAGAAGCACCTGACCAAAGGCACCGTGTCCAAGCTCTTTTACAAAGTTCAGCATGTCTCGTGGGAAAGCCTTGTCTCTAGATACATTAGCGTATGTCGTGTTTGCTGATTGGTCAGGATCGGGCGATTCAATAATGGTCATTTCTGATAAAAACAAAAACAGTTAATAGTCAGCCACATTTTGAGGTATTTTATAACATGATTAATGTGGCCGTCAAGTTTGCTTAGTTGGTTCTCTCCAGTGGGTTCTCTCCGGTGCCTTCCTCCTCTGTGGACCCCGGTTTGAATCCCCGGAAAGGAGCTTTGAATGTAGATTGGGTTTTCAGTTCCTAGGATTACAGCCCCAGTTGGGGCTTTCCTCCCACATTTAAAAGATTTCATCATCATCTTCTCTTTACATGTATTATTTTCAGACCTCAGGTTACAGTAAAGGGCACTTTTAAGGGTACATTGGTTTCTTTACCAGAAACAAAAGAATTTTAATAATATTGCTGAAGTAAATCGAACATGCAAAAATGGCCACCAGCAAGACGTTTTTTCTCTATCCAATAACTTCTGTTTCTTCTGTTTCTAGACAGAATTTAGAGGCAGAAAATCGGTTTCTTTGTATCGGCACCTGTAACTTCTTGGTAGACAGATGTTCCTTCAAACTCCCTTCGTTTGTTTGCTCCGCTTCGTTGTTTCCTATTCGAAAGAATGGAAATAGACGTGAGGCTTTCATCCAACAATTATTTAAGTATTATTTTTCTCGCAATACTTACGTAACGGTCGTGCACTTACATATGGTTGTCTTCAGAGTTTAACTTCTTTAAAGTAGCAACGTTTTCCTTCAATTTACGCTCTTCTTACAATTCTCAAATCCAACTTGCTGACAGTCTGCGTATTTACACTCGCGTTGGCAAACTTGTTTCGTTTTAGCCGCACCAACAGTGTAACAATATTCCTCTACATATCCTTTAAGCTATAACACAACTGACCCATTCAAATCTCTCTTCAAGACTAACTTTTTTAGTAAGTGATATTTGAAGCTTTGCATGGTATGGAGAATAGGAAGTTACTATAACTAGTAAACTTGCAGATTTGTTTATCTTTTTTGGAATGAGTGGTGGTCCTGATAAGAGTCGCTGTGGTCTCGACGTTTCGAACAGTATACTCGGCTCTTGTCATGGTTGTACCTGCAAGTTTTGTAGTGATAATTTCCTGTTACCAATCTTTTTATCAATTTTTGGGTGAACAAAGAAAAATTGACTGGGGCGGGATTTGAACTCGAACCTGAGACCACCAGTTTAACGTACCCACGCTCTACCAACTGAGCTATCCAGCCCTAATGTTGGCGGTCTCCTTTTTGTCAATATCTTTATTCATTTACATTATGAAACCATTTTATATCACTATTTGCGATAACGAAAGGAGAACTAGTGCAAAAAAATGACAAAAAGAAAACAGGAAATTAAAATGGCAAGGGGAAGACTACCTTTGTATTTTCATAGTTACTTCCTCTGGACCTGAAAAGACAAAGAAGGGAAAAAATAACACGGAATTCGAACTCATTTGTTATCGGCTTCAGTATTTGCTTTAACTATTGAAACGTACCATTACTTACCATTTTTATTTTTGAATTTCCTTCCAAAAAACATCCCAAGCAAGAAAATTATAACAGCAAGTAAAATAACCCCGATGGTCACACCAACGATGATGCCGGTAGATGACGATGTATCTGTCGGTTGAGATGTCACTATGAAAAAAAGAATTCAATTTGAAAGCCTTATATTATATTTGATACAAGGACAAATCCTGTTGGTAATCTATCTGCTGTATTTCCGAAGAGATCGCTACTTACGATTACAAATTATGTTTGTGTGTAATTTCACAAAAAAATCACACAGTTCATCCTTCTAAGGCGTTTCTTTTGAAACAAACATAATTCTGAGAAGACTGCGAGTCTTAGAAGAACATATGTTAAAGCCAAATCCAATTATTAACTTTACTTACATAAATGCTCATAATAAAAAGAGTTCCTATGGGCTGCTGAATTGGTTAGAGCCAGTTTGAGTGAAGTGGGCGAGTAGTGCAAAAAGGGGGATGCGAGCTCATCAGACCACGTACTGATTGCACTAAGCAAATTTCTGACTGGTTATAAACACTCTCGGCCATGTCTTTATTAGCCGTTTGAACATCCACATGTGACATGCTCTCTGCCAATCAGAATAGATAAACTATTGGAGACAAACTGTAGGAGAACAAAATGTGTTCTGCATCTGAAAGGGTACATGATGAGAGGTTAATGGCTGTGGATTGAAAGAACTGAGGGCTCATTTTGCAGGGGTATGCTTGAATAGTCTCTGTACTGTTGCTGTTTGGAAAGAAGATGACCATAGTTGCTATGGTATCTGATGGCAACAAAAAAAGCTTTTTGACTTACCCTCCTTAACAGTAGCGGGATCACTACAGACTTTACTATTGCCGCTCCCTTGGCAAAACTTTGCTTGCACATCCTCCACATCCCCTGCAGCCCGTCGTCTTCGTTTCTTTGGTTGTGGACACCAGACTGCTAGCATCAATTCATCAGTGTCAGCTGTGATACATTCTCCACACTCTGTCCAGTCTGAGCTGCCTTCATACTTCACCTCCAATTGAATACATCCTCCACTGCCTGTCACTCCAGAAACTTTGACTGTGCCCATGTCCTTCTTAAACTCAATGGTGATCTCTGTTTCAAATCAATAACAAACTTGGATATGTAAAAATTAAAAACTACTTTTTAGATTTAAAACAAGAGGGATGTCATGATGTGACATCTGGGCCTAAAGCCTTTAAGTAGGAAAAAATTAACAATTAGATAATGTTCCCTACCAGTGTTCCCGACCAGTATATTTTTGCTTGTAACCCTGTTTATACGAAAACAAGATTGTTTTTAAGCTAAGCAATTTTACAGCTTAACAATTAATTTCAAGAATATAGATAAAGCTTTGTGAATGGTTGTTCAGTCCACAGAAGACATTACTTTATTTAAATGAAGTAAACATGCCTTTTTAAGGTACATTGCACGTACAGTATCTTCATAAGTGTACCAGAAACATTTAAATCATTTTTCTTCTATGGTTGATAAGGCCCCAATTTGGAGTTTGAATCGCTGACAATCGACTTCGAAGTATAATCAATACAATGTACTTGTACCATGTACATACCATGTAATTAATCATATTAAATCATATCAAATCATATCAAAATACATGCCTTACATACAAGTCTTAATTGACAGGTAACATTGATTATAATTACCTTCACCAGGTGGTAGAGCTGCATGTAGAAGAGCCATCCACAATATTCAGAAGAAAAGAAAAGGAAGAATAGAAAGGAAACACATCATTACAATACATCATTAAAAACACTTTAATTTGAAAGTGATGCTGTCATAAAATAAATAACCCTCTCTGTAGCCAACCAGCTGCTTACTTCCATGAAAATTACCGATAGTCTTATAGTAAAGAGGTGACCATGTTGAAAATGTCAGAACCCTACTGACAAATCATGACAAAAATGAAAAATAATGTGTACTTACGTAATGTGTATTCCACTATGCTGCCAGTATTTGGATTTCTGCCCAGGTCATTCTCAGCATACACCCTGATCTCATACTCCATGTATGACTGAAGACCAGTCACGTTGTATGTAGTCACCCCTCCTTCAATCTTATCACTGAATGTCTCTGAGGAGTCTGCAGTCTTCTTGTGGCTGACATGGAACCATTGGGGTTCACCACCGTCATAACCAGCTGTCCAACTCACAGTTATGGAGCTTGAAGTCCGGCTAACCGTTACAACATTGTTCGGCTTGTTTGGTCTTCCTAATAACCAAAGAAACGGCAACAATGAGATCTCAGTAAAACCAAGAAGCTCGTTAGAAATAACGGTCAGGAAGATGTTTCTGTTTAACAATTCAGAAAAAAACATTACAAGGGAGAACAGTGTCATTGATGGCATGAAACACGAATCAAATACTTGTTTTAATCCAGTAATTCCACAACTTGGAAGAATTTTGCATTTTTTTTAAACACTACATAAATCAAGTTCATAACTTCTGAAACGCTTGTGGCCACTTACCAGGTAGGAGAAGTAAAAGCCAAAGCCACAATTCAGACACAAGTGATATTGTGGTTATGTGATGACTAGGCAATTTGGCTATTGGGCATTGTCAGAAGTCAATGCACTTTGGCAATGGCTGTGGCTCAAAAAATCCTGAAGCCACAACAGTTCACAAATGACATACCAATTATTACATGTAGCCAATTACAATGTGCTCACAAAATCATCACAATGTTGGGCCGTGCTAAATGCATTTACCATACACATTGCAAACATTATCGTTTAGACTTAACAATCTAAGTTCAACCTTACTTGTTCTATTCAGAATGATTTCATGGGAGTCTGGGTGTCCAATGGTATTGGTACTGTTGCAGGTATACACCCCATAGTCCACCTCACCGTCCACTGCCCGGATGGTCAGTTTGCTGGTCGTCACATTTCCGAAGGTCATATCATCATCAGATGTTGTATGTGATACTTCCACCATGTACATATCTTTTCCACCATTGATGATCTCTGCTTTTTTCGGATCAAACCAAGAGATGACAGGTGCGGGGTTACCCTTTGCAACACAGGACAGGTTTGCAGTTAAACCGCTCCTGATGCCAACCTCAGTTTGGTGCTTGTTGGTGATGTTAGTCTCATCTGATGGCAAAACATAATACAATGTTCTCCTTTACAATGTCAACCACTACATACCATGACAGCGATAGTTCCCAATGCTCTAATTCAATTCAAACTCAAAAATGTTCGAAAATCATAAAATGAACCGGTAACAAAGCCTGCGGTCAGGCTAGTTTTTGAAAAATACAACGCGGAGAAATCCTGCATGGCATAATTTTTTTTATAGAGTACCGATATGGTTTTTAAAAAGTGTTGGTGATTATAATCAGAAATTTTATTTTTAATTTGCTATGATTGTTTTAATTATTTGCACTAAGTTTTTAACTTATCGTGTTTCCTGTGTTGGGACTTATTTAAAAAATGTGTTTAAATGAAAATGAATTGCCTGCTGTAGTGCGCAAGAAATTTTGCGCTAAAATGGAGAACAAGTTAAAAGACAACAAATAATAAAAAAAATAAATAAAAGGAAAACACCAAAACCATTATTACCAGTATATGTACGAATGTAAAACTAGTAAAACAACACTGTACTACTACTTATACTTTTGTATACTTCAACCCTCCCAAAATTGTAATGTGTTCTAAGAAAAAACTCAGAGTGTGAGTAGCATCATGCACTTACATTGGACATTGACAGGACCCCATGTCTGTTCCGGTAATGGTGTTGAAGTCCATGAGGTCCTACTTGCAGCGCACTTAATAAAGTGTGTGTTGTCTTGTCTCTTAGGAGTAAACTCAAGCTGACTGGTAAACATGTAACGTTGACTGGTTCCTGATAGGACTGCCGTGGTATCAGGTGGATTCTCTATAGCTGTACCTTCATTAGACCACTCCAGGGTCCAGTCATCAGGATATCCTAGGTCCGCTGTGCATGTCACGGTAGTTGCCACATTCTCTGTCATTGTAAGACTACCTGATATCACAGGGGTGTCGGGTGGACCTGTATGAAAGAATTTAAACGTTTGTCTTTACTTCATTTTCAATCTGCAATCGTAAATTGAACAAAGTAATGATGTTCTTACTGATCAAACCGTTTGACTATTTGAGAGAAGCAAATTTCAATTTTAAGGGTCCAGTAAGGTCAGATTTAAGGTCAATGATGTAAATACAGTGCTTTCCAAGATTGATGAAGTATAAAGTATGAATACGTACATTTTAGGCTATTAGTCAAATAACATATTTCATCAACATCGCATACAATTTATTTCAATTTATTCAGCATAAGTAAAATGCAACAATTTCCAGTGAGTACATAAAAAAATATTACACTGTCAAAATAATAAAATACAAGAAAGTACATACCAACGAAAAATTGAAGGCAATGCATTCACAAAAACTACAGAGAATATCTTTAAAAAACTTGCACAATGTATTTGGATGAATTTACAAGTAAGAAATTGTTTGAATGCGATTGACTACAATGTAGATAACATTGGTGCTAAAATGACTGTTTGCAAAAAAGTAACAGCAGTATAGATACATGGCAAATTGAACATTCACGAAAACATACAATCACTTTTCCTGGTGCATGGTGAAATAAAAAGACAGAAAAAGAATTGCAGAAAGACAGCCATTGTAAATGGAAACATACAACAAATCTATGCAATGAACTGAAATGTCATGTAAAGGTGTTTGATCTTTTGATTAATTTATTTCCAAAAGCAAGGTCAGAGCTTTATAAGGAAAATAATTGAACTTAATAACAATAAAATAAGATGCATGTAAGTGATGATTATCACATACTTGTGGAAAAGTAATGTTAAAAGAAATTAACCTTATCTACACAAAGCAGAGCAAATTGTGATGCCCTGCCATTGTATATGGAATCATGCAAGAGTTTGCCATACACAACTATCAACCAATGATAGGTCCTTTGTTGCCCTCAGTGAAGCTTTTTAGAACTTGTGATATGATTTATGAAGGGGCCATTGAAGAAAACACAAAGTATGGTTCAGTTAGCAGTGAAGTCTTTTTTTCATTAATAAATTCCGTGCTTGAATGCAAATGATGGTGAGAACGATGATACTGTACACACCATCAACATCAAGGGTGAGATTGGCAGCTGGGTATGGCATCGTTGACTCATTAGTCTTTGCTACACATTCCACTAGCTGTTTGTGGTAGTCTCTCTGTGGAGTAAATACAAAGTTCTCCATGGTATCCACCAATCCGTCCCCATCTGGGATTTGGTCGTCAGTTGTCTCTAATGTCCCATTGCGATACAAGTTGATGGTTGCAGCAGGTCTGGAACCCCGAACTGTACATATCAAAGTCTCTTCTTTACCCTGCTTAACAGAAACTGAAGCTCCTGGATCCAGATCCTTACCAGAATAAGACAGCGATACCGAGGACTCATTTGGCGGAACTTCACAAAAAAAAAAGAGGAAGAAAGAAAAAGAGTTATCGACCGACCAATATGTAACAATTTTTTTGTTCTCGCTACTGACATTGATATATCTACCTTTTTATTAATACATGTAGATGCCACTGCGATTCCGATTTGATGCCAGTGTCATTCAAAACTCCAAGTTAGAGTAGTTCTTTGTTAATTGGCAATTACATTACCTGCCTTAATTGTCTTTAAAGATTAACCCCTCCTTAAGGTGATACCATAGTGCTATGACCATCACAGCTTTATGCACTTTACGTTGAGGTGGCAACCATGAATGTTTTAAGACCCCCGAAAAACAGGTTTTAAAACAAGGATCCTTCAATCGCATTTCAAACAGTCATGAACAGGCCATTGTGGCAGTTTGCATGAGTTACCAAAATGATGGTGAGTGAAAGATGTCTGTACATTCTACTGCTACCAAAATGTAGCAATGACAAAATTAAAATAGGCCTATATGCATCATCACTAGACTAAACTCAACAAAACTATGTCATGGCTTCTACATTGTCAAATAGTTAACGAGTATTCCCATGTTTGTCTGTTATTGAATCATCGAACATGAACAAACCAATATAACAAATTAAATCACACATTCTAGAGCATTTGTTTTTCACCTTTGACATCAATTGTTACAATGACACTTTTCCCATCAGTGCCTTCTTTGTTTATTGCCAGACACTTAAGCGCTCGCCCATGATGGTGTTCAAATGTCGCCAATATTGAAGAATTACTGGTGCTAGTAATGAATCCATTCGGATCATCAGTAACATTTCTGTCACTGTGATCCAAGACTTGATCCCCTGCAGTCCACGTAAATGATGCCCCTGGAATGATGTCTGGTACCTCGCATGTGTACTTGCGAGTGTCTCCTTCCACCAGGTATGATGTCCCCTCAGTAGAGGGGTAGGTCCCAGTTGCGTCGGACAAAGTCATGCTCGATGGAAAAACTGTAACAAATTATAAAACCATACCCAAGGGTCGCCGTAAGCTACACATGATGAAGGCCTGGGTTACTCAGCAGACTCGATGGCTAGTAATACTCAAAATTATGGGAAAGGTAATTTTTACTTCTACTTGTCCGGTACATATATAAACAAATGTATACATAATTATGCATTTGTACATTTTTTAATATGTACTGGAATAAGCTTTTTTGCAAGTATTTAGTTATTAGTATAATAATCATCAGTTCATAAATTACACCAATTGTTGTATTAATTAGAATGGGCCCTACAGATCACCAAACCTCACACTGTACATGTAGGTTATTTTTTTATAGACAATTTGAACATTGGCCAAACAATGGACACGTTTTGGTTCCAGATAAGGTTATTGGAGGACCGATGTTTGGCCAACATTTGGCCGCATATAACATTGGCCCAACGTATCGGTTTCGCTGGGCCTACTTTGGCTCAACGTAGTGTCACTAGCTGGGTGTGGACTCCAACGATCGTGTTGTAAATAATGGTTGAAATGAGACCTGTGATGCACCAATCACCATGGCACATTTCCTGCGATTGCCATAAGCGATTTTTTTCTCTTTTAAGCTGTACCGATGTTAGTTGTTGTCTGTATACTGAAATTAAACTGTCTTAAGTCCTTAACAAAGAGGAAACATTCCGAATGAGTGTGAAGATCCGTCCAAATTCACCGGTAAAACAATTTTGATAACAAAGAACTGTTAGTACGATAATTAAATGCTGTCATGAGCATAAAGGAGCAGTACCTTTGTTGCACATTTTCATGATGGCCGATAAGCTATATTGATCAAAGTGTGGTGAGGTATATTTTGAGAAAGTTTGATCACCCAAAATAAAGCTAAAAACTTTGTATGAATGTTTCTTTGTTACGCACATGTCAACTAGTATTGGACCCTTTTCATGGAGGTACATGTACAAACCTGTGACATCCAAAACAGTCGTCGCAAACGGGTAAGGAGACTCGGACTCTGCTGTACTTGCCGTGCATGTCACATTCTTTCTGTGGTTGTCACGTGTAGGGGTGAATGTCACCGTACCCTGGGTGTCAATTAATCCGTTGACTTCACTGTGGGTTGTATCTGCAGCTTGGTGTGGTGCACCATCAACCATCCATTGAATAGACACAGCTGGTCTGGTACCCTGTACCTTGCATGTCATTGTGTATGGTGTACCTTCATCTACAGCCAAAGGAGTTTCAGGCCTGACGAGTTCCATGCTTGAATCATAAAGTGACATCAAAGATCCATTGGGTGGCACTTAAAAAGACATTAAGAACAATGTCAGTTAAAATTATTGCACAAATTTCCCTTTGTCAAAGCGAAGAAAAAATAATATCATTCGTTTAAAATGGGACCATTTTATTTGCACTAGTAACCTGATTACACATTGGTAAATAATATGTATGATTAGCTCTTCTTTTGTTCAGAAAGGGAAAAACGAAGAAAAATTAAAAGTAGCACATATCGTATACAATGCAAATATGAATTGAACAAGGTGGTTATAGAGGTAGATGGTTATAGGACAAATTTTCCATCCACCTTTTACTTGCAGTATGAGATTGATCTCAACTTCTGTATCTGTGGATTCGTCTTGTCTGTTGGTAGTACCACACTTCAAAGGCTGCTCTGCAGGGATCTCAGGGATGTCAATGGTAATTACATTAGAGCTGTCCAACAATCTGGAATCATCAGCGTTTGTAGTGGAATCTTGTGGAGTTCCTTGTGGCATGCTGCTGTCATATGTCCAAGTGAAGTTGGCTTCTGGTTTGATGCCATTTGTTTCACAAGTAAACTGACGATCACTTCCAGCTACCACCGACACTGGAGTGGAGTCAATGCTGTACAGGGTATCCATGTAGGAAACGGCGGCTGCATTTGGTGGCACTATTAGTAAAAATTGAGTTGCACAACGTGTTTTTAAGTTCAGCTGTTTTCGTCAACTTGATTAACAATATAGGGAGAGAGGAACAATGAAAGACAAAACTAGAAAACTATTATCGACAAGGGTTGACCCTTCACTTTTCTGGGCAAACCATAACACATGTTTTTTGACACGTTGTGGGTTCATTTTCTGTCGACAGCTGTGAAATGAATAAACTGTTCACAGATATGTGAAGTGGTTAGTGTGTACTCATAGTAAATCATGTTAATTACAACAAAATGCAATGTCTACTATTTTTCAAACAGTTCGCTGTAAAAAATTCTGACAATGTAGGCCAATATGTCAACCAAATATACATATTTTTCATTATTTTTTTAATACATTACCTGATCCCACCAGCTACGGTCAAACATGACAAACAGTACAGTGTTGTGGCCGAGCGGTCTAGTACGCCAAACTTAACTTCTGTAGTTTACAGACTGTGGGTTTGAATCCCGGCCTGGCTAGTCACGACACTTGTGTCCTTGAGCAAGGCACTTTACCATAATTATTGCTTTGTCCTTCGGATGGGACGTTAGGTCCCGTGTACTAGAATGGGTAGTGGATGTTAGAGAACCCAGAACACTTATCGTGAAAGAGTAGGGGTTCACCCCGGTGTTCCTGGTTCAGATTGCAAGCATCTGCAGATTTCCTCAGGCTTCCGTCCTTGGTTTTATAACCAGAAAATACTAAAACAGCGTTGGTGGGCAATAAAAAGTTTAAAAGTATTATACCAAACTAACCTCTATTATAACAAACTCACCTCTTACTCTCATTAAAGCTGTCCCGGTCTCCTCTCCTATAATATTCAAGATGCACCAGTATTTAGCTTCATCATCCAATGAAACTGATTTTATGGTTAGTGGAACACCACTTAGAGTTTGATCAAATTCGTAACGGTTTCGATCCACTGAATTACCCCAATAGATTGGGTCATTCGTGATATACAGAAGGATTTCATCGGCATCATTCAAGGACCCATTGAAGGAACTCATACTCCATGAGACTTCTCTGATTGCACCAGATGAAGCTGATGTACAAGTCAGTGTCGTGTCTGCTCCATTGTCCACCCATGGACCACTGCTAATGACAACGTCCAGCTGTGCAGAAACACCTAGACCTTTATTAAGAACAAAAGATGTTTATTAACAGTAACATTAATTACAAGGAATTAACTAGAAGTCTTATTACAAATCACATTATTGTCATATTATGACAATAGTTATTTAAATGAAGTTTGAAAACCCCCCAAAACATTTAATAGAAATAACAAAACATAATATAGGCAGAATAATGGCCAAATCGTTTTGAAAAGTAATAGTAAATTAACATTTCATCAATAACGTGCAAAAAATATACTATGGCGCCTCAGATAATGTGAAAAACTAATTGGAAAAGTAAAGAGGGTAATCACAAAACGTACAATTTCCGTTAAAATAAGATTTTTCACACAAAAATATACATGGATTACAAACGAAGACCGTTTTCTATTCAAAGTCTTTTGCATTTCAATTCTTGACTCAAAATAAACAACTTACTTTTTAACTGTAATCCGAGGATGAACAGTAGGAGACTTGACATCTTTATGCCGGACACAATATTAAAGGTAGACTATAGGGCCTACCGTGGGCGACTCGCCGAAAATCTGTGTGGTCCCATTTGTCAGCGTACTAAATAATGTCGAATTAGTTGTTTGTTTCCTGGTTAGATTGACAATGAATTGGAAACAAATACACTGAATAACCTCCAAAAACTCAAAACCGCAGCGCAATATACATACAATGGAGGTTACTTCCGCATTTGGGAATATTTATTGTTATTTTTTGCCGTTCTTTAAGTATAGACCGAGCCAGTCAAGCTTCAAGTTGAAATACCACACGGAAAACTCAATGTACATGTACGGTGTATGTTACCAATGATCGTAATTGAATAACAGTTCAAAGTGCAGTCAGTCGTTTCAGTTAATATACATACTTTCGACTCATTCACACACGTTTCATGTTACTTGAATCAAATTAATAGTGTCGACAGGTTTGTCATCAGATTTACTTGTTTGTCAGTTTACAAACTGAGGCAAACAAAGATGATATTAACAACGAATTTAACAACTGTTCTTGTAACATATTTGTTATAAATGTCACCTTGATTTTGTAATAACAAGACATTTACGTGCGAATTAGTTTTGTTCAATAGATATACAACCGAAAAAACTGACAATGTGCCAAAGATTGTCTCCATAAACACGTAGGATCATGGGTTCCCCCATTATCGTGGTACTTAACATATTTCTTGATCAGAACAAAACATTTTTGCCAACCTTTGAGCAGTGTCCAGTTATTATTATTGTTGATGTATTAATTTTACCCTTACTAAACCAAAAATCCCTTTTATTAGATTTACATTTGCATCGGGTGACAATTGTATGTGTTTGTTTTGTTAATACACCGTTGTGTTTTAAGCACTCTGTAGATTTAGTACTTTCCCAACTTCTTCAGAAAAAACCCCACATGCATTTTACTGGGATGGGATTCGAACCCACGACCTTTACCATTCTAGAGCAGATGTCTTACCCATAGACCACCGAGATTGCCCGGTAGCTAGAGCCAAGTTCGAACCCTTTACCCGCTGCTAAAATAGATAATTCGCGTGTACAGTACTTAACGCACATCAGTGTGGGTAGTAAAACACAAATAATAAAATAATCCATCTTTGGTTTCAAAAAACAAATCCACAAAGTCCTTGATTTTTTTTTTTTAAATCTGCAGTAACGGAGCTAATTTGAATGATTGTGGGAAAATATTTAACTTCCTTTGAAGTACTCAGTGTACAAATATTTGTTTTATTGGTGCACTACAAACAAGCTCCCTATAACAACCAGTGCTAAATGCTTGGTACTCAAAATACTAATTTAAAGTAAATGTCTCTCCGCCTCTTCAAAAGAAATCAAATACATACTTTGGTAACTAAACTTATATTTTCTTTTAAATTTTAAGTATAAGGTTAGCCCCAAAATTAAAAAAACCACCCCGAATGAGTAAACTGGCCAGACTCCATCTTGGAAAATGGCCCTACACTTTTTTTTAGCCAATAGGGACATTTTGTAGAGGGCTAGTGTACCCAAAATGCTCCAGGTTGAAAGTCAACAACCCCATGGGCACAGTATTTGACCATTTTCCAACAATTCCTAGAAACCATGACTTTCAAAGAACTTTGATTTACAGAAAAAGTTGTAGGTTTACATTTTGGCGCATGATTTTCTCTCTCTGTAGTGTAGTGTATCCTTTTGAGTGATACAATAATTTGTAAGTTGTTACGTCTTGAATTGGATGTACTTCCTTTCAATGTATTTTTTTAAATTGAGTGTTACAGTTTTGTCGATGGACAAAAATGACAATTTTTCAGGACTCTAGTGGTGTGTAATGATTGCCACTGGTTGTACAGTAGGTTTAGTTCTCTCGTTTATTCGTCAACAGCCAACAAAAATCTGGTGCAAATAAGATGATAAAGAATAATTATAATTACAAGTTTCTGTCTAGTATTATGACTTATCCCAACTTATTTAAAAATTGGAAATTATAACAATAGCAGTCAATCTAATTAATAGGTATAAAGTTTACATGGCACTATGTAGATTTTTCAACTATAGCGTATTATGATAATACACAGGTACACATTATACATAGCACTTAATGATGCACCCACAAATGAATGTCATTTTGTTCTTCCATAACGTAATTAAAATGATCACGTAATCCACAAAATGACAAGAAATACAACAAATTACTAACCAAGCCTCCGCTATGTTTAGCTAAATCAAATGAGTAAGGATAAGATTTATCCAGGCCATTCTCCTGTTAAAAACAGACAAAAACTACTTTATGTTCCTTCACATGTACATGTGGTTTGGACCCTCGGGTAGAACGAGATCGAGAAACTTTTATCAGTGCGTCCAACTTGCCCATATCAATACGCATCGTTCTTTATAATATTTTGAATTAAATCAAATTACCACTTGAATAACAATAGACAATAGTACATAGATAATTTCTTGAACATACTTCAAACAATTATTGAATGACTAAAACTGGGTATCCTTTGTACGTGAAAAATTACCAAAATAAAACAATGTTATTGTCATGAGAACTATTTCTTTCGGCTGCTCCTTTCACAACCATTTACTGTATATCAAAGTTTGCAACCACTAAAACTAAAGTGCGCCCTCTATTATTAATTATACCATAATCAACAACAACATTATTTAAAAGATTTCATTACCAATTTACCACATCACCTAAAACAAATCAAATTTATTTGCATGTAGAGGGTTCACAATGGATCTCGGAGTATGGCCGATACATACATAAATTTTTAGAAAATTCTAAATAATAAGTCCTGATGTTTTGATTTGAAAATATTTACGAACAAGTACATCGGCACAGTTTGTTGAAAATCAAATGCCTGTAATTTATACACTGGTAGAAATTAAGAGACTAGCATTTGGAAACCCTTTGATTTGTTCCTCGTAGATTTGACTTTCAAGATGAGCCATGTTCAATGAAAAAAGCAAAAGCAAAATGCCTTTAAAATTCTAGGCCTGTGGATAAGGTTGTATTTTAAACAGATTTGTCGTCTGAACCTATTTCACATAAATCTCCCTCGAAACCGTCCGCGCAGTTACACTTAGTCTTGCTTGGGTCAAGGATCTGTAGCTTCGGACAAGCTTCCATTTAACATTGCTATGGTGTTCGGCGGAACTGAAAATACAATGTGAACAAAACAGAAATAAGTGCTAAAGTTGTTCTTGTTCCGAATAATTTCATATTTTCATGTTTGTGTACAATGTACTGTATGAAAAAAGTGCAAAAACCTGTAATTTTCTCACAATACGTTCCTAAATGTACGTCAGAAGAAAAATATCTACTGGCATCAAATTAGCAGGAAATGTTTGAAAACATTCATCGCCATAAATGACAAATGGGGGAAAATTAAGAACTGTGCAAGTATTTTTTTATTTTAGGCCATATTTTTGTAAATTGTGCAGACTTTTTTTATTATTCATAACATTGGACACACATTATTTGTGCGTGTATTTTCATTTTCAATGAGCGGTGAAGTTCCTCGGTGGTGCCATTTGTATACATGCAGTAGTGCTAAATATGTATCAATCCCGATGATATTACTCAACCGATTCCCAAAAATAGGAAAATGTACGGGAATAGTTTGGTTCTTTCACACACAACTAGGACCTTTGAGCTTAACACATGTGTTTTCACTGCAGTCTTATGGATACTATGTACAGTGCATGTATTATCAGCGACAATTTAATAGACAGAAATGATTATTTATGAGCTACATTATACATGCTATTTTAGTACTCATCCCAAACAAAACAAGCAAACCGAAACTAACCGTAAATGACTGTACATGCATGTGTACACCCATCCTTAACCCCCCCCCCACTTGCGGGGTACTTCATTTTTCAACTTATTGTCTCTTTTCTAAAGAATTCCCATGTGGGGTCCATTGTTCTTTTGTTGTCAGGACCACACAGGCTAGGATTTTACCAACAAGAAGGGCGTCCAACCTTCTGTAAATTAAAAAACTTTGCGTAAAAACGATCCCTGAATTTAGGAAATTTAAAGACTATGAAGTATATGTAAATGTAGTATACCAAAGTTTGCTAGCCGATGTACGTGTTACCGTTTAGAAGCTAGAAAGTAGGCTACATTGTTATAAATGTCTTATTTTCCAAGTTCAACTTTGTAGCTTAGTGTACAATACAAAATGTATAGACTCACCAACCACTATCAACAATGCGGTGTCTTGACCGTTAACAGTATCAGCACCCTTGGAAAATGTAACATAGCAGTTAAATCTTTCTTGATTTTGTGTCATATCTAAAGAAGAAATTATGAAATCACTTTTGCTGTTGGTCCTTGTTATAGTACAGTCACCGGAGCTTAGGCAATAGTTTTGGTAGTCTGGAACTGATGCGCCTCCGAAAAAGTCTGCCACCAAGGATCCACTTTTTCTCCACTCCAGGTTATAAAAGGCGTATGTTCCATCATTTACACTGAAATCACACGTCAAAGTTGCTGTAGCTGTTGCTGGGTTACTGTAATACATGGGCCCCATGCTCACTGTCACTGTTTGGCTCAATGAATCTGGATAGAGAAAATTCATCGATTGAACTTTCCACATTGAGAAAATCAAATCCTACTAGATAAGTGTACGACTGTACGTGTACAGTACAGGCCAAAATGAACTGATTCTACGGGAAGAGATCCCTTGTAATGTGACAGGTGACAGTTCGGGACAAGATAAAGGACAGGGGGAAGAACACGATGTGGTTTGCGACTGGCAACCACGCCAATTTCATTCATTGTTCTGTTGCGCTACTATCCTTCTTAAAAATTGTAAAACCATTTATAGGGTGTAACTTTTCTCGGCTTAAATTTCGTAAGGAGAAAACATACATAATGCAGCATTACCGTGGCAGTATTATCTTTCCTCTGTATAGTTGACTCAAACAATCTTATGAACAGTCAGAATTTTTTTTAAATACCGCTCCATCGAAGAAAGAAATTATAAAAAAAACAAAGTAAAACAAAAATTTACTAGCTACGATACTGTTATGGACCAAACCGGTTACTTCTCTCAAGCCAAATTTACCTTGACATGATGCATCATAATCATGTGATTGTTTTTTTAGGAAAGCTACAAAGAAATCACTATTTTCCTTGGAGTATATACTAAATTGACCCTAAAAAGGTATGACGTTGTTTCAAAAATTCTTCTGCATTTCAATGCGTCATTCATAAATAATGTAACTTACTTTGTGTTAGTAATCCAATTATTAGGAGTATCTGAATTGACATCTTCATGCTTTGTGAAAACAAAAATGATATCCAACCGAGCTGTCAGGGTGGGCACCAATGTCGAAGTAGCTGTTACACTGGATCTTACTCAATTTAGAGTTTATTTCCTGGTTAGAATGAAAATGTACTAAAACACTTGAATGAAAAACCATACATTCTAAACTGCAGTGCAATAAACATGCAGTAGGGGTTGCTTCCGCATTTGCAACCAGGAGTGCAGCCAAAAAAGCTTCAAGTTAACTAATTCAGATGGAAAATTGATCATAATCTAATAACAGTTCAAAGTTTAATCATCCGTTCCACATAATCTTTCGACTGATTCATAAGTTTTAAGTTGCGTAAATCAAATGAAAAGAGTGTCAACAGGTATGTCATCAGATGTTTATTTGTCAGTTTACAAACAGGCCTAAAAAGATGATTTGGAACTGTTCTTGCAATATGGCTGTTATTAATGTCACCTTAATTTGTTAACAACAAGCACATGTACGTGCAAATTAGTTTTGCTCGAAAGATAACGAAAAGCTGAGTTGGCCCACAAAGGGTAACTCATTGACGATAAGTTACGGATTTGTTTTTTCAGACTCAATACGAAGTACAAAAGCAATTTTATCCAAAAGTATGTTGATAGACTTCCCACTGAGCTTATTGATAAGATCTCATAGCGTATGGCAATGTTTAAGTCTTTAGACACGCCTGATTTTTTGCTGAAGGACACTCTTTAGTCTTAGTGCTTCAGCAAAGTAAAAAAGTGCCTAACCTGGACCACCTGCTGGTTTCCACTAGGTGAGAATCTCAAGGTCTTTGGTTTAGTCATCGTGTGAACGATTGCCTAGTTTTGTTGCAATACTTTCTCCTCAAACTTATCCACAATATAGTTGGACTGCCTGTGGATATCTTGCGGATTGCACGATTTACTGTTGAGAAGTCTATCCGCGAGTTATCCTAGTTTACGTTGCCCACATTCCGGACATTGCCCAAAATCCGGACATGTATTTTTTAGCATCAGATTTGTTCCGATTTTTTTCAATAGCCAGTTGCATCTCTGCATCAAGGTATTGTACCCACATCAAACAATTTTACCCCACTCTCTCTTACTCAGCCGGTACGTATGCCGCGCGATTTGCGATTGTTAACGTACAAAATAGATTTCCTGTTTTTTCAACGTCACCCATTCTCATGCCAGCGATTGAGACCTAGAAATCATATGATAATCTTGTTTTAGACTCAATCATAAACAAGACCCTGCTAAGCATTCTTTGCTTGATCTCTCAAGAGAAAGAAATGTGGTTATAGTAAGAAGTTAAAATTTATAAAGAAATAAGCCTGTATCTGACAATATCATTAAAAGAAATATCAATCAGACAACAATTGCCAAAGAAAAATGAAAACAAGATTATTTTGCAGTATTAGAAATTTGAGACTCAACTTTAGTGTTTTTTCCACCTCAATCAAATCAACGAAGACATTTCCTGATAGCATGATTTATACTTTTTCATACAACTGTTAGTTTTCTGATTAAAAAACAAATCTTCAATGAGATTAAAAATGATCCTTCTCATATTAATGACTCCAATCCACAATACATATTGGCCGATTTGTCATTTGACCACAAGTCAAAACATAAATTGCACAAAGTTTTGATCATTGATCCCTTTACTCATAGGCTTTCTCATCTTTGTACGCCTTAATTTGGATACTTTTGTGTTATATATCTTGTGGATAACATCCTGTAATTCAAAGTCAATCAAATGATTAATTAAGTATCTTTTTTCCTTTACATATCAGGGCTCGATTTAGCAAAGAGTTGAGATTAATCTGAAGTACAAATCAATCGTATAGGCCTACTATAGTTGCTAAGCAAAGTGTAATGTCACAATACAAATCACCATGGTAATTCTTACAACCCATGGAGTGAATCTTAGTGCTTTACGAAACCACTTCTGGTCATATATTAATTTATGTGACTGTTTACTTGCTTTGATCTGAGAAAATAATAAACATGATACTTCTTTTTTTTAACGTCTTCAATCCATATTATACTATTTGACAATTTTCATTCGACCAGATATTAAACACATTACAATATATCATTTGTAAATCTACAGTGTGTTACACTATTAACTTAAAGGTAGAATACATGATTTATTCTTAAAAAATGTTAGTATCAGTTTGAAAGCTTACTGATTATGAAGTTTGTACAGTACCAATCTTCCATAGAAATAGTTATATTTTAAACACTGTAAAGTCGAGAAAATATAATTTGTAGACCCCTATTTTAATTTCGGTTATACCAATCAAAATTAAGGACACTGTGTTTACATGCTGAAAAGTGTGAACGGTTTTTCACTATTTTCTCCCGACTCAGACGTCGGATGGAGCCCACATTTTCACAGTTTTTTTTTTATCATGTATATTTTGAAAATCACACAAAGTAAGAACACTGAACTATCAGCTTTACCAATCCTATCTTATACCTTTAAATAACATTCCAAAATTAACAGAGCAAAGCTCATTGTGCAGTTAGATTTACGAGAGTACACTCTAGAGACTTTGCAGCCGTCGTGACATAATCCAAATTTGATTGCAGCCTTTTGTTCATTAATTCTGGATGATTTCTTATTCACATTTTGACAGCTTCAGACACAGCTTCTTAAGATCATGTTGCTTCTGAATTAACAAGACACAAAAGACGTGATATTAAGGTCAAAATGCATCATTTCCCTTGAACCCAAGTACGAGGTTAACAACCTTATTTGTGTAAATTTATAGCAGTATTGTTAACTATTAACAAAGCTACGCTACAATTATAGGTATATACTTTTAATGGTATAAAATGCAGGCTTCAGAAAGAAAGCAAATTCTGCATAAGTTTTGTTTTACCTGTTCAAGTTTTGAGCGTAGTTCGGACACCTGTTTCACAGACTTGTTGCCATATCCCCCAGGATTAACCATACTCACACGAATGCCTTTATCTTCGAGTGTCAACAGCAGGTACACCTATCAACATATGATGTTGCACAATTTAATAACAGTGAAACTGTTAACTGGGATTTCTGGAAGATGTTGTCAGGTCAGTGGTCAGAGATCACTCAAACGTTAAACTGTGATTTGTATTAGTAAAATTGGTTAAGGGCCCCGTTGCCCATAGCCTTTCTGATCGTTGAACGCCTGCATCTCGATCGGAAAAATGATATTTTATGGCAATTTATTTTTAATAACAATATATCTAACATGGAACACAGAGTGGTGGTGGTGCCTTTGTACATTTCCAAGGGTAATGGATATCTTACCAACATTTGGAAAAGGAAATGCCCTTAAAAATATTCACCGTTAAAAACGTTAGATACAGAATTATCAAGCAATTTTGTGTGTTGCTGATTGAAAGTATTCTATGTGACGAAGTCACGAAAAGTATAAACCATTCTTCAACAGTGCTTTTTCAGCGGCAATAAGCAATTTATTGTTCATGACTGTTCCTAAATATAAAAAAGGAAATGTGTACCTTCGGTGAGCACGGTCACCATGTTGACGATGCTAAAACTGGTGACTTACTGCGCAGAAAAATAGCAAGAGGTCCGTTTAAAAAGAGAACGTTTATTACAATCCCTCAATAACATATGCCTTCACGTATTTTGATGGAGCAGATAAACACTTAGAAATGTATGAACACAAAACCAAAATGTTTACAAATAAGATGCCTACATGTTCGATTGAATAGGAGACTGCCTTGTCTGGTATCAAGGATTTTATATAATCAAATGATAGCAAACCCTATGAGCCTTGTGAGAAGATTTGCGTGATAACATGCACGCTTGGGGATTTATATCTGACTTCCCCTTTTCATAAGGCCACTAGCTATTTTTATAGCACGGTTAGTCGTTTTGGATTTGAGGAGGATTGGACGCCAGAGTGGTTGGTGCATTAAGCCAATGTGTAGAAAGTCACAATATCGTAAGATGCATCCACATAAAGTCTGACGTTCAAAAGGGTTGTTTTTCCATCTTTTTTATTTGCTTCATTGGCGAATTCAAGGTAAACTACAAAACTTGAGAGAATATATCGTGGTGTGCCCGGGTTCGGTCGTAAGGCTGTACGACCTTTTTCCGGGTACAAACATTACAGCTCTTTTGCCCCAGCAGAAAGTCGCAAGCAATAACATGGTTCTTTTGAAAAAAGGTAGAACATAACTGTTGTATATTTGTTGCTAGAATTACACCCAAGATATGTTTTTCCATTCCTGTGCAAAATTTAACTTTCCTGAATAACTTCGCAGAAAAATAGCAAACAGCAGAAAAACGACCAAACTTTCGCACTCAGTTTTCTTGAAACACAATTTTGGACTGTAATTGCTTACGACCTTTGGTTGATCACACTTTTGTTACGTCCTCCTTCCGAGCACACGACGGTAAGTCAAAAGGCCTATCTATATTAAAAAGGACTGATCTATCTTTTATTATATTGTTTGTGTATTTTTTTTTATGCTTCCTGTTGCTGGCAATTTTGGCAAATAAAAAGGAATACAATGAAATGAACTGAGTTACATGCACTGCAAAAACTGGGGTGTAAATTTGATTCTCTTGGTATCTATATATGACCGACATGGTGTTAATTTTACCAACGATAAAGCAATGGGGATAACTAACACCACGTCGGTGTTGTCATATATAGATACCGAGAGAATCAATTTAACACCCCAGTTTTTGCAGTGTGGCATCAGGTACTAGTGCATGTATACAACGAAATTTGAGATAAAATTTGAAGCTCTGCATGATGGAAAGTCAATCCATAAAACAAGGTATGCAAACAACAGGGTGAAGTAATGTACCATGGGTTGTATTTAATCTATAATAATTCGAATCCATCCCAAGAAGGAATTTGACCCCACCCCTGGCAAGACATGGACATCTTTGTACGGAAAGATCTAAATATTGTTTTAAGTTGAACAACCAACCGCTATTTTCAGAACCGTTGCAACCCATTAAACGATTTTTGAGTTTCAAACAGTGGAAAATAGAATTATACCTGAAGTTAAACTTTGCACTTTGGAGATCTAGTAAGGTTTTCGGTACGACCCTTTTCATGAAATATTATCTCTCTATATGAACTAAAGTGGTTCTCAAAAGAGCCGGCGTTGTAACATCAACTTGATTTCATACTTTGATCAATAGCACACACTGCAGTCTTTGACATTAATGTGACGTGTTGCGTTGCAACATTTTAACATATTAAGTCGATCAAGAATCGAATAGAGTACACAGCCAGACAAATTAACACTAAAGTTTGAAGTTTTAATCGGCACATTGCTCAACTAAACTGTAAAGCGTTTTGCAACCATTTAATGTTTCAAGTCGAAATACAATATTGTTTAAAGGCCAAGTTGATTGTCATTTTTCATTGCAACTTGTAAAGCACGGGATAAAAGTTGTCCGAACAAGATTGACAATAATTGTATTGAGTATTCTACATTGCAAACATGGCCATAAAGTTAGCATGAAGCCCTAAAAATTAAATCAAAACATTTTTTTTACCACACTTAATATCAGACATGATCAGACTCAGACCTGCTTGTTTCTCTCTCATGAATACAGGCCGAAATATAAATTTGATGATGAAGCAAATATAAAGATCTTATTGTTAATGGAGTCTACCTTCCCATTTCGTCAATCAACGAATAAAGAGTTTTCGGTAATCTAATTATTCTAATAAAAATTGACGAAAAATTGAATAACACAATAATTGTATAAGGTTGTCAATGTAATTAGGACACGTAAGCTTCTTATTATACCTAATATCCCTAATCAGTTATAATACATTCGATAATGTTCATCAACCATTTAACAGGATGCAATCATCGTTTAAATAATCATTAATCAAAAACATTTGTTTCGATAAGCAAAGCAAAACGGCACAAACTGCGTGAGTCGCATAAAATTCCCCTTTTAAGCAACTAGTACGTCTGAAGATTAACTATATTATCTCCCCCAAGTACTTTTGGACATGATAGGGTATGATAGCATGGAGTAGTCTGCTTTCCACTCTCGGGCTAGGTGTGTTCTTAGTCATATTTAGACAGCTTCTCGCACAGTACCTGAAGCTCCTTTTGTTTCTGCGATAAAATAAAATATTAAATAAAACAAAGATTTTAGTTTTGAATTATATCATAATTATGTCATTGTCATTGTGCATGAGTTAAAGTTTCCATCCTCTCGTTTTCAACAACACAAGTAAGTTGCTAAGATTTCATTCAATTAGATGGTTTCTTTACTTAAAACTAATGAAAAACTGTACAAGGATTTATCAAGTGTTATCAAGCATTTTATGCACCTAAAACACCTGGCTGATGTCGATTGCAGCAATCAATATCAGCAATTATAGATTCAGAAGTCATTGAATGCTTTGGCCCTGGAATACTTTGACCCCGTTTAACAGTATTTCAGGTTGATATTTTTATCTAATACGTAATTTTAAACCAATCCTACACTTTGTCTTATAAAGCATACTCCCAGAGGGTTAACGTAGATCTGTTCTTTATTGACCAATATCTACCAACACTTAGCTACAGCAGTTATCAGATCAAACAATGAAATATTATACGAAAAGTCCACGCTACGGCGGTGAAAAGGGCAGTTTTAGAGTCTTCGGCAAGAAAGCAGACGCAATCAATTCCACCCAGAAGTTTGTTTTACCTGTTCGAGTTTTGAGCGTAGTTCGGAAACCTGCTTCACAGACTTGTTGCCATATCCCCGAGGATTAATCATACTCACACGGATGCCTTTATCTTCAAGAGTTAGCAGCAAGTAAACCTACGATATGGGAAATAGATCAATTTACATGCCGGTACATCATTAAACAAGGCTAATACATCCGATATATACACAACAAAACTAGAAGGAAACAAACCAAACTAGAATGAAGCAGCCCCTTGGATAAGGAGAGCTTACCCAATGGAGCGAGGCACCAATGATGTGTATAGCCACATATAATGCATTTGATGGTGTAATCCATAAAATGAATTATTGAAAGTTATTACCAGCTCAGAGGTCAAAGTTCAGTTAATAGTGTACGTTGATTTGTTAGTAAACTTACTTAAGGGGGCCTTACCATGCATGACATTTCTTATCTTTGAACGCCTTTATCTTGGCTAAAATATCCTTCGATGTCGGCCAATAAATTGTAAACATTACAAACATAGATCACAGAGTTATGCCGTTCAAATACTTTTCAGAAGTAAGGGGCTAGCTTAGGAATCTTTCGGCCCAAACTGATCAACCCTTATCATCAGTCTGGAAGACATTAATAATCGTGGACAATATAATTTAGACAGACAACGACAGCACTAGCTGTCCCTTTTCCGTCACTGTTCTTCGTAAGTATTCCCGTTAAAGTCAAGTTAATAGAAATATTTTTTTATCAGTTCTTTTTCGTTTTCAATACTGAGCCCAAAACAAATAGGAAACAAATAAATGTATACCTTTGGCATAAAATTGAGGCAAAGCACAACTGTGTTCACCAAGACTATGGCTGCTGAGGGAGTCACGTACGTCATATTGACGTCATCACCCAAAATGGTCATCGTTGGAACGGTCAAAACGATGGTGAGGGAGACAATGTACACGGAGGCTGCGATGTATTTACCTAAATGATGATTGGAGAAACAAACCTATGAGTTACATGTACACGCGAAGAGAACACGTCTAGGATTGTAGTAACAAACTACACATATTACTTGATACTTTTTAAATTTCTTTCTGAAATGAGTTTTTGAAGAGTTGTGGTTGAATTAAGCTTTGTACAAAACTAGCTTTGAAAAGTTGTATCAAAATGTTCGATAAAATAAGTTTAAGACAACTTACTATCGTTTAGCTGTGAGATACAGATATTTCTCGTCTCCCAGGCTAGGAAGAGGCCAAAGGTCAACAGCACACCTTTCAAACCGTAGAGGGCCATTGTGAAATACTGCGCATGATCACTGGTGCAATACCTTACCACAGGGACGTTGAATATTTCCTTCTCGGGCTCAGTCATATCAAGCTGCATATAAGAAGATTCCGCATTGATGACTATATCAATGACGTAGTTTGAGAAACTGTGGCATGGGCGTTGTGTAACGTTTGTAACATGGTTAAATGACATCACCACGTAACTTAATGTTCCTTGTTAAGTACTAGGCTACACTTTCGGTGTCAGGACATCACATTAACAAAGTTACAGTTTAAAATGATTTTTTTCTACCAGACCTCACCATGCAACTATATGTCCATTGTTCAGTACCACACTTTCGGTGTCACATTTACAAAGTTACTGTGTAAACTGTTTTTCTACCAGACCTTACCTGTGGCTCCAAGAATATGTTGTCCACGTACGTCGTGTCCAACGAAATCCAAAGGACAAAAACGATGCAATCAATGACTACAATTATCAAGACACCACTGATAAGTTTCCAGTCAGGTAGATCCTAAGTAATTGGATAGAGGCAATGCATGAGACATTAGACCGAATGTTAAGTAATCACTGCTCTATGATCCCCTATATCCACTTAATCACTCAATTGGTCTAACAGACCAAGAACCTGCGCATGTAACCAACAATAGGTGGCAGCAGACTTCATTATGTTCTCGAAAATGTAATATTAACGGTATGTTTACGTAGACAACAATGTTATGGTCAAAATTTTACTTTGCCATTGCGGTAGACATTGTACACTTACAATTTGTTTGAATTGCTTGACAGCAAAAGTGAAGATTGCGTGTATCCGATACGTCTTCATGAAGACAGAACCGAAGGCCAGAGATAATCCCACAGATATTAGCATTCTCTCAACCTGTACCGGCAAATGAAATCGAGAAATAACCTTTTTTGTATTACGGTTGTTTATATTTTTATTGGTAGCAAACAACGGGCCTCTGGCACTCGATTGTGGAGTGCGGGCAGAGTGCAGGATGAGTGCACTACTAATTTTCTATAAATGTCAATGATTTAAAGGATTTAATAACGGCTTGGTACTAACGCTTTTCATTGTTTACATTTTACGATTACTAACATGACACTTGATGACGATTGCTGTATCGGGCAGGTCAGTCTTATCCCATCCTGAGGCAAAGACCGAGGCGTAGAGGAGCAGACAACCGACTACAGTCAGGTTACTCAGGGATGGGCTCGACATTTTGATGGCCCTAGAAGTGAAATGGTGTAAAAAAGAAATTATAGAAAAATGTATAAAACATGCTCAAACAGCAAAGTAAATTAGAAAAATCTGTTTCAATAAAAGAATGGTCTGACGTTGTTGATGGTTAGAAAAATATTGCAGTGCAGACACATGGAGGTCGGAGGCATTTTCAGAGTGTATTTCTTGAGCTTTCTCCGTGTCCGTTTGGAAACTGACTAGATTTCAGATTACATGAATGTGCATACTCTCTGAAACACTTCGCGGGAAAAAAAAATGGCCGTCATGTTGCACATAGAAGATAAAGAGCGGCGGTGTTTGTAATTGTATTGTATACCGAGTAGATTCTGGATGAGCTTATGTTTTGCAGAGTTTTGGGCTCAGTCAGTAACTCGGTGAATGGCTTCTTTACTGGAGAAAGAACCAACTTTCGGAAAGTAAACTGCATGAATAATTTTAATACCTCCTCTGTTTATATCTGATGTTGATGAAGAGGAAGGTCAAACCCATAATAGAGCCAAGCGAGGCGAGAGTGAAGAGCGTGATTCGGGCTGCAGAAGATATCTCCTGGATCACTGTCCGCTTAGTAATACCGTCCACCGGGACGTGGTCTCCTAGAAACATAATTTAAAGGAAGTTTTCTAATAGTAAAGGGTCAAGTAAATTGTCGTTGAAAGTGTTTGAAGATTAAATAAACCGAGTGCACCTTACTTTTAACAGGGTTTAATTTGTAACTACTGGAAATTGATATATATAGCAAATATAAGCACACATATAAAGAACATCGCCTAAGAGTGACTGATGGTAAAATGTCTTGTCCAGAACATAACATTATTGACAGAACATTGTTTTCAATCAGCACTGAACTTTGTCAGAACGTACGCAACCCTTGTTAGGGTTACTCCATAATTATTTACCTGCCCACATAAGCCCTGGACCTCCAGGTACAGTTTGAAACTCCTGCGTCTGTGATTTGTAAATCATAACCGTCTCGAACTTGTCACCTGTAACAAAAGATGTACATCAACCGGGAATTAGCATTGACCTAGTCCCTTTTCCTGTGTATCATCAGTTTCCCCCACTCCACCTGTGTGTGTTACTGCAACGAAAAGCAAACGTTTGGCACTGCAAGTCACACTTTGCTTTTAGATGCTCGAAGGAATTTACAAACATTTGCTTCACTGTGACCATGCTTGCTTGTTTGTGTGCTCCTCACCGTGCACTTGGTGCTCCTCGTCGCGCACATTGCGTTGGTGGCAGTCGTGTTATGCCACTGATCGAGCGCATTGATGTGAAACATTTTGATCAATTGAAGAAAGTTGAACTCACCATGAACCTGCTCCAAGTATATATTCTCCGTTTGTCTTTGCCCGTCCTTGATGAGAACTCTTCCCTGTGACAAGATTTAACTTTTTTGTAAATAAATTATTAATATAGTGTTAAACTAATTAAAAATAAATACATTTTGAAATGTAATGAAAAGAACCTATAATGGATTTACCAGTAATCCGTTGAAGTCGAGGTTGCCAGCGTTCTTCAAGATGACTCTGGCCATCTCCTCATCAGAGTAGCTGAAATCTTCAAGTCGTCTAGGAGGATCAAGACGCTGCAGGTCGGCTATGGAAGCATTGAGGGCCAATGCAATGGCTATGATGCCGTCATACGTATAGTATGGCCAGATACCGTTTGGGTGATCTTGATTGAAGAAATCATAATGTTCCGGCAACGGTTTCTACAGATAGTAAACCGAATGTGTTAGTAGAATGTTATTTGTGTAACGGGATGGGACACTGTAGACTTTTACCTGTTTACAAAAGAACACAGTTGCTCTGAAACCTCTTGGGTCAAACTGATTGTAAAAATAAGGAGCCCATTCGACAACCCATTCTTTCAGAGGAAAATCGTGCAACACACAGCATTTGGTCAATCGCCAGGTATCAGACCAAAACTAAGAAACGCTCTGCCCATTTTATAGTACAAGATGTGTACGTGTACGGCTAATTCTGAATGAATGAATTACTACAAAGGCATATTGTTCTGCTCACAAACCAATTAAATTAAAATATAATGCTAAGTGCAGTACCGTACCACTCCATTGAAGTTCAAGTCTAGAACCTCAGGTTGTCTTTGGTTGCCGTCAAAGAGCATCAGTAAGTTGACGGCTGAGTTGAGCTGCTCTTGAGTACAGGGCTCCAGTTGTGTTTGAGGGGTGTTCAACCACCATGTCGTTCTCCCTACTCTTCTTAACCACACGTACTTAGCACCGTACATTTCAGCCCGATATGCCTGATTGAAAAAAAAAAGATGCGAAAGAAAACTATTAATGTCCTCATCACGTTCCGACCCCAGTAGAGTCTTTCTCAAAGGCAAAAAGGCTGAAAAGGGGCTCAAAGACTAAAAAAGAAATCGTTTTCGGGGAATGAAATAATATTTCGAGGGAGGTTGAGCGGAATTTTTCCGGGAATGAAATAGTACATCGAGGAAAGAAATGATTTCCGGGGAACGAAATGACTTTGAGGGAACGAAATATTGATTCGAGGAAAAGAAATATTATTTCGAGGGAACAGAACATTTCAAGGTTAGTGTTTTTACCAGTAATTGTTGTCTTCACCTGTTCCTTTGTTTTGCTCCGTGTCTTTGTGTTTTAACAACGATTTTTTTGGTTGAGAAGTAAGTACACCTCTAAAAAACAACTTTTGCTTTCTACGAATGTCTCCTTTAAAACCAACATACAATTACCTGACAGAAGAGGTGGACCAAATCATGCGTTTTCGTGAATAAGTAAAAAATTATTCGGGCGTCTTGGCGCTAAAATGCAAAGAAAACGAGAACTGCTTGTTAAGTTCTGTTGCGTCAATAATTAAGAGAAATTACAAACTGGTTTTCTGTCAATCACTAGACAAAACCAGGCAAGAAGGAATCTTAGACGGTCGGTTTTATCTCCGCAACTCATCTGAATAAACATCTAACAAAAGAAGAATATAATAATATGATATAATAAACTGAGCATCCCGATTCATTCCCTGTAGTAAATATGTAATTGTTTAAAACTGTTGTTGCAATGTTTGTTATAATGATTGGAAAAACGGTATCAAAAGGTACCTTGAGGTTACGAAGATGAAACTCCAGTCTAGACATGTCCTTGACTCCTTCTGCTGCTATGATTTGACCACCAGCAGCTTCTAGTATCTCTCGGAAATCACCAACGTACTGGAATAAAATCGAGCTCAACAATTACAATAACGATTAATCATTTGTAAGTTACATGCTTATCCTTTCGTAACTTTAGTGTTCATTTTTTGACTTGCCAAAATACCCGAATAAATTACTTAATAAGAAGAAGAATTGTCTTTACTAAATATTATTAACAGAAGTAGCCTGATAATGTTATCCACGCAATTTTTTTATGTAATCGTTTATACTTAACTATGATTAAGTTTCAATGAGTGTTGGCACGTTGGACTGAAATCAAAATTGACTTTTTAGAAGTGATTTAACAATGTTGAAGTAACATGTTTATCCTTTTGCATTTTGAATGATCGTTTTCGTTGTAACTGGTATTTTGTCACAGGTTGGTTGTATGGTGTGCGTTGTTAAAAAATAAATAATTGGCTTAAAAATCAGCCCAAATCTTGTTTTTGTTTCGTTGAATTAACTCAAATTTTACGTGTTGACTTTCGCTTCAAAATACTCACTTTACGATGCCGTGTACTGTCTTCATATATAAATGCAAACCTTCGCCATCCTACCCGCTTGAAAAATGCAACCTGTGCGGCTTTGAAGTCCCCGTCCCTGTGAAGGGCCATGACGGTGTATGGGTACAATGAACGGTCCAATAAAGATTCACTTGTTGCAAGACCAACCTCGAGGGGAGAGAAACAAGTCATTTTATTGTTTATTGCAAGCTGTAAATTGCTATTCAAGTTCAACCCTCTTGAATGTTTTTCCCGGTTGGACTTATATGGTTATGTCTTATAACAGACTGGTTTCCCTCAGAGTTCATCACAAATTTCTATTTTACTTTCTAGTATGTCATTGCCTCACAGCTGCACGAATCAGTAGAATGCCCACTACATCGGAAAGGTTTTGAGGACGCTAGGTGGCAGCAAAATCACCTGGTAAATTCAGTTGTTTTTGGAAATGAGCGCATGCTCAGAAGTATGTAAACGTTGGGAAGTAGACTGGTTTCCAGCCCCTACATCGTTCTCTTGTGACTGTATATAGGCCTCCGGTAGTTACTACCGATATGGCGCTTTTGATAGGCCCGCGTTTGCACGGGTGCAGTAATAATTTTTTAGTTTCAGAGATGACGTTGTCTATGCTCGTGACGTGTTCATGTTCTGGTTTGACACTAGCACACGTGTTTATCGTAACCCTTCACCCGGACATAGTGAACCAACCTTCAACATTAAAATTCAAGCTAACTTTACTAGAACATCTTAACTAACGTTAGTTTGCAAGGTGGGAGATATTGAGATTCTGTGTCCATCATGTTTTTTTGTAAAGGCCGCATTGCATTATGGGTTTATGTAGACCTATATTATGCTCATTCGAACGAGCATATAACTGGTAGAAATCTGCCAGGTATATGCTAATTTTCATTACCCGCTACAGGTACCGGTCCCTATATTCAGTCAGTACGAAAACGATGTAGTGACCGGGAACCAGTCTACGCTGGTAGTCTGCTGCCACCTTTTGTTCGAAAGTTGCCATTGGAACTCAGAGTTAGCCCATTAAATGTATATGATTCCCCATTTCGTTGTTTACGAACAAAAATATTGTTTATTGTAACAGCAAATTTGGTAAACTCAATATTTGTACGGTAATACGTGGCGGCATCAGTGACACTGTGAAACGTATGGACACAGTTTGTTTTTTTAAATCCACTGTAAACTGGAATCAACCGTGAAAAAGCTGACTAGGGTCGAAACTTGATGCTAATTTAACTTTCACCCTTTACTAACCTGCACAATGTTAAACCTTGCAGCTACCTGGTTCACCACAATCGCTTCGCTTGAAAGCGTTGGTCCCCAAGTCATGACAATCGGAGGTCCTGAGTTAACTAACGTGTTCAAGACTCGAAGTGCCTCACCCGGATTGACAATCTGTTTTACAAGTAATCATTACTTGACATCATTATGTTTTTGTCTTAGGGAAAAAAAACTAGGCTGTTCTGATAAGTTCTGTTCGTCAAACAATCCTGATATTTGTTTTTATAGAGTTGTTAATGCAACATACCTTTAAAGCCCCAGTCAACATTGGCAAGAAGAAAAAGATAAATGTTCACAGATTTACATATACCTCACATTGTACAAAGACAGAAAATTTTCCTTTAAATATTTCTGCCTAAAGTGATATCGTTTTTAAATAATAATCCAAAATACGATCCAAAATTAGTTTCCGTCTAAGTGAGACGAAAACTTTGATTTTGCCAGACTATCACTTATTTTTAATTTTGAGTGTTTGGTCGTCAATGATGATCGTCTAAGAGTACCGGAGAAAATTGAACTTGCGTAGAATTTTATTATTACTTGCTGATACAGCTTCGAAACAATGATTACCAATAATATTCGTCGCAGTGTTATACGAAGTGACATAATGCTCGAAAAAACAAATTGTGTAAATTTTACTACAAATTGTACTGATGTTCATATTCAGGAAGGTATTCACTGATACCTTTCTTTCTGCCAAGTAAAAAGTCTAGAAACATTGGTTGCTTAGTTACAGTATTGCCACGGAGATAAATTGGTTGAAACTTGAATTGTTTGTTTTCACGAAGTGACATGTTTTAGACTTTGTGCATGTGTTACTGCATCTGACACAACGTGGTTTGCATGTTTTTTTTTTTTATGTATAATATAGTGTTTACGAAGTGACTGAACGGACCACGTCACACCGAGCGCGCGTTTTGTGTTGTCCACATGTTGACACCATCCCGGAACACGTCACTTCGTGAAACTAGAAAACCGTGTAGTATTATTTTTTTTTTCGTTTTCACGAAGTGACTATTTTGTTTATAAGAATATAAGTCGTTGATAATTGTTTCCCTGAAAAAATACACAATTACGTATCCTTTGAGATTTCAGCTTTCTAACAAAGTAAAAAAAAAGAGGTTTTTGACCATGAAATAAAATAGAAACTGCGATTTTAAAACTCAACCAATTGAACTAGCAATCTCACATTATCTCGAAACATGGTTTTACCACTGTGTGCTCTGTTGTGTCACTTCGTGAAAACTGCGCCGAATTGCAGTGCCACCAAACCTAAGATTTATGAAAAATAGACTTACGTCTGTCCAGTTCCATCTCAGCTCCAGATAATAGCCGTCTAAAATTCCCTGCAAGCTGTTGATGTGATCAATGGCCGTCTGTATCACCTCAGGCTGAGAAGAAAACCAGTTGCGAAACCAAAGCATCGCTCCGATGTACAGTTTACGGACTGGGTTGGCATCTTGAGCAGTCCCGTTCCGTACTGGACTTATTGCTGATGCCACTGCGTAAAATCGGGATGTAAGGACCGAGAAGAGAGCAAAGAGCATGAGCAAGGCAACAAGGAAACCAGATCCCCTGAAGACTTTCATGTTTTGGGAAATGGTCACGCCCTTTTAATGCAATCTAGGCGCAAGACAGTGAACAACGAGAGCGATGCTAGTTGCTGAGTACAATCACCATGTTGACGATGTTAAAACTTGTGACTAACTGCCCAGAAAAATAGCGAGAGGTCCGTTTAAGAAGAGATCGTGATATCGCAATCGCTAAATAACACGTGATATCAAATAGTTTGATGGCACATCCAAGGCAGATAAACACTTCGAAATGTACGAACACAAAACCAAAATGTTTACAAATAAGATGCCTACATGTTCGATTGAATAGGAGACTGGCTTGTCTGATATCAAGAGTTTTTAATGGCCAAATGATAGCAAACCCATTGAGACTTGTGAGAAGAATTGCGTGATATCACGTGCACTTGGAAGATAGTGAGTGGATGTGCCCTTTTCAACGGAACACTCGCTATTTTTTCAGCACGATTGGTCGTTTTGGATTTTAAGAGGATTGGATGCCTGAGTGGCTTGTGAATCAATCCCATATAGAAAGACATAAAATCGTAAGATGCAACCACTTAAAGTCAACCTTTTGTCCGTTTCCCCACTCCTTTTAGATGCTTTTGCTGAATTCAATGTGTAAACTACTAAAAACTTAACAGACCGACAAAAGCACTTGTGCATGACGTCAGACATCTCAACTTGTATAAAACAAACATGGATATAGAATTTGAAACTTGGCTTGATGGAGAAGTAGTCTACAAACTAAGTCATGCAAACAACACAAAGTTTTACTTTGTCACATGAGTTGTACTTAAGCTATAGTTTCGAATCTTATCTGAGTCGACTGTGGACCCCCCCCCCCCCCGCCCCCATCGCAAGTTGAAACACTCAACGATTCCTATGAGAACCGTCACAACTCCTTTACGATCATTAGTTTCAAGAAACTTGAAAATATTTCATATACCTTAGACAGGATTGACAAATGATCATTATCAATTTAAACTATTGTCATGAAATAGCACAATTGGTTTTGTTTTGCTTGAGTACATGTCGATTGTTGCACAAATCCTGTTAACCATTATAAAACCATATCACTGACTGACTCACTAAAAACGACGTTTTGACGTACCAATGACGTGTGTTGATCGTGCAGGGACATTTTATTTTGAAAGTGAGCCTTCACTTTATTATAATGAAACTTAAGAATAAACACGGTTTAGTTTTTACCCACCTACCTTTTGTTTTGTACTTCAACATATACCCTCTAGTGCTACATTCTCCACCGTCCAAATCACAATAATAAAGCCCTGGAAATCATTTAAAAATAGTTTGTAGGACTCGATAATAAACAAGACCCAGCTTAAAATTCGTTGTTTGACCTGAAAGATATAAATTTTAACCAAGGTCGTCTTTAATTTTTTGAAGAAATAAGGCTTGGTCAGATATGATAACGCAGTAGTTATACAGTATATAGAACACTACGGTGGTCCTAAAGGGACATCAAACATCGCAATTTACTTTGCAAATTCTTGCAAAAAATTAAACCTGCGATGTCGCAAATATTGTCGCAAATGTTGTTGCAAATGTTTGCGATGCCGCAAATATTTGCAAATATAATTTCGATGTATGGTGTCCATTTAGGGCCAGCATAGTGTTCTTCTGTATAGCTTTTGTGCACAAATATTTGCAATGTCGCAAAATATTATAGCAAATAATAGTATTTGCGATAATAAATGCGACATCGCAAATATTTTCAAAGATATTTGTAAAAAAAAGTGAAATTGAAGACTCAATTTGACTATACTCCCTCGTAAATCAAATGAATAAAGAACTGTTTTTTTCAGTAATATTATAATATGGCTTTTTCCCCCTTAACAAAGAACAATTTACTAGAACGGGATTTGAACCTCCGACCCCTGTATTGGTTTGTAACCTTATCAAAACTTATAACCCCAAAATAGATTTGTATCAGGGCATACTTTTTTATGATAGTTTCTATTGAGTAGATCTGCATAAAGCTGTTAACAGGCAGTTGAGGGCGACAGATCTTTCATCCAAAAATCTACTGAATCTTAAAATAAATAAAGTGGGAGTCTGAGTTAAGGACAACAGAGGGCGACATTTTACCCAGTGGAGAAACACATTGTAAGAGAAAGGAATGTTTCTAAAATTTAGGCTTACTGTGTTACATAAACCGCGTTTTACTGCACTTACAAACCAAAATTAGGGGATATTGTAAATCGGGGTTAGTATTCATTACTTTGCGCAAAAACAGACCTTGTATCGCATGGATTATGTGTGACATTGCATCCTGTGCAAGCGTTTGATCGATTTGGGTACTGTGCCACAACTAAATGCTCGAATTAGTATGCGCGTCAAGGATCACGACGATTGCCTTTTGTTGCATGGGATTTACTGTTTTCGAACGTGAAAGCGGAAATTAACGTCGGCTTAAAAAATTAATAGAAGAAAATTAAATAAATAAATAAATTAGTAACAAAAGACAAGATATGTAAATCAATCTTTGACTAAAAGATTGATTTATTCATATTCAATAGATGAAATTGATTAAAACAGCATGAACTTGCAATTCTTAAAAAGAAAAAAAAAGAAAGAAATAAAAAAAAACAATTGCCAAGTAGCTGTTTTGCGAGGTGCACCGGAAGTTAAAATTCTCGCTTAGGCTCTCAAGCTCCTCAGGTCAACTTAAATAGTTTATTTACTATTGACATTTATTCAAATAATATACTTGTTTGCAGTTACGCGTCTCCAGTAATTACACACAAGAAGTGTGAGGTGTTTAAGGAAGCAAACGGTATCGTCCTCAGCCTACTGACTTTAGTTCAAGAGAATTATTAAAGATAAGTAAGAGTTGAAACTTTGCATGGTGGGAATATAATATAGTGAGGTTAGCGGAGAACATAAATCTCTCTCTATGAGTAGAAGCGGTCTTGAAAAGGACAGTATTGTTTCTAGATTTATGTTGAATCATTCATCAGACAGATAACAGTAAGAGTAAAAAAGAAAAACAAAAAAGTAGACTATACTACTACTACTAGGCTATCTTCAGAGCAGTGTCGGGTTCACTGGTTGAATCTATGGCGGTTCCTTACCCTGCCTTTCAATTCTATGAACTCCGGTTCGTGATAACATGAGCTTTCGATACAGTCATTCTTATCTTCAGGCCTACAGTGCCTGTCGCCCGTCGCTTTTGTAGGCAGCCCCTTGGTTTCATAACCAGAAAGATTAAAAAAAGGAAAAGAAAAAATCCCATGGTACAAGGGGCACGGCTAATCCACCTGTTTCGTTACCGTGTTTACCAAAAACACACACTTGAATTGGTTTTGTGTGCACACAGTACGGTAATCTCCTACTTGAAGGTCTATTGTTCATTGCCAGGAACTTGTGAAATGTCTATTTTAAAATTAGAATGATGGAATTACCCCCTCTACCTCGTAACAAAGTGACGTTGTTGACATGATCATTGACTGAAATTTTTACAGCTGGTAAAGTCTGAAGTCCACCATTCTCTGCTTCCCTAACCTCCTTCAATACTGTCATTGAAATAAAGTGTACGTGACGTTGAAGTGTACGTGACGTTGACTATGTTTTGCACCTGATTTTCCTGGTAGAGTATAAATCACCCATATTTTTTTCCTGCATCATTCCTAAGCCCCCCTTGCCGAGAATGTCTAGTTACGCCACTAAATATTGATCTATTTGATGATTATTGATCTAACTATGAGGTCCTGCACACCAGTTAAAAAAGAAAATGCGGTCTTACGGAAAAGAAATACCAGACTGGTGCCTTAAGAATATATTGTAATGTTTAGATGATAGAAAATTAAAGATGAAAAATGTGAAGAAAGAAAAAAAAAATTCCACGGCCGTCTTTTAATAAAATATATCTTTTTGGACCAAACACAAAGCTTGACCAATAGCGTCTGTGAGGAAGGGGCGGGAGGGGCCAAGATTTGCCACTTTTGTCCTATATTTTTTAAGTTGTTCTTTTAGGGGGACAAAACTCAACAGGGCAGGGTAACTGTTACTAAAATGAGCGTTTCAAAGCTTTGAAGGGGCTGGTGGAGGAATAGTTACATCCAAAACACTTCTTTTAGTATTACTTTTTATATTTGACGACCCCCCCCCCCGCATTTTAGGCAGAATTGTCTTCTCTGTTCTTCCTGTCTTCTGATCCGTAATTATTATGGTCTACAGTTTATTCCACAAACTTCAATGGAACTACGTTTGCCTGCAAAGTTTGTGAGAAATGAGTAAAACAATTCGCTTTGACCTAGAGAGTCCAAAATCCGATATGAAAACGGTGAAAACAAATATCGGGTTTTTTTACTTGTTTTCTCGTGTTGATCATTGAATGACCGATTGACCTTAAACTTTCCGCGTGCTTAACACAAACGGGACTTTCCGTATAATGCAATGCCACTTGGGTGCAAGCCACATTTCCTAGTTCAACAAACTATCTCAACTTAAATTATATCAAACTTGGGAGTCAAAGGGTAAATTGACCCCAAGACTTCCATCAGCAGACCCTGATGTTCTTATCCGCATGACTATGATTATTAATATTTGACATCTTTTAAGGTACGCAAATGGGCCTATGTTCATTATATTTATTTCCAACTTATTTCCCGATTCTCATTAGGGCCACATTGCCTTAAAACCTCTTCAATTTAGCTGTTTGGAATTGCTCAATATCATTTTAAAGAGTTGTTCCTGCATAACAGCTTGGTAGTAATTTGTGAGTAGTGATTAAAAAAAAATTAAAAAGTAAAAATAAAATGAATCTGGAATTACAAGCGGAACCACACTCTAAATAGACACATACGGTCTGCCATTTTGTGTAGTCAAACATTGGTTTACAAAATGGTGGACCGGGTTTCTGATACGAAAACAATACAATTTCCATGGATGTAAAGTATCTTTCCAGTCATATTCATTTCATAACAAACGCTTTGTATAGCACAAGAGGGCCCAACCTGAAGGCAAATTATCCCTTTAAAGTTCAATCAGATCTATAAATAACTAGAAATTTAGAGTTTGTGAACAAACTCACGGTGTTCGGCTTAGTTATGTAATTGAAAATTTTAAGGTCAATATTGTGTGCAAGTTTTTTGTCTATTGGTGCTATGCTGATGGGCGAAACATTTATTTGTACTTTTTTATCTTTATGCATGAAGGTTTGTCATATGAAACTTCAACTTCCGGTTTGACAGGAACTAAAGGTCAAATAGGGTCACACCTTGTGCATGTTATTTAGAATTGTCAGAGAGCTTTAAATTGATGTAACGATTATTAATGTACCATGTGTCATTAATAAGATACATGTTTTTGTATATTCAAACTTATACTTCCGGTTTCGACCGGAAGTGAAGGTCAAATGAGGTCAAACTTTGTAAACATTTTTAGAATCGTCAAAGGGCTTGAAAATTAAGTTATTATATTAATACACAAATTTACGTTATTCAGAAACGATTTGTTATATAAAAAACTACTACTTCCAGTTTCGACCGGAAGTGAAGGTCAAATGGGGTCACACTCTGTGTAAGATTTGTTAAGTACTTCAAGACCTTTCATATGGTGTAAAGATCATGTATGTAGCATGTATTATTCTTAAGATATGATTATTTTAGTATAAAACTTCAATTTAATGTAATGACGTCATCGATGACGTCATCATTCAAAAAATATGCTTTGTCATGTACACACTGTAGTTTAGGTATATAGTAGGTTTCAAGTCCGTACATGCTTTACTTTTTGAGATAGCAAAATAAATTTTTTTCGACCTCGTGTATCAATTTCGTTGTGACGTAGCTATGACGTCATATATCACATTTCTAGAATGCTTTTGAGCTAAAGAAAATATTATATATTAAAGTTTGTTGATATTTTGAATCACTTAGGCTCTAGAGCCCCAAATAACATGATTTGTTACTTTAATTTCCGGTTTCTACCGGAAGTAAAGGTCAAATGACGTCACGGTGTGCTTAAAATTTGTCCAACATTACAAGACCTTTCATATGCACCAAAGATTTTGAATGTAGCATTTGCCGTTCTTGAGTTATGAATTTTTTGAATTATTTAACGTTTATTTAACGTCATGACGTCATCAATGACGTCATCATTCCGAAAAAGTTTCATCAAATTATACGTTCCGGAGTTTGTACCAGAGACCTTCGAGTGGCTGAATAAACAAGTCATGGAAATTCTACAAGTAACGTTTAAATATGCATATATGTACTAATTTAGTTTAGGCCAGACTACCGCGACCACACACTTTATTCAACACAAGAAGTTAAAAGTTTTGAAGCTGAATCATCCAAAGAAATTGGTTTCCAAAACTGTGTAACTCCTTTCCTTTTTTAAATTTCGCAAGGCTAAGTGTAAATGCTTACTTTTCAAGCGTTCTTTACCCTTTTTTTTTTTTTTTTTTTTTTACAATGATTTAGGCCTGCATTACAAACAAATTAAAAGGCGGTTGGATACATAATCGTCCGACGCCGGTAGTGCATAATTCAAAATAAACCTCTTTAGTCTGTCGTAGAATACTGGCAGTTTATGAAATAGTAGTGTGATCAATATCATTGTCACAACATACAACTTTAACAAAATGGCCTAGTAACTTTGATAGTAGTAGCAAAAGCCGACTTTTGGTATGACTCTGTCAGTCATGGTATGTACTTTTTGCACAAAGTTCGCCATCAGCTCAGATGACGTACATGTAGTACCCACAATAGGTCACGTGATGACATGTAAACACTGATTGCGCAATCGATCTATTGGAAGCTGAATCGAAGTGATTTTTTTCCCGCTCTGATTGATATGTAAATGTACCGACGCTTTTGTCTCACACACCCCTACCTGATTTGTTTAAAGTGTGTGCCCTACTTATAGTCAGGATTTATAATCTTTCTCACTGATAAGAAAAAAAGATGAAGTGCACCCAAATAATCTCATTTTACAGATTACCAGACAAAGTCATTTGAAAAAAAACCTACACGAAATACACAGCATTATACACATGCAAAAACTTGTTAGACGCATCCAGTCACGTTTCAACCCTAGCAGAGTCTTTCTCAGGGTCTTTTTCTTTCAGCCATTGACAAAGACTCTGCTAGGGTCGAAACGTGAGGTCATGAACAATTTGACTGCATTTATACAACAGGTCCTTGTGTTTGGGAAGCAGTTTGCAACAGCTAATTTTATTATGTCAGCGACAGGCCTATGTATATTTTTATAATTTTTGCCTTTTAATTTGTGAAGAGACGTCAATCAATTTCTGGCTAATTTTATACCATCAGTGTATAGGTAGGCCTATTTGTTAAAAGGGAAACACAACATTGGAAATCTGAATTCATGTTAGCTCTTTTTTTCAATGAACAATATTATCCCATAAAACTTTCATCAAATTATACGTTCTTTTATTTTAGCCTTTAGACGTTTACTCCTGGGCATATAACACTGGAAAAAGACAATAAACAGGAATCTGTATTGTTATGGTGTGTCTGTACCATCACCTTTGCACAAGTTTGAATCATCCACTTCTTTAGTTCAATGAGCGGAGGAATGTAATGGGCATCTGCCCAAACAAGGGAATTAAATTAGCTTTATTTTGTATTTGACACATAGAAACAACCGTATACTTTGAATTGACTTTTTGGTACCAGCTTTTAAAAATGGTGTGTTTATTCAAACCACATTGGTTTATTACCAATTGGGGGAAAAATCCGGAACTATTTCACTTCAATAGATTTTATGGGAAAGTAATCCCAAAAAGACATACACACATACCGGGCCCAGATTACTTGTACTTGGTAACCTGCCATAAACATTACTTGGCAACCTGCCATAAAAAAAGGAGGGGCACCACACTTGCCTGCCCAACTTTTGTGTTAGCACAATAGACTTATTGCGCGACCCGCGTCACGGGACTTATTTATTGTATGTGTTAAATGTAATCAGAAACGTCGTCCTTTATAGGAAAGTGCGGTACGATACATGGTGAATGTTGCATTTGTTTATTCAATCGAGGCTTTTCTTTCTCAACATCGGAGAAAAACATTCCAGAGTTTGTACCAGAAACCTTCGAGTGGCTGAATAAAATCAGTAAGGACAGTACCAACAAGTTTTGCAAATTCTACAAGTTCTGTATAAATATGCATGATATGTACTAGTGCACGACGGAAAGTTTAGGCCAGACGACCGTGATCACACACTTTATTCAACACAAGAAGTTAAAAGTTTTGAAGCTGAATCATCCAAAGAAATTGGTTTCCAAAACTGTGTAATTCCTTTCCTTTTTTAAATTTCGCAAGGCTAAGTATAAATGCTCACTTTTCCAGCGTTCTTTACCTTTTTTCTTTCTTTCTTTTTTTACAATGATTTAGGCCTGCATTACAAACAAATCAAAAAGCGGTTGGATACATAATCGTCCGATGCCGGTAGTGCATAATTCAAAATAAACCTCTTTTGTCTGTCGTAGAATACTGGCAGCTTATGAAATAGTAGTGTGATAAATATCAATGTCACAACATACAACTTTAACAAAATGGCCTAGTAACTTTGATAGTAGTAGCAAAAGCCGACTTTTGGCATGACTCTGTCAGTCATGGTATGTACTTTTTGCACATAGTTCGCCATCAGCTCAGATGACGTACATGTAGTACCCACAATAGGTCACGTGATGACATGTTAACACTGAATGTGCAATCGGTCTATTGGAAGCTGAATCGAAGTGAATGTTTTCCCGCTCTGGTTGATATGTAAATGTACCGACGCTTTTGTCTCACACACCCCCACCTGATTGGTTTAAAGTGTGTGCCCTACTTATAGTCAGGATTTATAATCGTTCTCACTGATAAGAAAAAAAGATGAAGTGCACCCAAATAATCTCATTTTACAGATTACCAGACAAAGTCATTTGAAAAAAAACCTACATGAAACACACAGCATTATACACATGCAAAAACTTGTTAAACGCATCCAGTCACGTTTCAACCCTAGCAGAGTCTTTCTCAGGGTCTTTTTCTTTCAGCCATTGACAAAGACTCTGCTATGGTCGAAACGTGAGGTCATGAACAATTTGATTGCATTTATACAACAGGTCCTTGTGTTTGGGAAGCAGTTTGCAACAGCTAATTTTATTATGTCAGCGACAGGCCTATGTATATTTTTATAATTTTTGCCTTTTAATTTGTGAAGAGACGTAAATCAATTTCTGGCTAATTTTATACCATCAGTGTATAGGTAGGCCTATTTGTTAAAAGGGAAACACAACATTGGAAATCTGAATTTCATGTTAGCTCTTTTTTTCAATGAACAATATTATCACATAAAACTTTCATCAAATTATACGTTCTTTTATTTTAGCCTTTAGTTGTTTTACTCCCGGGCATATAACAGTGGAAAAAGACAATAAATAGGAATCTGTATTGTTATGGTGTGTCTGTACCATCACCTTTGCACAAGGTTGAATCATCCACTTCTTTAATTCAATTAGCGGAGGAATGTAATAGGCATTTGCCCAAACAAGGGAATTAAATTAGCTTTATTTTGTATATGACACACAGAAACAACCGTACACTTTGAATTGACTTTTGGTACCAGCTTTTAAAACTGTTACGTTGATTCAAACAAGATTGGTTTATTACCACTTGAGCAAAAAAACAGGAACTACTTCACTTCAATAAATTTTATGGGAAAGTAACCCCAAAAAGACATACACACATACCGGGCCCAGATTACTTGTACTTGGTAACCTGCCATAAACATTACTTACAGATGACGTACATGTAGTACCCACAATAGACCGATTGCGCGATCTACGTCACGTGACCCCTGTTGGGTTAAAAATGTAACGAACTCGTAATCCTCCATAGGAACGGGTGGTACGGTACACGAAGATTAATGCATTTAGTTGATTTGATCAAGGCTTTTTTTGCTCGAAATCTGTGAAACATATTTCAGAGTTTGTACCAAAGTTCTTCAAGTGGCTGAATAAAGCCAGTAAGGACAGTTCCAGCAAGTCTTGAAAATTGTAAAAGTACCGTATAAATGTGCACGATGTGTACCGCGCACGACGGAATGTTAGGCCAGACGACCGCGATCACCACACACTTTTCAACACAAGAATTTCAAAGTTTTGAAGCTGAAATCCTCCAAAGAAATTGCTTTCCAAAACTGTGTGATTCCTTTGCCTTTTTGAAATTATGCAAGGCTAGGTATTAATGCTCACTATTCCAACGTTGTTTATCCTTTTTTTTAACAGTGATTTAGGCTACCATTACAAACAAAATAACAGACGGGTGGCTACAAAATAGTCGTCCAACGCCGGTAGTGCATGGCTTAAAAAACCTCTTTTCAGAAGAATTCTGTTAAATTATGAAACAGAGATGTGATTTAAATTAATGCCACACCATACTACTTTAAATAAAGGGGCCGATTAACTGAAATGAGTGTACTCTTCCCAAAACTAAAGTTGTACTAGTCCTTTGATGATATTTGTTCTTGTCATCCTACAGATAAAACCCCAGGTTGAGAATGCAGTTGGAATGTCTCTTGATATTTACCAAGCCAAGACGTACAGAACTGAAGTTGTCGCAAAATTGAATTGAAAATTTTAAGGTCAATATTGTGTGCAAGTTTTTTGTCTCTTGTGCTATTTATTTGTACCTTTTATTGATCTTTATGCATGAAGGTTTGTCATATGAAACTTCAACTTCCGGTTTGACAGGAACTAAAGGTCAAATGGGGTCACACCTTGTGCATGGTATCTAGAATCGTCAGAGAGCTTTAAATTGATGTAACGATTATTATTGTACCATGTGTCATTAATAAGATAGATGTTATTGTTGTACAAACTTATACTTCCGGTTTCGACCGGAAGTGAAGGTCAAATGAGTTCACACTTTGTAAACATTTTTAGAATCGTCGAAGGGCTTTAAAAATAAGTTATTATATTAATACACAAATTTACGTTATTCAGAAACGATTTGTTATATAAAAACTACTACTTCCAGTTTCGACCGGAAGTGAAGGTCAAATGGGGTCACACTCTTGTAAGATTTGTTTAGTACTTCAAGACCTTTCATAATGGTGTAAAGATCATGTATGTAGCATGTATTATTCTTAAGATATGATTATTTTAGTCTAAAACTTCAATTTAATGTAATGACGTCATTGATGACGTCATCATTCCAAAAATTTTGCTCTGTTATTTACACACTGTGGTCTAGGTATATAGTAAGTTTCAAGTCCGTACATGCTTTACTTTTCTCTGTTCTTCCTGTCTTCTGATCCGTTATTATTATGGTCTACAGTTTATTCCACAAACTTCAATGGAACTATGTTTGCCTGCAAAGTTTGTGAAAATGAGTATTAAAAACAATTCGCTTTGACCTAGAGAGTCCAAAATCCGATATGAAAACGGTGAAAACAAATATCGGGGGTTTTTACTTGTTTTTTCGTGTTGATCATTGAATGACCGATTGACCTTAAACTTTCCGCGTGCTTAACACAAACGGGACTTGTTGTATAATGCAATACCACTTTGGTGCAAGCCACATTTCCTGGTTCAACAAACTATCTCAACTTAAATTATATCAAACTTGGGAGTCAAAGGGTAAATTGACCCCAAGACTTCCATCAGCAGACCCTGATGTTCTTATCCGCATGATTATGATTATTAATATTTGACATATTTTAAGGTACGCATATGGGCCTATGTTCATTATATTTATTTCCAACTTATTTCCCAATTCTCATTAGGGCCACATTGCCTTCAAATCTCTTCAATTTAGCTGTTACGAATTGCTCCATATCATTTTAAAGAGTTGTTCCTGCATAACAGCTTGGTAGTAATTTGTGAGTAGTGATTAAAAAAAAAAAATAAATAAAAAAGTAAAAATAAAATGAATCTGGAATTACAAGCGGAACCACACTCTACATAGACACATACGGTCTACCATTTTGTGTAGTCAAACATTGGTTTACAAAATGGTGGACCGGGTTTCTGATACGAAAACCATACAATTTCCATGGATGTTTATGTGAATTATTGTATTCAACTTGTAAAGTATCTTTCCAGTCATATTCATTTCATGCTTTGTATAGCACAAGAGGGCCCAATCTGAAGGCAAATTATCCCTTTAAAGTTCAATCAGATCTATAAATAATTATCACAATTTGATCATTTTACGGGAACAAGTAACATTATATGATGATAAACGCTTAAAGGCATTGTACATGATTGATAGAGCCGTTCAAACAGCAGCTGCCAGTGTTCACCTATACTGTTTGCAACAATATACTTGAAAGAACAAACCTGTGAAAGTTGCAGCTCAATAAATTATTGGAGATTGAAGAAAACAGTGAAAAAGTGTTCCTGCTTTTAGACTAAAGACGGAGAAACGTGTGGATTCTTGCCCATGGTAAAATTCAACGGCCAGGTTTTTAAAAAGCGCCCCGTGCGTTGTAAACAAATATATGACAACTGTAACATGGCTTTGAACACAAATTAATAAAACAGTCGTTCGTAGAGGGATGTCTTCCCGGTTCTGAATTGGGCCGTTGGAGATGACTCTTTGTAGATAACGCGCGCCTTGGGTCAGATAAAGTTCACTAAATCAGGGCGGCCTGCATAATAAATGGCCAACCGCTCCATGCATACTGCATGTACATGTACATGTACTGTGTAGGTGTGTAGTGTGCAGTTTACAGTTTACATGGTGTACGATTACGAGCACAGCATACGAACGTCGTGTATAAACTTTTCGTCATTACATAGTTTCAGCAGTGTGTAAATTTAGAACCACGGGGAGGTTTGGTTGGAGGGGGATGTCATGTGGTCGAGCTGTATTTTGATGATCACTTTTCATCATATGTGTTGATAAACTGATTCAATACATTGATTTGTCGTCCGTAAACAGTGAATTTAAATTATTTTTTGTAGTATGTGATCGCAACAGGCACAAATGTTGTGAAGCATTCTGCACATTTATCAAATACCCCGGCTGGGCTGAACGACCCTTTTCATTTTGTCTCTTGTACCATGTATTACGTAATTATGTCTTTATATTCGGCCACGTTGTTGTACTCGGCGTAGTTGGTCTGAGGGACTCGTCGACAGCGCCCACCGCCATGATTGTATTTTCTGTTCAGTTTTCCAAGATGTATGCTTAAGTTAATAAATTTTTTGCACCTAAATTTGGTTCGTCAGAAATCTGTTTTTTTGGTTGTTTACGTCCGCCCCGGTACCTCTCTAGAACATCACAATACAAAACCAGGTAGTTTCAGTCATTATTCCACATCACTACCACAGGCGACTGTCACACACACCCATCCTTGTGTGAGAACATTTTTGTTCAATATGCAGCCCGGTACCGTCAAGTAAAGACAATATGAAATAAAACGAACCAAAGAATAAGTTTACTTCCATGGATCCAACACTGAATGTTTTCTTGTGAGGCCCCGTATGCTGCTTTAGTGTGAATGAACTTACTGATGCAAAAAAAAAAGTATTTTCTCATCGAGTTCCTTCTCAATGATCAAAATAAAATGAACATTAATTGTATCCATAAAAATTTACATTGTAACGCATGTGCATTCTCTGAGAAGGAAAGTACAAAAAATATGTGTGATAATGTTTTCATAGCCAACGAAGCAGGGCGCCAGGCCTGGCTGCGAAGTATTTGTTCAAAGCAGCAGATCGCCGGGCCGCGGCCAGCGAGCCACTTCAGATGCAAAGCTGCCGCCCAGCCCGGGCTATGGTTTTGATTATCACAGTCGTTGCATCTATAATGCAATGTTCCTGCATATAATTTAATACGGATTGTTACAAGGGACAATTACAATGAACAAAGGGAGAAAACAAACAAAGCACAGTAGGGAACAAGAGGAGAATCATTATGTTTCAATATGTTTTTGTTCTGACAATAGTGCGAATTTCGTTTTCGTTTTTGTCCATTTTTGCAAACTTGGTGTTGGACATTAGTGACTCGAGCGCTTTTGTCCTCCACCGTTGGATCAGGGAAATTGGTAGTTTTAGGTTACCACTGATAAGTTTCTGTCGATCTCTACACCTTTGGCTTGAAGCAAGTTTGGACCGTTTCTTGGCACTATCGGAAAGCTTTTGCTTATTTTCCTAGCAACCACGCTTGTCGGACGTGTCCTCCATTGTTACTTTCAGTTCGTACCAACACCAACGATCGGAGACGGCAGTACATGTACTACTGTACAGTATACCAATGGTATGTGTGCAGCAGATAAGTCGTACACAGCTGAGAGCGCGCTATAATTTTACACAGTCAACGTGCGTGGGGATCTTTCAGATTGAGTCATTCGGGAATCTAATGTTTACACCAATTGAGAATGTAGCCTCTGTAACATCGGTCGTGTGAGGGCAGCATTCGGTTAATTAAAAAAAAAAACCTGCGGTTTTATCACGCGTGATAACAGTTAATCGTTTGCCTTGGTTTTTACTCATTTTTCAAAAACTAAAGCATTCCATGGAAAAATATTTCAGGGAAAGGTTTGCACCACGACCGTCTTTAAATCGTGTAAGTTATGTGTAAATCTGTGAACGTTTATTTATTTCATAACATGTCCGTCTTACCAATCATGTACAATACCTTTAAAAAGAATGTGTGTGTGTGTGAGTAAACATTGCCTACGAAGTGTGGACCACAGAACAAAAGAGGTCCACACAAGGCAGGGTTCTGTGACCTTCTGTGGACTTGCACACGTCTACACAAGGTTTTTTTCTAAAATGTTCACTGCATGAGAACAAAGGAAGGTCCACACAGTGAATGTAACAAAACATGTGTGCCCTGTGTGTGTGTGTGGGCTTACACATCGGCACTTGTGGGGTCCTGACAACAAAAGAACAATGGACCCCACAAGGTAAATTCAATAGGAACAAAAGGACCCCACAAGGGAATTCTTTAGAAAAGGGACAATAAGTTGAACAATGAAGTACCCCGCAACTGGCCATGTGTAAGAATGTGCTCGAATTCGCTCCCTTGTGGAGTCCTATAACAAAAGGCAAGCGCAAGAACAATTGGTCTCCACTGGGGAATTCTAAAGAGAGGAATGCTCCACAAGGAAATTTGTGTACAAAGTCTATGAGAAAATATTAAGTACAGGGACAAAGGAAAGAACAATAGAGGTCTCCACAAGGATGCAAAAATGAGAGTGTGTGTGTGTGTGTGTGTGTGTGTGTGTGTGTGTGTGTGTGTGTGTGTGTGCGCCCTGATATTCGCTGCCTTATGGAGACAGACAAAAGGGAAAGCAAGGAACAATGTGTCTCCATAGGGAAATTCTAAAGAGAGGGTTGCTCCACAAGGAATTTTGTGTACAAAGTCTATGGGAGGATGTTAACTACAGGGACAAAGGAAAGAACAAAAGAAGTCTCCACAAGGATGCAAAAATAGGAATGTGTGTGTGTGTTTGTGTGTGTTGGGGGGGGGGGGGTGTCCACCTACGGAAACATCACACTTGAGCTCAATAGCATTTGCCAAGTTGGGAAACCCCCGTGATGTGCAATCGATGGCGAATTTTCCCCGGTGTCGCAATCCTGGAAATTTCCCGTCTCGGGGTTCACGAATGTCATGCATAATTATGTACCATGCGCTGCGCAGATGCATAATTCTGCATAAATAGCAAGGAGGATGTTCCAAGTCTGCATACTGGTGAAACACCCTTCCAAAACAACACACGCGTTTGTTCCCGAAAATTGACAAGATCGCCATCATCTCGCTTCTTGTTTTTTATCGTCAAAGCGTTGAAGTTACCAGCCCATCGCCATGCAGTCGGTGTGGTCAGTTCTTGGCAGTCTGATGGTGCTTTTCGCAGTTGGTAAGTAGACAGTCATCTTGGGAAGCGTCGTCGCATTCATATGCTACAACATTTGTTACTCATGATGAACATAATTGTCGAGTCGCAGCGTAAGGTTTACTAAGTGTGCAGCTGGCGATGGAATCAGTCTCTGATTTTTCTCTCTCCATTTGAAGCTGTGACTGCAAAATTCGTCGCCGTTCCCACGAAGTGACACGAATGTCATCCCAAATTGCTTCTTAGTCAAAAATATGCTTAACTTCTTAATTACATGAATTGGTAAGTGAGCATTTATCTAAATAGTTGCATTTTGCGTTTTCACAAAGAGACACGAATCCCTAAACATGTACAAAACACGTATAAAATTTACAGGCATCTAGGTCAAGTCGAATTTGCGTTTTTACGAAGTGACACGCATGTTAGTATGTGCGTGATCACGTGACATGCGCGCCCTTCACTGTGTTAAAACATGCACTAAAGATGTGGACAGTAGGTCATCGTGATTTTGCGTTTTCACGAACAGACGGGCATGTTTGACGAATAATTGTATTAATTAATCAATGTTTTGGTTATTTTTTTATTATGATAATGAAAAGATCTAACTCTTAATAAAACAAAAACATATTAGGGCATTTGAACTGCACAAGAAAGTTTCAGTTCTGCAGCATTTTGAGTTTTAAATTTCGCATCTTTTAAAATGCAAATATCTCAAAACGTCCTTTTTACGCGCTTTTACATTTGTGTCACTTCGTGGGACCGGTGGCGAATTAGGCTTGATGAGAATTATTCAATTTTTGTAGCAGTGACAACACTTAACTCCATTAAACAAATTTGAATATCTCTCATCTAGCCTAATTTTTTGCAGTCAAAGCTTCAAATGTAGAGAGAAAAAACAGAGACTAAGTAAACCTCACTCTGCGACTCGACAATTATGTTCATCATGAGTAACAAATGTTGTATCATATGAATGCGACGACGCTTCTCAAGATGACTGTCAACTTATTTGGTGCAGTATGCGCCCATGTAGCCTACCCGAAATGTTTGGGTTAGAGCTTGCGTCCAAAACCTAATCCAGAAGAGAGAAGGTATGGTATAAACAAAATATCCACGGAATTTGTAGCACAGAGAATGGAGTGGAGGACTTGCGCTAACTTCATTTCCACACCATGCGCATCTTTTTTTTAGCTGGTGAAAGTGCAATAAAAGAACAATGATTAAAGTTAACTAGGCCTATCTTTTAAAACAGGATGCTTGCTAAATGAAGCATGTGTACAGTTCCAGTCTCTCCCATAAGGACAGTTTATGTATATATTTTCTCCCAAAGAAGTGGTACAAACAAACGTTGGAACTCGTACAGTATTGACCTTTTGTATCTGTCAGGTATCTCTGCGAATAGTCCGCTACCAGTTATTAACGTGCCTGTTGTTAGCAAATATCTCACCACGGAGGTGACGACAGCGCACCAGGATGAGACGATGACTCTGATTGGTCTGTTGTGCAATCAGTCTCAGGGCTTGGCGGTCAACGTAACCGTTTTATTGAGCAACAACCCTGACTGGGATCCCACATATGGTGTCTTCAGATACTACGTTGTCGACGCACCTGGAAAGGTAATCAATTCGTGCATATCTTGATCAAAATCACTTGACTTCATTACACGATCTTGAGTCTTGGTTTCGCCATCTTGGGAGTCTGATTTCATGTGTGTGTTTATGCAAAGTTTGCTGTTTGAACAACCTGCGTGCATTTATTCGTGCATTGTTATTATCTTTGCATGCATTTGTACTCCAAAAATGGCAGACTTTGTGAGCACGAATTCTGTATTAATTTAACATTATTTAAGACCGTTACTCAAAACAAGCTGATTAATCACAGCAAGGAATGCTTTGAGAGTGCCGTTGAAACTGACAAGTTTTAATCTGAAAATTAATTTATTATAAAGTTCAATTTTAGTAACGATCCTCCTGAAAGAAGTTTTTCATCTGAAATGATGTCAGAGAAGATGGCGTCAATAAACCGCCGTTAATGGCAGGCTTTTTGGACTGTAGGTGGCAGCAGACTTACCCGGAATATTCATTGTTGTTTGAAATATGCGCATGCTCAGAACTACGTAAATTGTAAATTTAAATGAAACTTGTACAATGAGGGAAAGGTTGGCGGTAGCACCATGCATAAAATCTCTTTGGAGTGGTGGTGGCTCTGAAAAGAACCGGTGGTTTACTCAACGTCACGGTTCAGCGCACTCGTCCATGTAAACTAGCCGTCCAGTTGGAGTCCAGTAGTCCAGTAGTCTCCTGACGACGGATAGAATAGAGCATACTATCCGAAACGTTGAGTAAACCAACGGCTCTTCTGCCGTAAGTCTTCTGCCACCTAATGTTCCTAAGTCTCTCATTTTTTTTATTTTTGCAATCGAAACAAGGGAATAGTCAGGTAAACACAAACCGTTTGTTACTGTTCTCACTGAAACTTGTGAAATTTATTGTCAATTTCACAGATTGATTGGGTGGTGTGTTTAGTAAAATCAGAGCTGTGTATAATTATAGGCGACATTGAGGACCACTTTTCTTTGGCCACGTGGTTGTCTAGACGCCATTTTCGGTCCAAGCGTAGAACAACCTCATGTGCAGTATAGTCTGGTTTCCTGTGTATGCACATGTGTTGTTTGGACCGAAAATGGCTTATAATCGCAAGTTGTCGCAACTTTCTCAATACACAGCTCTTTTTGAAAAAAAAATGTAATTCAGACAGCGACAAAAGCTTTATAATAAACTTTCAAATTCCATTGTAGACACAGTCCAGTGCTTTGTGCACGAATGTCAACTCAGGGGGAACTGCTGGACCTATCTGTTTGATCAAGTCATGGCCCAATGGCAATGATATCTACATCAAGGGCACAGCTGGGGGTGTGGAGGCCATCTCCTTTACACTGGATGCTGAGATGTTTCCTAAGGTATGTTAGTTGGAGTCTAGGTGCAAGACTTGATTTCTATTTCTATTTTGCAGTTTTATTTAGGCAGGGTTGTCGATATTGCAGCTGACATTCATGAGGGCCCTGTATAACACATTCATGTAGTTATTAAATTAGTAAAATGCAGTACTATTAAGACAATTGAGTTATCAAAACAGTTGAATGTAAAACGATAAAAACTGTACATCGGTGGGTGGCTTCCATGGATTTGTCAGTGATGTGAAATCAGCCGCTGGCTGTACCAACCAATGTTTCTAAATCACAAAGAAAAAATTGTCTCTATAGAAATATTACTTTGATTTGTTTTTTCTTCGTCATCTACAGAACAGTGCCGAGGCCGCTCTCATCCGTTCACAGGCGACCGCGCCCAAGCAGTGGGACCAGAAATATTTTCAGCACCCCAAGTTCCGTCTGGTGGAGCGTGATCCTGTCTACCTCACCCAGATTGTATCCGTCTCTACTGTGCAGCCACTGCAATACAAGCAAAAAGCACTCTTGAACTTTACCTTCTGCCCAACACCCAAGACGGGGTCACGCTACGAGGTACGAGTAACAGTCACTGGCGTAGATGGTCAGAGTGCATACACGGTGTACATATGCACGAATCTTCCATGTGAGGTAAGGGTTAGGGTTAGGGTTAGCCCAAACATCTGACGTCACACTTCGAGGCTCTTGAATAACACCAAATATCGGCCTTTAGAACCTGGTGGTTGCCTGCCATTATGTGCCGTTGACCTTGTATGTTGTGTTCACAAATAATCATGTGTGTCTTATAGTTTGGTAGTTGTGCGTGGTTGCATGTATATGTATATCCAGTGAAAACATTTAGATGTGTAAGACCAGTGCCTGTCTTTATCCTTGTGGATCAAGACAGGGGACCAGTCTTGGTATAGGGCTAACAATGTGAGACTTTGGAACGCTATATGGCAGCAGACTTGATCTTGTAATGTGCTACCGTATAGTGCCCACCCATTTCAGTAATGGGGCAACCGAGGTTTTGTTGATGCAAAGAAAAAAAAGGAAGGAAATGGAAAAACCTGCAAACTTAATGGTAATCATAATACAACGAAGCTTGATGAAAGATGATAAATTCTGATTAAAACTTAACAATGTTATGTATAAATAGGATTTAAGACTTAATGGTAATTAACTTAAACTTAATGGTAATCATAATACAACGAAGCTTGATGAAAGATGATAAATTCTGATTAAAACTTAACAATGTTATGTATAAATAGGATTTAAGACTGCATGGTGGAGAACCAATATGTTTATAGACACATCTATGTACTTCGTCATCTCTCATGTGCGTTGCGGTGTAAACCTTAGAAGAATATAATCTTATAATCTGTATATTTACTTGGGTTATCGTCAGAAAAACTGGGAGCAGGGTATTTTGGTTCACTTTCCACACCATCTATTTATGTCATTACAAAAACTAAACTTTTGGTAGAGGTTTTGCAAAGCTCTTTCCCCCTCTGTATACACATAAACTACATTATCTATTCTTGTCACCTTTCTTACAGGTTGATGGAGGAAACGTCATTGCCCACAACGGTCGCCAGGTACCTTCCAATACCGTGACAACATCGTCTGGTCAATGGAAAAAATTGTACGCCCTCATCGTCTGCTGGGGCGGAAAGTACGACCCTGTGAAGAAAACTTACATCGGTCATTTTGAATTCGATGCAATTCAGATGTCTAGCAGCTAGAGGGCGCCATACATCTTTAAGGGGCAACCATCTTGTTTTCATCTCCTAACCAGGAGTGGGAAGGGTGGGGTGAGGATGTCTGGCTCTATGTATCCATTTAGATTTTTTCCTCCATGTTAACATCGTCAAGATTACTACAGCGTTTTTTTTCTTTATTGCAAACGAGAACTTTTCATTTCAGGACTTGACCTTTTCCCTTTACGTTTTGGTTGTGTATAACAAGGTCAATTTTGTCTCTAAAGGTTTTTTCCCTACATATAAAGTTTGATTCCATTATACTTAATATAATATAGCATAACTGTTAAATTTTTAACTAAAATGTTGCTATGTTTAGTTGACTTTCTTAAAGTCTTGAGAAGAAGAAAGAAAGAAAACTACACAAACAAAACAAAACAAACTGCGATAAACCGCTATCTCTAAATCTCTAAATCTGTGAAATTATAAAAGATGTAATTATTATTACTTTTATTTATTTTTTTTTTTTTTTGTTAATCTGTGAACATCCTTGTTTTTAAATCTTACCAATGTTGTGGTAACCCTTTAAGCCTCTAGTCCCTGCACTGCCTGAGTTTGCTGGAAAGAGGTTTATTTTTAAAGGCTCTTGCAGTAAGTTATCAGAATCGTGGTTCACATTTCAAAATATACCCAATGTTTAATATTTACGTACAATTTCCGTCCTTTTCGTTAATGTTGTCATTGAATAACATAGCCTTTTAATTCAAATTCAGAAGTCTTAGTTCCAAAGTGAACATTAAGTGTCTCTTATTATCGGCAACCAGTAATTTGTATTGCGATTTTTTTTATAAGGTTAAAATGAAAGAATGTTTGAAGCATCAAATGCTGAGTCATTAGTTTCTGACAGTATCATCAAGAAGAAAGAAAATTACATTTTTTTGTTACAAACAAGCGTGGTGTTAGTAAGAGCTACGATACATCACCATTACCATCACCATTACGTCCGAGGACTTCTATTGTTAATTATATTGTTCCTGTACTGAAGCAATCTCCATTGGTTTTGTACACAAATGGCGTCCGAGGACCCATGAAGACAAAGAACTGACTAGTGAGGACCTATTGTCCCTATTGAAAAATGTCCTCGGAGCATATGGTCAAACATGCCCACACACCCAAGTGTGTTTTTACCTCCAATCAGGGACCTCCTATTGTCCCTCTTTTGTTTGTACTCTAACTTTTTAGCAACAGCTCTCATTGGTTTTGAACACGATTTCCTAATGGGGACCTTTTCCAACCGGGGACCCTATTGTCCTCTTTTGTTATAAGTCCCCGGTTTGAATGCCTAAACAAACTCACACACCCACACCACCTTTTTGAGCGCTCAGTACGGAAATGTTGTTCTTTAAATTACCAAACCAAGTATTTTACTCCCCTGCAAAGTTTTACTCATCAGAGAGATATTAAAGCATTTATCCTTTTACTAAACAAACAGACCTAATGCAGCCTATTATGTTCAGGACAAACATTATTTGCTGCATAAAAAGTATGTTGCATAAAATGTATATTTTTGAATAACTTTACTTTGTAACGGGCATCTTTCAAAAACGTTGTTAATATTTAATTAAACAGATCTAGATCTAAAGTGTTTATTTGTCATTTTTGAACAACTTTAGATTGTAACGGGCATCTGTCAAAAGCGCCAATAATAGCATTTTTAAAAGTTCTAGATCTAAATTGCCTTCATTTATCTCCAAGTTCATACTGCAAAGTCTTCATAATTTTGTCGTATGATATATTATTTGTGTCTTAATTTTATACCGCAATTCAAGGCAAAATAAATGTGTCACATGACACTGATTGTTGTTTACACAAAATAATTATTATTGTTCCAATAAAAAGTCCTTCAATGTCGGTGTGCAATTAAACAAAAAACACACAGTGCTGATTCTGTTGGTAAGTGATGACGTTTTGGGTACAGGTAATGCAGTGGAATTAATGTGCGTGTACATTTATGTATACGATTCGTTTACACTGCTCTTTGGGCTACAAAACTGCATCACATACGAACAGAATAGTCTGGAGTGGTTTATATATTAGCTACGGAACTCAAACATTACACTTCGATGCAGAATTTTCTGGCATTTTTGTCATTTTATGAGGGTCAGTACACAAACGTACAGAGAGTACTTCTGTTCAGTACCTCCCCACTGGAGAAGAGATTATGTATCAAAGACACTTCTGGATCAAAGCGAGGCCGTATCCAAATTAGCTGTTACGGCCACGGCTGTTGCTAAGGACGTCCTATTCTTCACGCGGTGATTCAGCCGTACTGTAGCCGTAGGCATTAATTCGGACTCTGCCCTAGGTTTGAACAATGCTCGCTGGCACAGTCCCTCGGAGCCAGTCGATGTTTCGCCCTCTACCGATGACTTGTACAAAAACTATCCTTGCCAATCAAGGCAACCCTCCCCTCCGAGAAAAAAATACATGAACAATTTGAGCAACTGGTTATTCTCAACGGCTGTGCATTGCTTAGAAATGTGAATACACAATATTTAAAAACATTGCTGGTAACAGACAACCTGAACGGTGTGAATGGCAAAGTTTGTAAACTCCACAAAACCTTCCTTTGCTTTCCTTATTACATGACCATGATTGATCTATATATTCCCCCACCAAAAAAAAAAAAAAACTTAATCGTGTCCTTTCTTCTGTCCTAAATTTGAATACGTTGAATGTGACTAAATACACCAAGTGTACGGCAGATTGTATTTCTCAATCCCACTCAGAACATCTTTTCTGGGTGTGTCATTAGAATGTTCCGTAAACAAATAGAAAACAAAGAACACATTAAAAGGTAGAAGACTTTCCAGCAGCAGAATTTTTTGCGAGATTCCAAGATTTAACGTTATCGTTGATAGATTACAACTTGCGCTTGCGTCGGTAAGGAAGAGGGACGCGCTCAAAAGTTCGACCAAGCGTCTTGAATTCATTGGCAATCGCAGCACCAGTCTGCTTCATCGGGGTCTTCAACACGGATTGGCGGTAGATGATGCCTCGGCTCGTGGGAAAATATGAAACGAAACTAAATGCTACATCAACTGCCCGGAAGCGTATTTTTCCCCTTGAAAGATTAGGCCACTTAGCATAAAATTGGGGGTGTTTTCTGCCCAACTCGGTCTTTGGCGCGTTAGCACTTCCACCATGTTGATAGGCCCACACTGGTACATGCTACAGGTCCAACTTGAAGTTGGTCGTACCGTAAGTATGACCAGCAAAAGGTCGTAAGCAATAAGCAAAAACGTGTTTCAAGAAAACTGAGTGTGAAAGTTTGGTCGTGTTTTGTTTCCCATTAAGTCTTTGCAGGAAAGTAATATATTCTGCATGGGAGTTAAGAGACATGTTTTAGAGGTAAATCTAGCAACAATTATGAGACAGTCGTGCCCTATTTTTCAAAAGAGCAATTTTATTGCTTGGTTGTGACCTGCTGAGGCAAACAGTTGTTCTTTGTATGTCCGGGAAAAGGTCGAACAGTCCTACGACACACTACGACTAGTTTATTGTTTATTGGCCTCATCTCTTTATTAAAGAGGCTGAATTTGCTGCATCTTTTCCAAGTTGGTCCCTAACCAACAGTTTAGGCGGATAGGATTTCTGTAAATAAATCGTGGGGATTCTTGCCATTGTCTACTTCTTGGCACAGTTCAGACATGGAAATTTCCACATTGCGAAATATAGTTCGGTAAACAATCGAAACATTAACCCCGTTAACATCACGTGATATCCGACAATGAAATGTTATAAAATAAGGATGTGGATATGCTACAGGAGGATTGTACTGCTTTGTTAGGACTTGGGCAATTCGAACGTTCAGCGATCATGGCACCTCTGCATTACCTCCTGTTGTTTGTAGGAGTCTTTGTGTCAGGTAAGATCATGGGTGTATATTCATACCGCAGATAATGGTGATTATCTTTTTTTCTTTATTGTCTATTGTCTAAGCAAAAACGTGTTTCAAGAAAACTGAGTGTGAAAGTTTGGTCGTGTTTTGTTTCCCATTAAGTCTTTGCAGGAAAGTCATATATTCTGCATGGGAGTTAAGAGACATGTTTTAGAGGTAAATCACGCTATTTATTTATAATATTCTCCCAGTCAGTTTCTCATGTACTTTCTCTGTGTAAATCCACGTAAAAAGCTGTATCCATTCGACTGGTCCCCCCGAGCAAAGTGGATTTGGTATTGCACATAGGACCGCCCACCAACTATAAGGGCTGGTTAGCTCAGTTGGTAGAGCACTCGTACGGTATTCGAGAGGTCGCGGGTTCGAGTCCGGCATCAGCCAAATTTTCTTTGCTCACGCTATTTATTTATAATATTCTCCCAGTCAGTTTCTCATGTCCTTTCTCTGTGTAAAACCACGTAAAAAGCTGTATCCATTCGTTGTGTATCCCCGCTACTGCCGTTTACCAGGTTATTTGCATCTTAACCGGGGTAGTGATCCCTGGCTTATCGGCAGCACGGTTCGGCTTCTGACTGGTCCCCCCGAGCAAAGTGGATTTGGTATTGCACATAGGACCGCCCACCAACTATAAGGGCTGGTTAGCTCAGTTGGTAGAGCACTCGTACGGTATTCGAGAGGTCGCGGGTTCGAGTCCGGCATCAGCCAAATTTTCTTTGCTCACGCTATTTATTTATAATATTCTCCCAGTCAGTTTCTCATGTCCTTTCTCTGTGTAAAACCACGTAAAAAGCTGTATCCATTCGTTGTGTATCCCCGCTACTGCCGTTTACCAGGTTATTTGCATCTTAACCGGGGTAGTGATCCCTGGCTTATCGGCAGCACGGTTCGGCTTCTGACTGGTCCCCCCGAGCAAAGTGGATTTGGTATTGCACATAGGACCGCCCACCAACTATAAGGGCTGGTTAGCTCAGTTGGTAGAGCACTCGTACGGTATTCGAGAGGTCGCGGGTTCGAGTCCGGCATCAGCCAAATTTTCTTTGCTCACGCTATTTATTTATATATATATATATATATATATATATATATATATATATATATATATATATAAATATATATACAGATGACTATATAGCTGAGGGCCTCAGACAGCTCAGTAACACTGATCACTATGTTGAATGTGACACTGACCCCACTCATTCATTCTCCAAACAAATCAGTGACACCCTCGTAAGCATTCACAATGCTAAGGGTATCGACAAGGATACACTTAACTACCTTCTCCCACAGGATCCCCGTACAGCACGCTTCTATCTTTTACCGAAGATACACAAGCCTAACAACCCAGGCCGTCCCATTGTATCTGGCAATGGCAGCCCCACAGAACGTATCTCTGAATTTGTTGATAGCTTTCTAAACCCACTCGTACCTCGCATTCCCTCATACATCAGAGACACCACTGACTTTCTTTGTAAATTGGAGGGTATCAAACACAAAATACCTGACTCTGCTTTTCTGGTGACTCTAGATGTATCGTCACTGTATACTAACATACCTCATAACGAAGGAATTAAGGCATGTGGTTCTGTACTCCGAGCCAACAAACAAACCCGCCCCTCTGTGAGACACCTTACAGAACTCATCAGCCACATCCTAACCAAGAATAACTTTTCTTTCACAGAAAGGCACTTCTTACAGACACAAGGTACTGCCATGGGTACTAAAATGGCGCCTTCATATGCTAACTTGTTCATGTCTGACTTAGAAGACAAACTATTGTCTTCTGCTCCCAACCGCCCACTCGTGTGGTGGAGATTTATTGATGACATTTTTGCTATTTGGTGTGGTAGCCAAGATAGCTTGGAAGAATTCATTGATCATATAAACTCATTCCACCCCACCATTAAATTCACTGCCGATTTCTCTGTTACCTGCGTGAATTTTCTAGATGTGACTATAAGTAAATCCCCTAATGATATTGTGACAGATGTATATAGCAAACCCACTGACACCCATCAATATCTTCTCTCTAATAGCTGCCACCCTAGCCATTGCAAGGAGGCAATTGCCTACAGTCAAGCCTTACGCATAAGACGTATCTGCTCCACAGATACTCTATACAAAAGGCGTTCATCTGACCTAAGGCACCACCTTGTTTCTAGGGGCCATAGCAAACGAAGGGTTCAACTTGCCATCAACAGAGCTTTTGGCATACCCCGCCATACTCTGTTGACCAACACGGGCACCAAGAGAACCCCGACCAATAGAGTTGCTCTGGTCACTACTTTCCACCCTAGGTTACCCAAGTTGTCATCTATAATCAATGACAACATGCCAATTCTCCACTCCTCCAACAGGTTGCGCTCAGCAATTTCTGAGCGCCCCATGGTCGCTTTTCGTCGCCCTAAGAGCCTAGGTGACATTCTAGTTAGAGCAAAACTCCCCCCAGGTACAGGCCAAACTCCCTCCCCACAAGACATACAGGGTTGTCACCACTGCACCCGCTCTAAGTGCAAGACTTGTATGTATATCAAACCCACTGTACAGGTTAAAAGCCACAGCACTGGCTTTACCTACAAAATCAAGACCAACTCCCAATGCCAAACCCCAAATGTCATTTATGTCATATCATGTAAGAGATGTGGAGTACAGTATGTGGGAGAGACAAAGACCAAACTTAGTCTTCGCTTTGCGAACCATGTCTCCTCCATAAAGACCAAAAAACTGTACCCAGTATCTATCCACTTTAATAGTCCTAATCATAGTGTCAAAGATGTGGAACTAACTGCCATTGAGGCCTGCAACGGCGACGATTCACATCGTAAACTCAGAGAATCCCACTGGATTCACAAACTCCGAACAATCCAACCATTCGGATTAAACATAAACACAGGTGTTAAATAATTCCTCTTGGCAAATAACTACTTTATTTCCATGCTTTTACATTATCAATATAGTACTCTCATTATAGCCCCCTCTCTATTATTCAATGTTCACATTTCTACTGCTTTATTTAGGGAGATTACCCTTAATCACCTCCCTCATGTGAGTAAATAATCCTGTCCTTTCATGTCAGCCGCATTTCCCTCCATGCAGCTTTCCTCCTTTGTTCACTAATCTCCTTTTTGTACTAACCGACCATTGGACATCCCATTGTCCACACTGCTGAATTTTGATTGGTCATCAACAATCTCTTTGTCTGTATTTAATTAACTTTGATTGGTTGTCTTTTTCCCGCCTATTCTGGATACTCTCCATCTATTTTAATCCCAAGGTTTTTCTATAAATGGATCTGTTTTTATGTTTGTGCTTGTTTTTGCCTCTGACGAAGGTCCGGTTTGGATCGAAAGCTAAGGCCATCAACCCTACTAGTTTTATATATATAAATATATATATAAATAAATAGCGTGAGCAAAGAAAATTTGGCTGATGCCGGACTCGAACCCGCGACCTCTCGAATACCGTACGAGTGCTCTACCAACTGAGCTAACCAGCCCTTATAGTTGGTGGGCGGTCCTATGTGCAATACCAAATCCACTTTGCATATATATATAAATATATATATATATATAAATATATATATATATATAAATAGGGTGAGCAAAGATAAATGTATATATATATATATTTAGTTGCTGGGCAAAAAATGATCAAAGAATCGGTCACAAAAATATGTTCTAGTACATCATATGGGGTTTTGGCTATCTTTGCGAGCTTTCTTTGCTTAATATCTTTATATGCAATGTTGCATTAGGTATAACTTCATAAAGCTGTTCATGATTTAGTATGTGTGATTAGTACATCAGAGAACAAAAAAACGTCAGAGCAGTTACTTTCTGTCACTTCTAACTTTTGTCACAAGTGATTAAGAGGATTTTACGGTACTAAAATGCAATCAATAATCAGTGAGCTCTCAGACTGAACTTTTAACCATTGTTTCACCCATGATTATCAATTTTGTACTCTGTCAATATAAATGTTCCCTGTATATTTTGGACCCTGTCTTTCAGCCCCTGCAGCCTTGGCAGTCGACATTGACGTTGTCACGAAGTATATGACAACCGAAGTGACGACACTCAACCAGGATGAGAGCATCCAGCTGATCGGCTACCTATGCGGCCAGATGAAGGGGAACGGCATCAACGTCACCATAGTGCTCAACAACAATCCATACTGGAACCCGGTCTTGGGCGTTATCAAATACTTTGTAGTGGACGCTGTCAATAAGGTATGGGATTGTTCAATATTCTGTTCGTACTTTCGTTAAGTTGGGGGAAGATCAGGACGGTGGGGGAATATACTTACGTACAGACCCCTTTTAGCTGTGACACATATCTTTCGATGTGGCCGAGAAAACATAGCGTTCGAGATTAGGAGAGTGCGGGGCCCAAGTGAAATCCCTTCAAAACTCTAGTTCAGAGCAGCAGGTTTTCGGGGGTGGGGTGGGGGTGGAACAGCTCTTCTCGATGCCAGAAAGAATGGCATGTGCAACGTCTATTATAATGAGGTAGTTGACTAAAGAGATTAAGGGACGCACAGTCCATGTAGTTGAGAATGTGTACTGCACTTCGAAAAGAGGGACTACAAGGTTCATTTTTAGTTTTGTGATGTACTCATTTGTACATGCTTATGAAAGGGGGAGAGGTGGTTACGATGTTTTTGTTTGTTGGAGTATTTTGTTGGTAAAGCCATTAATTCCTTTCTCATACCTTGATCAAATTATTTCATCCTTTCTCACAAACTGATTTCCTAAATCACTCAAAATTACGTTCCACGTTCTGGCATTCAGACCGCAAAGGACGCCCTCTGCACCAACGCCAACAAGCAAGGTGTTGCTGGACCAAGTTGCTACGTACCAACATGGCCCTCAGCTGGTGATTTGTACATCAAGGGTGTCAATGGACCGGTGGATGCAGTGTCATTCACCTTAGATGCGGAATTAGTACTTTCGGCGGTAAGCTTTGCATTTACTGAAACAGTTCATTCTATACATTCCCAGGTTGAAATTGACCCAGATATTCCCGGTCCCTCGGGGCCTGCCCTATTTCTGGGTTAGTATGGCTCGAAATCCTTGTCAAAATGAGTCAAACTGATGCAGAATCCAAGTTCAAATCCCTCTTTTTTTCTTTTTTTTTTTACCATTTTCCGTGTCAGCTGGAGCGAAAAATGGCTCAAGCCTCGTTGGACCCAGATTCCAGGTCAAATCTGACCCGTGTGATTTTTGAGCGAACGCGTTATAGGCCTATTATTGTTATGTTAAGAGCCGTTATTCGACCAGATCAGATTAACAGTATTAGTGCTAGACACTTTGGTAATTATTGTGCTGAGGCGTAATTAAACTTGTCATTTGGGCGAGGCAGGTGGGGGTCGGCAACTTATTATTGACTAACTTATTTGGAAGATTTGTACTTACTTAATTACAATGTATAATAGTTGATGTACTGAGCCACTTTTGCATAACGGAGCAGAGGTTTTTGTTGAGAAATGACATGTTCATTTCCGGAGCTGGCATTTCCTAACCGCAGCATTCACAAAAAGGAAATACTGGAAATTCTATCTCATTTTCTTTCCGTTTTATTATACTTGGCTTGTAAAGTTCACAGACTGAATATTCATACTTTGCTTTCGTTTAACCCAATAATGGAGGTTGGGGGACTCAACCCACGAGCATTTTTTTTGTGGCAAGGGAAATTTACCACAAAGCACAGGTCGAATATAACCATTTCCAAGTGTCGCTATGCAAATCACAAAATAAAATGGGGCACTTGAACACAGAGGGCGCCCGTGAGCTCCAGACCAGATCGGACCAGATTCTACAGCTTCGGCTACAACTGTGACAAGGGTGTTGCCATACTTCGACGCGTGATGATGCGGCCATCCAGCCATAGCTGTAGCCGCCAATTTGGGCACAGCCTCAGATCCGTATTGACACAGGGTTCCAGACTAGACTGCAAATTTCTGTTGTGCTACATTTCGTCCGATAATGGCGTCCCTCCATGTCAAAACTCCATCACTGCACAGCCCTGTCGAATATTATCATTACTATATTTGTTTGTTACAGAAGAAGAAGAACTGGAAGCAGAATACGGAAAGTGATGAAGTATATCCTGATGGCGGGATTTATGCAGCGGACCCGGGAGTAACAACGATTTTCCTGACAGAAGTGGTCACACTGTCAACTGCTGAGACACTGCCGAGGATCAGTGAAGCCTACCTCAAGTTCACCTTCTGTCCCACGCCAAAAACGGGTTCATGGTACAAAATTACCAGCACAGTGTTTGGGTCGGATGGAGCAAGTTCCTGGGCTCAGTATATCTGCGACGGAACCCCCTGCGAGGTTAGCCTCAGAACAAGACTGAATTTATGGTTCGCCAAAAGAGGACTTACCTTTTGATATTCGTTATTTATTGCAAAGAACATGGAGATGTTTCATTACAAAATACTTACCGAACAAAATGACATGTTGTATAAATGCGAACATTGATAATGGTCCCACATTTGGACCCTTAACAGTTTTCTATTAAAGGCTTGATGACAGCACAACACACACAAACATAACAGTGCGCATCAATTTTACATGAGTCGGTTGGAAAAGAAGTGAAAAGTACAAAGGAGCAGAATGCAATCAGACTGAACAACATGTAAACACAAAGACAAAGAACTAGGGAATGAGACAATTACGAACCAGATACTATATCAACTTTTGCTTTCTGACGATTTTACTAAGGCCAAGTGGCGAGGTCATATCACAGTTTAGCGGCACCCTTTGTGATTTGACCGCAAGTGGGCGGTTTTGCAGTCTCTGGGTGAGAGTTCATCTTTCCATGCACAGCGACAGACCGCCCATAACCGCCCATAACCACGATGACACAGCCCCTTTAAGGCCGAACTAAGCTTGCGGGGAAGAAGACTTGAGTCTAGATTTACGGTTGTCTTTGTTGTAAATTTCAATTAGTATCTTATTTTGATTGGCTTATCCTCTGAAGTAGTACAATACAAATTACCAAAGAAAGTACTGTTGAAGTTAACTAAATTTCTTCTTTTCATCTGTATTTAAACAGCCTAGTTCTCCGGAGCATATAATCGCCCACGACGGGCGCCAGCTACCCAGTAACACGGTGACTACTCCCTCTGGACGTTGGAAGGTCCTGTACGCCACGATTGTCTGCTGGGGCGGCCCCTATGACCCTGCAAAGCAAACCTTTGTCGGTCATTTTAAGTTCAACGCCATTATCGGTTCTTAGACACCATAGCCGAGTCCTTTTCCCGGCAGAGTATGCAGCACAGTAACTTGTGAAATTGACAGTATGTAGGTGTTGTCACATATAGATAATCAATTCAACACACAGTTTTTGCAGTGGGAGTACGAGTTAAAGTATAATTTATGTTGGGTCGGGTACAGGACAATGTTTTGTGATTACAAGGTCGATTATGAGTGTTTTAGAAAGATTACATGAGTACAAGTTGGGCTGAATTCAGGAGAGAAACAAAAGGGAATTCACTCAGACATGTACAAGCGCAGAAACAATAGACCATTTAGCCAGTGGCGACCAAACACAGCCTTGGCCATGCTACTGACAGGCCGTTAAAAGTCCGACACGATAAAATCATTTTGGAAAGTGTAAACATGTGTACGCGTACTTATAGTGCGCGCATTCGTGGCGTGTAGCGTGACGTTGAATATACGTACATTGTGCTGCCCACGTGTACAGTGGTGATGTAGTCAATGCTGTGATTGGTCGATATGCTAGGGGCGGGGCTTAACGGGTCTGTCTCTTACAAGTACAACACCTTGATGTAACAATTTTTATATTTGCATAATTAAAACCGTACATGAACTTATATAGCACCTATTTCCAGCGGTTTCAATGTGCTTATACAATTTTATGTAAAACACAATCAAAAGAGGAAAACGAAAACGGATTGTGACTAGACAGGGTAATTAGGATGAGAACAATTACATCTATTTATAACAGTACGTTTTTGTAACAGCGTTTTATTTCACCTTAGATCACGCGGTTCCTTCCAAAATGTTTAAGGCATCAGATGTGGACCCTTTAGATCTAATGAAACAAATTCCAAGCCATCAAGCGAACTGGAAGCCACCGGGAATGCATGATTAATTACAGTCAGAGGTGGCTAACAGCACTAGCTTTCGGTTAAACTAATAAAGCTTTTAATTTCTTCGCAGCAATGTTCAACACGACCCTTGTCTTTATTTTAGCTTGGAGTGTTGTTTTTTGGCACGGGTACACCATGCCCGATATGTGGCAGAGGGAGGCCCCCAAACGTTCCCATTCTGTAACACACTCTTCCCCTCTTGCACAGAAGCAACCGCATAAAGTCCTAAAAAGGGATTCCAGGGAGTTCTAGAACATGATGAAGACACACTAGGAGACACCAATTGGATTCGGGAACTGTATTGATGTTTTCGTCCATCTCATTCCCAAACATCCTATGTTTCTTTTTCTTCGTCAGATCTCTTTGAAGGCGAAACAATCGGTTTTCATATAAGGACTGAAAGCATGAATGATACAAATCCAAAAAGAAACAACACATACAAATAAGCAACATTTTGAAAAAAATAGTAACAAGAATAATAAAAACAAAATTGTGGTAGTAATAATAAGAAGAATAAATATAACTTTTCACGGTCGATTTAAAAAAATAAAAAAATAAAAAATAACACCTGGCTTATTCAATTTTGTTTAAAGAATGATTGCTTCTTTGCATCAGCATTCAACAGTCAAAGGGAGTAAATAAATGTGAAATGTTTAGGATCATCAAATTTATTAGTTTGCAAAGATGATTCAGTTTCGCAAGAACCAACACCAAGAGTGTGGTCAACATTCGGTTTCATTAAAGAGGATGGGCCATGGTGATTGATGTTGACGCTATTGTTTAGTTTTCTGTTTTCTATGATTATTGCATCGGACAAACTTATCTTTTGCGACATTAAATTTACAAAACAAGCAATATCTACAGAAATCGAGGGCAGCAAATAAATCATGACGTCACTAGAAGTATGAGTGGTCTGCATTGAGCAATGTTTCAATGACCAACAACAAACAGCCGTTTGACAGAGGAGTACTTCCTGTGACGTCACTGTTCTGTAGAATTTCTGGAGACAACTTTCAGGCACCGACTGCAGTTTTGGTTTTGGCTCAAGGTGGGGATGAAAAGACGTTCGCAAACTGCCTTTGTAATCGAATAACCACGCATTCCATAATCCTGTCACCGTTTTTTGTGGTATATATAAGTGTATTTAGGGATGTAAAACATTTTTAGAAGAGACTTCTTACTTGGCCCATCCTCTTAATTGTAAATAGGTAGCAGAAATAAACCCGAGGAATAATGAAAATGTAGTTCTGAATGCCTACAAACGAAATCGAAAACACAAATGAAAAAAACGAATTATGAAAACGAAATGGAATGCAATAACAGTTCAAACGAAACTCTAGTTTGAATGATCAACATCACAAATTTCTAACAATAATAACGTAGAGGGTAGAATTAAAATCTAACAAAGGAGGATATAAATTAAACCGATTGAAGTTGCTTGTTCAATTCCAGTAAAAAAAAACAAAAAAAAAAACCTTCAATTGACCATAGTTAATATTCAGTTGACCAGCCTTAACTCAGAATAGAATAAGCATTTGAGCACTCCGCGGTATTTAATTGCCACGTATTGATTTCGTTTTGATGCAACCTTATATTATAAGTATGCGAGATTCATTATATTGTCTACCTATGTTTTGTAGGTTTAACATTAAAAAAATTAAAGGTAGAATGTAATTGGCAACTCTATAGAAAACTTTAGAATATAGACTCTCTCTGTACAAACCTGTTACCAGAACTTTCATTTGAACTGCAAAGATCTTCATAAATATTTTCATTGGACACAGAAAATTGTTATTTACTTATTCATTTATTTATCTATTTATTTACTTATTTACTTATTTATTTATTTATTTATTTACTTACTAATTTTTTTTATTTTATTTATTTATTTATTTATTTATTTATTTATTTATTTATTTATTTGTTTGTTTGTTTGTTTGTTTGTTTGTTTGTTTGTTTGTTTGTTTGTTTGTTTGTTTGTTTGTTTGTTTGTTTGTTTGTTTGTTTGTTTGTTTGTTTGTTTGTTTGTTTGTTTGTTTTGTTGTTTGTTTGTTTGTTTGTTGTTTTGTTGTTCGTTTGTTTGTTTGTTTGTTTGTTTGTTTGTTTGTTTGTTTGTTTGTTTGTTTGTTTGTTTGTTTGTTTGTTTGTTTGTTTGTTTGTTTGTTTGTTTGTTTGTTTGTTTGTTTGTTTGTTTGTTTGTTTGTTTGTTTGTTTGTTTGTTTGTTTGTTTGTTTGTTTGTTTGTTTGTTTGTTTGTTTGTTTGTTTGTTTGTTTGTTTGTTTGTTTGTTTGTTTGTTTGTTTGTTTGTTTGTTTGTTTGTTTTGTTGTTTGTTTGTTTTGTTGTTTGTTTTTCTGTTTGTTTGTTTTTCTGTTTGTTTGTTTTTCTGTTTGTTTTTTATTTATTTATTTATTTATCTATCTATTTATTTATTTATTAATTTTTTTTCGGTGGATGGGGGTTTGGATTGAACTGTAGTGGGGGTTCTTGTGGCGGGGAGGTGGGAGGTGGTGGGAAAACCTTCCAAATCAGAATAAGTCCAAATGATCATGCACAAAATGCAAGACATGTTTTGAACCATTGTTCGATTTGTTTTTTTCGTGAAACACCACGTTTATGTTTTTAATCAACTGGAGAGTCGGAGTGAATTAGCTAACCTGATTAGAAGATAAATGATTTATCTTACCTTTTAGTCAAATGGGGATGAAAGCAGCATTCCATTTCTTTTTCCATGATAAAGAATCGATGAAATATAAGCCAGAATGGTGAATGAGGTCAATCATTGAGAACCACACAATGATGGTGAACACTATTATCTACTGACAATGTGTGCAAGGTCAGTGATTTACCAATATAGATACACGATCCTTTTTTCCATGGAAGTTGAAAAAAATGGTTTGTGAAATCCCTCATTGTGCAGACTGTGTACTGAAACTACGATATTCTTACTTAAAGGGACACACTGCCTTCAAATATCTTAAAATTCGTTGTGTGCCCCGTCAAAGGGCGTAAGACCTTACGCCCTTTTACCTGGCACATAAAGTATTTCGTCCTAGTATCAAAAAATGGCTCCTGACATGGAAAATATGCATTATTGTTACATTTTGTTGACTTGAATTAACCCAAAGACATGTTTTCCCATTCCCATGCAGAATTACACCTTCCTTTACCTTTAAGTTTTCCGCTCAGTTTTTGTGAAACACAAAATTTCACATAATTAATTACGCCCTTTTACTGGGCACACGACGAGTTGCGCTCTTTGGAATAGCCCCTTACCCTTTTAAAGAGAGTTGTTCATGCAATAAAACACCTACATTGTGTTGTGATCAGTAAAAAGTGATTAAAAACATACATTTGCCTCTGGAAATACAGAACCAGACGAATACATAGAAACATACGGTCCGCCATTTTGTGGAGTCAAAGGCGGACCGTGTTCTGTAACGAAATTAAACAAAAACCACGCAATTTCAAGGGTTATTTATGTGAATCAATATAGTCTACTATTAAAATATCTATCCAACCATATTCATGTCATAACAAACGCTTTTATAGCCTTAAGTGCCCCATCCGAAGGCAACCTTCCCTTTAACTCGTAGCGTGTACAAAATAAATCCCTTGCATCATTTAGCTATAAAGACCTTTCTATTGTTGATAAGCAAACGGCGCTGGTTGGCAGTTACGGCCAAATGTAGCAAAACATTCAAGTCTTGTTGACAGACGTGACCATATTCGACATTTTTGCTCATTTTTCATTTAAAGAAAATACATCTCATTATTGGTTGGTTTGTTTCCAACAAATTCTAAACAATTTTTGAATATTTCTGCAACATTTTTGCAAACTGTGATTATCTGTTTTTGCTTTGCATTGATGGCTCCCCGTAGTTTCACCGTCTTGGTTGGCAAAAACTCTGGCTGTGACGAGAAGGGTGTATAGCTCCATGCTTGCATTGACGTCACACGCCGGCTACCTTCTGCCCGTGCTTTCCATTTTGGAGTCAAATTACTTATAATCATACGGTGCGCTTGCCATCGCGCGTGTATCGCGTACAAGATGCGCATCGCTCAGTAACACGAGAATTTGACTCCCATGATTGGGCAACCAAGATTTCATTTGGGTGATGATGTCAGGTGAATTGGCTCAAGAAAAAAAAATCAACCTTGTTGTTTTCATTAAAAAAAGGACCCCTGATTAATTTGATTAAATTTGCACAGGTTGATGTTAGGGTGTGTTTACTGAAACGTAGAGAAAACTTTTGTTTGTGTGAGAGTGAGGAGTTCGGGTTATGCTTGACCACAGTTATCGAAAGGGACTTCAGTACATAACGTTTAATTAGAAAATTCTCAGGCCATTCCCTTCCATTTAACTCACCTTGCCACATAAATCTGCAATTATTTTGTTATTAGTACAATAGTCAAGAATCTGAGTTGTTCCAATGTTTTGGTTTTGTTTAGGGAAGAGAACATTTTGAAAATTAAAATAAACAATAAACAAAGGGGGTGATGGTTGTGCAGACGTAGAGCACCCCTCCTCAGCAAAATGGATGTTTCCTTTTTGAAGCAATTTCGTCTAGTGACTCGGTGTTATTACACGCTTCAACGTTTCTGCTTCAAACCTGCCTAATTTACGACTCGACATGAACAATGGAACTGATCAACAGAGAGGAGATTGGAAATATCTCATATGAAGTGGAGGTTTGACTTGTGAAGCATCATCCGCTCCTGGATGAGGGAAACTTGCAAAAATGATGCTGGTTTTTGCTTTGCTACTTTTAGCAACCCGTCTAGATGTAACCGAAGGTCAACATGGACCACAGGGGAAAGAAGGTAAAAACATTGATGTCAGTCTGTCTTCTTTTCTATCTTGGTTTTTAACTGCAAAATATTATTTTAGTATACAAAATAATTTTAGAAAATTACATAACAGAACTTCAAATTTTACTTTGAAATTTAAGAACAGGTCCCTTGTTTATGATAAAACACTTATACAGATTTGTATTCGATCGTTTTTAACAAAGACCCCCCCCCCCACCAAAAATAAATAAATAAATAAATTAATATATATAAAAAAAATAGAAATAAATAAATAAATCAAGAAATAAATAAAATAATAATAATAGTGATAATAACATGGCCATACACAAATGATTTCTAGAATAATAATTTTAGGGGATATTTCCCTTGTTGTCACGTATACTCCAAATGAAATAACCTCACTCACAGTTATGATGAATATTTGGTAAACAATAACATTCATCTTGAATATTTTTAATAATGTGGTGTAGAAATTTTAAGTATTGCAATTAAGCAATTAAGTTTTGCTTTATGAAGGTCATCTAGCCAATAGTTTTTCTCCTCGTATCAAATCAAAGTAAAACGGATGCAAGCCTGCACAAAATGAGACAAAACTTTCGTTTTTTTTATATTTTTTTTTTATTTTCTAAAGATTGTGTCAATCTCATATAGATGATGAAAACATGTTCAGTGGGTGGTTGAGCGTGGCTTTCCGTTGATGGGTCAGGTTGGCTAAGTGACTTCTTTCCCCGTCTTTTGACCTGTTTGGACCCCAGTTATACCCCACTCAGACGGGAGCCTTGCATGTTAATTGAGTTTTCAGTTCCCACCTGATTGCGTGCTGTGGCGTAGCCGGGGGGGGGGGGGGGTCGGGCAAGGAGGGGGAAGGTACCCCTGTGGAACATTTTTGCTCAACTGCTTGCCCCCTGTCAGTCTATGGACACACCGTGAAATGTGATATAATTAGACAGTTTAAACTACAATACCAGTGCCCCTCCCCCTTGCCCCCCATAAAAAAGATGCTGGCTACGCGATTGATTGCGTGGGTTTTCCCTATTGGGGTTTTCCTCCCACTTCTAAAACGGAACATTTTCTTTTATTCATTCTGTTATTGGCTCTAGTTGTTCCGCAGACCGAGAATGGCCTTAAAAAAAGTCCAATCAGTGGTGGAACAGAGAGATGTGCTCTTTTTACCTTGACTATAAACATTTATGTCTACGTGTGTGCTTTGAGGGGACGAAAATTATTGTGTAAATCCAAAACAAAAAACAACAACAATTTGCTCAATAGTTACATTCATAATTCTATAGACCTTATGCACATGACGTCATTTGAGTAGGGCGCCCTCGTCTAGAGGTCAAAATGAGGTTGTTCATTGGTCAATCCTGTGCGCCGCGCGTACAAATCTCTGCGTTTCCATTGTTACATCATCGATTTACCTCTAAGATGGCGGCATGATGACGTCAATGCATAAGGTCTAATAGACCCTTCTCAGATGACGTCACTTTTTTATTGCTCGCCATAGAAAACTTCGCAATACTTAATACGCGTCTAGTTAGTGAACAATTTTGTCAAAGAGCTAAGATTTCACAAAGAGCTAAGATTGATCTGAACTGTGAATGATGTCACAATACAAATCATTATGGTAATACTGACAACTCATCTTAACATCAAAAGTGCTTCGTGAAATCGACCCCAGCATTCACCTCAATCCACGGTGAACGCGCGCATCGTATTTGCCAAGTTCACAAAGCAATACGATTCATAGATGAGTTGCAAAATACTACAAAGCGATTTGTATTGTGACATCACATTTTGATTAGCAATTACTACCGCACCGATGCACGCCTTAAAGGCAAAGTATACCTTTGGTTTTTGGAACCGTACATTTGCCTTAATGCTATATAATTGTAGATATATGCCATAAAACTAACCTGTGTAAATTTCACTTCAAAAGGTGGCAGTGTTTTTGAGATATCACCAAAAATCTGGAGCGGTTGTGTTCACGCATGAAGTATCCGTCATTGGAATACACATTCTGAGAAGCGTTACGGCCATAACGCTTCTCAGATTCAAATTTTGGTGGGATAAAAAGTGATGTATTTTTCCATAGCTGCAGTACTTCGAAGTGACACGTTTCTCAAAATGCATTATACTATCCAAAGCTGCAGTACTTCTTACCAAGAGAGTTATTATTGCCATAAATTTTCAGAGTCATTACCAAACGTATACAGACTCCTTAAGATCAATCGTAGCTCTTTGTAAAATCGAGCACTTAACACGCACACGTAACGCACGCACGTTACTAGAACTAACCGAACATGTGCTACGAAACTACGGGTCTATACCTAGGCTGAATACCATCAGATTTTGTCACAGTGCCCCTGTTGTGTTTTTGTTATTTTTAAGACTTTTTACCAAACCAAAGTTTGGGGCAAAACATCGTGGCCCCTGTCATGTCTACACAAAGTAGGCTAATAATTTGTAAATGGTAGACAATAATGGGACACGAAAGATATGGCTTTAATTGCTACTTTGAGGATCTGAAGAAAAAAAACCCAAAACCTTTATAGTCACAAATAATCCCAGTCAATACAGAAACAAAAACCAACCAGCAAAACAAACAAACAAACAAACAACCCAACAAACAAACAAACAAACGAACACCTGCGATACAATACACAGACACGGACCTCAAAAAAAAAAGACCAGCCGAAAGGAAAACTATGCATATACTCTGAGGGAAAAGGGATAGCAAAAAATGTTAAATTAGAATTAAATGGCAAAACCCACCGACAACACGCCAATGTGGAACTTTTGGACAGCATGCAATTTTTTAAAAATTCTATTAAGTGTTTTTAGCATTCATTTTGTATAGCAAACTGAACTGTCGTTTAATTTAGTGTCCATTTTTTCTGAAATATTTTTCTGATCCGTACAAACTGTTCCCGATCTGTAAAAGTTGATATTGTTAATCATTGGTAGTTCACCATTCTTGATTAACTGAATGTCATTTTCCTGGGTTTTGATTTGTACAGATGTTGTTCAGATGTTCCTGTGGTCCCTTGGTGACAATGGTACAGTCGAAGTCGACAATGAAGCGTCCTGTAAAGCTTTTAAATCCCCCGAAGGAATGTTTTTGTCCAACGACAACGCAGCAGATTTGAACTCGAATGATGTTCAGTTTGTACCCGCACCGAAAGCCGTTGTGGATTCTTGTGCCGTCTCCAGCACCTTGGAAGCCCCCGTCGTACTCGGCGAATACGACGGCAGCTGTGTGTCGGATCCGTTGTTCTGTACGACAGGGGGTTTCACATGGGCAGTATGGCTGAAGATAGAATCCTACAATCAGAACGACGTGGTGGGTTTGGTCAACCTGGTTAGCGCGGGAAACTATGACAGTTTCAAGTCTGGATTCAACCTGTGGCTCCTCGGTGGTGAACTGCTGATTTGCACTGCGAATAACAACAAGGAGAGATCGGCTATTGGGATTAACATGACAGATGCTATACATGAACATGGCATTCAGCAGAAGCAGTGGTTTCACCTGGTATGCTTATTCAACTTTTCCCACCACGGTGTGGACGCAAGAGTATACTTCAACGGCATTAGAGTGCAACAAACTGAAAATAATACAACTCCGGATTGGGATGGATTTCTGGATATGCAGGCTCAATATAATCTTGGTGATAATCACCTTGACAATTACCTGAGACTCGGGAAATACATTCCACCTTACTCAAGTAATGGCACTGGATGGTCGAGTGGTGATTTCAAAGTTTCTTTTAGCAACTTGATGGTGACAGATGGCATCCTTGGACCAGATACTATTCAGCATCTCTACTTGTGTGGAACAACGGGTAAGTGTTAAATTGAAAAATTGCAACTTTTTAAGGTGTTTTTTGTTTATAGATTTTTATAAATGGATGTTCTCTTTTTTGAACATTTTTTCTCGAGAAATTGGTAGCGAAAACGCCGATCATTGATCATCGTTCGTTCCTTTGAAAACTCACTTAAACTCTGGAGTTTTGCAGAGCAAAAATACTATCCTGAAATCATTAATTATCCATAAGTTCACTTTTGTGTCTTTAAATTCCAACAACGAAAAATAAATAAATAAGATAAATAAGAATATTAAATAATAAATAAAAACATAACAAAAATGTGTATATGTATTTTTTGGTGGCTACGCCCTGTTTTTTCTTTAAAAAATAATCAAGGGGATATGATTAATTATGAGCTAAAATTGCTGCTTGCGCTAAAAGCTGCTTTGTTAAAGAGGCTCGTGGATGGAAATTAAACAGGTAACTGGAAAATTATTTTCCTGATGCATCTCCGTCATTTGGGAGCCCAAACATTTTTGTAGGGAATCATTACTCCCGTAAAATTCGTCAGTTCGCTCAATCTGAATTCCCCCATGTCAAATGACATTTTGTTATCAGCTTGGAGCCTTGTCACTCACATGGAACCTGCTATTCTGGAGTATTGTTTACATAAAAGCCTGTGGGTAAATTATTTTATATCCATACAGGGGCAGCCTCTCTTTTGTAGACAATGGTTTGAAGCAGGAGTAACTAGAAAATTCTTACCCCAGCTGGCACTTTTTATTCTTACAAAGACTTTTTACTGTAAATTTAAACTTAAAACCACTTTTATTCAGTATTTCGGGCTGATGAAAGTTATTACTTATCATTATTATTATTATTATTATTTTTACGTTGTAATCTTCTCAGGATATTTTCCTCTGCGAGATGGTAACCATAAAAATGTATGTTTCAAGGAGCTAAAACAATAGATAAATTCAAAGGGCCCTAATTCTTGAATGAGACATCGTACAACTTTGTAATTTGGCAAAAGTAACATTCCTCACCGGTAGACGGGAATTACTGTTTCCAATTTCAGAAAGCATTTACCTTCACACGCTACTGTGCTAAAACAGAGACATTTTTAAATGTACCGTAAGCCACGAATGGCACATCGCGCGGGCTTCAAAATCGGCACAAACATTAGTCTTACAATGGAAAAGATTTTAGACAGTCAAAACAATTAGTAGCTTGCTGCGTTTCGAATTAATGGGCTTAAAAATTGATTAACCATCACGTGCCCCCGTTTGAAACCCGGACTTTTGAGATTGAAAATTACCAGAATAAAAATGATACATTTTTTTGAGCTTTTATGTAGTAATATCAATGTTTAAAAAAAGAAATTTTCACCTCGACGTCAGATTATTTTATAAAACACTCGTCAATTTGCATTAAATTGGATCGTGAAACTGATCATCAGCGCATGTGTAGTTGCACACAATAGATCCTTTCCCTTGACAAATGTAAATTGCACATCACGTGTGCGCATAAACACTACTGGTGGGCAAAATGAGGAAACATCGGGCCTTTTTGTGTGGGGCTAATGGTGGCGTGACGCACACGCGTTTGTGCGTCTGCCTAGTGCACAACTCTATGGCGTTTGCCCACCAATAATGTCTGTACGTATGCGTGAATGTAATTAGCACATTTCATTTGAAAGGCTACTTAGTTGTCATTAATTCAGGTTCGAATAAACTAAAGCTATTTAATTTCCGCAAGGCTAAATTTTGGCATTTTTTTTTTACATTTTTAACAATGATTGTAGATAAAGGTATATCTGATAATTATTGCCATTTATCTAGCCTTTTAAGTCATTTCACAACCTTTTCTGTATTTTAAAATTGTTACTTCACTCCAAGTTGTCAGTTTTGAGCAGGCATTCATTCATTCTTTCCCTACAATTTATTTGCGCGTGCGCACACGAGTTAAAGCCCCAGCTCAAAATTGGTAAGAAAGGAAAACATAAATGTTCACAGGTTTACATATATTTAAAGGTATAAGGATACAGATGGTAGAACACTTTCCTCGGAACATTTCAACCTGAAGTGTTATCATTTTTTTATTATTAATGAAATAGTATCAAACAATTTGTTGTCGTCTCTTAGACCAAAAGAATGCCGTAAAAAATGCAGCATGTGAAAATGCTGAGTGCATTTTTACCGTTTTCTCGCAATTGAAACAACAAAATTACGATTTCAATTTTACACGAAGTAGGGACTTCAACAACTTGAACACTACACATTGTAAAATGTGTTCTACTTGGCACACCGCAGGAGCATCTACTGTACAATGGTACAGTTTATTTATTGCAGATGTATTACAAAGATTGCATTTACCATAATTTCCACTGTAAGTGGACACAAGGTCGATAAAATGTCTAATCATTTTTTGCAAGTCAAACGGTCGATAATACGGTGGGTAGGTGTGACGCAGTCTCACTCATCAGAAGCACGCCCAGTTGATTTTACACCGTCTCACAAACAGGAAACCTAGTGGTTCACTTTGCCAATTAAAACTCTAAGCGATAAAAATAGACTCGTTTTAAAGTCAAGCAAAACGCAATTAACCTCTCCTGGCGAACACGTGAGCGCAGGTTAAGCACAAGTTAAGCAGGTGAGCACAAGATTACAGCACAGTTTTGACTTTCAGGCAGACAAAAAAAACAAAAAAACAAAAACATTACGGACTTAAAAGTCTAGCAGAGAACACGCAACACGCATACTATTATCTATGTTACCTGCGCTCTTATAGACATTCTGTTGTTAAAGTGTGGGTTAGAAAAACCTTCGCTTAAATCTTTCAATTACAGTTAGAAAATGTTTGAGAGGAGATTCTTGCCATGGCGATCCGTTATGTAGTCTTAGTAATATATTGAGACCGACAACTATCGAAGAAAATGCTTTCTTTTTAAGAAAAAAAATTAATAAATACGCAGCCCCCAAAGGAACAGGTATAGGACAAATTGAACACGTTAAAACAAGTTGAAAATTCTTTCGAAATAATAAATCTTAACCTCGAAATAACAACTGAGGGAAAAGAATGGTAAATTCGAAAGAACGACATATTATTTCCAGGGACCGAGATAAATTATTCAGAGGAAATGAACAAAAAAAAATGTCTCGATCCCTGGAAATACTATGTCGTTCCCTCGAAGTAACCGTTTGTTTCCTCCAGTAATTATATTTAGAGGGAACGATTTGTTATTTCGAACTGAAACACGAAATATGAACTTAATATTTCATGGGAACGATGTCATTTTTAGTAATTATATCTTTTTAATATTTGTTTATTTATTCAATTAAAACTTCACTTGTGAGGTAGAGACAAAAGGGAATGAAATAATATTTCAAAAGAACGATTCAACATATCGAGGGAAAGCAATAGTATATCGACGGAATGAACTATTATTTCGAGGAAACAAATTATTATTTGGAGGGGGAAATATTTCGAGGGAACAGAAATATTTTTTTTCTTCTTACCCGTTTAATTTTTTAAACTGTCCCTTTAGGGGCTCCTTAACTTGGCGTATCGTTCCCTTGAAATAGTCTATTTCATTTCCTCTAAACATCATTTCAGTATTTTTGTTTTAACAGCATTTTTGTTGTTACCTTTTCCCTGGTTCCGTAAAAGAACAAGACAAGACATTAAAAAAATAAGAATAAATACAAATAAACAAATATCAAAACAATCAGTTGTTCGGCTAACTCCCGAAGACATGAAATCACAAACGAAAAAGCGGCGGCGAAAATGAGAAGGGTGGCTCGTAAAATTTTGAGCATCATGTCATGATAATACTTATATTTTTGACACTGTTTTGCTACATTCGAATAGATGTAGGTAAACGTTTTATTGGGCTTCCAAAACGAAAGCTTAATAGGTTAATAGACTACCGATACAATCTTACATTTCCAAAACAATTTTTTTGTATTATGTCAACCCTTGTGAATAAAGTATAGTTTTGAATTATTGCTAGCAGGTTATTTAGCCAATATAATAATTGTTTGATAATGTACAGCTTTTTCTGAAAAAAAAACACTAACATATTTTTTTTAATTCATAAGGATGAAAAGACATCATCAGAAAAGACAACGCTATTAAAGGCAAATGCTTTAAACTCTGCGTGACGCAAACTAAACAAAATTCCACGCTACACCCACGCACTGTTACTATTTATTAGCGTGTAATAAATCTTTGGGGTGAACACAATCCCTTTCAATTGGTCTAAACCACTAGGTATAGACTCTATATAGATTTAATTAAATAATATTCGTGCCAATAGCCTCCACAGCGCACCCAGGAGGGGGGGGGGCTGGGGTTTGGGAGGCTTGGTTCCTCCAATAGGGTCCCTGGGAAAAAGAAGAAGGAAACAAGGAGAGAGACAGAGAGGGGAGAAAAGTTGCAGGGTGTTTTTTTTTTGCCATGACATTTCACTACGACTATTTAAATTTGGACGTGCCCCTATACAATTTGTCCAGTTCCCCCAGGTGCCCCCATGAAAAACATCAAGATACATGTTACTTCATTAAAAAAAACCATGGCCCTGACACCCCCCCCCCCCCCCCACTAAGAAGTAATGCCCCACGTGCCCCGGCCCTCCCCCACCTCCGTGAACAATTCCTGGCTGTATACCGCTGCTACTAACACTACTCGCTTTTAAGCAATTTGCTGTACAATTCCTGAGGAAATTCATTAAAGGGGCGGTTTTTTGTTAGTTAATAGATCAACCCGGGGTAATTTGACATTTCCCGTACTATTTGGCTAGGTCTCATTATAAAATGGAACTTGGAAGTTTTGAAGATTTGTGACAAAATCTTTGGTTGATTACATTGATAACAGTACGTCGACCTCACGCAGGGCTTTGTCTGTACGTACGGAGGTCCTTGAATGGCAGACCTATTTATTAAGTCATTTATTATTTAATTATTTTGTTGTTTACCTTGAATCTTTTTTTCAGATTTGGATCTGAAACTCCGTAGTCTGGTGCGTGTATCGGAGGGGATCAGCCTGTTCACCCTTCAACTTGTGTGTACAGCTAGTGCCGCGACAGGCCCGTCCATCATGTGGCGCGTCTACAAATCAAAACACAAGGCATGGGACAATATTACAATAGAGAGCGGCGTGCGCATCGAGAGCCAGAACGCGTCGTCGTGTGTCCTGACGTCTACATTGACCGTTGAGAACTACCGGAAACGAGGCTACGCGGGATCTGTCGTTGTATGTTCAACCTCTACTCCAGGGAGCGCATGGCATCAGTCAGCCAATGTCTCTCTACCAGGTACTTTGTCTTGTATTGGGGAGGGAGGGGGGGGGAGGTAAGGGAAGAAAAAAAACCCGACTTAAACGTATTAATGCGAATTAAACTTTTTGAAACGTTTTTACCACACATTATTTTAAACTCAAATATTCATGATTTCTTGTTTGGAAATCTTCATAATCTGCAAGCAATTTTCCATTTCATAACAAATAATGCCAAACGCCCTGCTGAAGAGAATATTAAGCAATACAAATTATTCAAATAATTATGTTCACTTAAAATTGTAGATTTTCAAATCTGAAATAGACCTTATGCACATGCCATCATTTGAGTAGGGCGCCCATGATGTTTCCATTGTTGCATCAGCGTTTTACCTCTAAGATGGCGGCATGATGACGTCAGTGCATAAGGTCCCCGGTCTTTATATAATAATAATGACACTAAGTTTTGCTATATTGCTTTATCTATGGGCATCTTAAAGCATTGTTTATTTTAATGACAGAATTGCTGAGTTTGGTTTATGATAGCACCTTGTGGTGCTTTTAAGGTAATGCCGCGCAATCTGCAGCCAACCACACCAGAAACACCCGGGCCAAACCACTATCTTAATGATCTTTGCACTTGGTTCTTTAAGATGTATTACACAAAACAAAGGAGCTTTGGCTTTACGTCCCGTCCGAAGAACGATTCATTTATGGTTAAGTGTCTTGCTCAAATACAGAAGTGCCCCGAGCGGGAGTCGAACCCATACTTAACATTGTACTCACATGTGCGCACTCCATGAACAACGCAAACAATATTATATTGAACGGTAGTCTCATATGACCTTAGGTTGCAAAGGTACGGAGCTCCTAAAGCAAAAGGTGAAAACAATGTAAAGGGGAAAAATTCCTCGAAATATTATTTTTCCCCCTCGAAATACTATTCCCCCCCCCTCGAAATACTGTTTCATTTCATTTATTATTTCGAGGGAATGAATTAGTTTTTCGAGGGAAAGACATGTAATTAGTTCGTGAGATTGGAACAGCTTAAGTTTTGTTTCACCTTTTCATCCCCCGCACCAGTCCCTTTAGGGGCTCTGTGAAAAAAGGCCAACATTATAAATGAGTATATCTTTATGCTGCCATGTGAGTTTAAACTGTCACCGAGCACCTGATTCTTTTCAGGTTCGCCGCACATCTTAGCATACACAAAATGTTAGAAAATACACATTAAAAGGCATTTGACCATTAACGTGGCGGGCTAATTTGAATTTTCCCGCGCTTGTTTTATTTTTACTGAATGTAGCATACATCCATGAGTGTTCTTTCATGTAACTTGTGCTACAATTGTTCTTTATAGATGGCTAATCATTATGTAAGATATGTTTCCTTTTAATGAAGGTCAACCCGAATATTATCAGTGGGGTCTAGGAGAGCTTAGCAGTGCAGACGTCAGTAGTGAGGAGTTGTGCAGTACGGAAGTATTTAGGCCTGGAATGTTGGGAGTAATTGGCTATCGGGGAAGTGGAAGATTGGTTCCAACTCCGCAAGTTGTGGAAGAGTCTTGTGCTCTTCACAAATACAAGTACGATTGGTTTCTTCTCGAGAATGACAATCTCATGTGCATTTACGACATCAGATACTGTACTTCGGCAGGGTTCTCATGGTCCATCTGGTTGCGCTTTGACGATTTGCGTGAATCAAGACAAAATCCTGTCGTTACCTCTGGAAGTTCTGAGGGTCAGCGGTTTAATTTCATCCTTTGGGCCGATGAAAAGTTTCTATTCTGCTCGGCGAACTACGAAACAATTGTGACAGGTATCGACATAACTAATGTGACCTTCAATAACAAGTGGTTTCATGTCGCGTGTGTTTTTAACTTTGGCTTGACTGAAGAAGGAAACACCGCCGTTGCCAAGATATACGTAAACGGCGAGAAGTACGAAAACCCTTATAAGATTTTTTATGATGATATAGAAGAGTTTGATATATTATTTAGATATTATTATTCGGAGCCAACTTATTTATTGCTTGGAGGACCGGACAAGAAATATTCAAGATATGACATTGTTTACAGCAATTTAGTGGTGATAGACGGTCTCTTGGACGACGCAGAAATTCAACATCTCTACTCATGTGGATCCAGCAGTGAGTGTATCTACGTTGTTTTAAATTTGATATGGTCACAATTTGTTTTAAATAGTTTCGAAAATTATAAGCGACTGTTTAACAATAAGCGATTGTCATTTGCTGTACACCCCCTAAAAAAAAAAACAACAACAACAAACAATTATGGTAGAATACTTTAAAGTTGCACTGTTCTTTTGACGAAAAACATACAACAACTGCTGTATACAGTCTTGAATTAACTATCTTATAATGGTATTAAATGGTTTTACATGTTGCATTATCATGCATCACCGGAAGTTGTCACTAAATGTGATGACTGAATTATTGGGAATGATTCCTAAAACGGACTGCTTCTGATCATGGTTGCCAAATCGCACCCTGAAGATTCTAGCAGTGTTGTAGTCGAGTACTTTTCAGTCAGAGTATAAAGTACTGCCGAGTACTAGAGTGGTGGAGTAGTACTTGAGTACTTGGGCCATCGAGTACCGAGTCAAACAACCAAGTACCAAGTATTTGGATCTCTGAGTGCAAGAACGAATACTCTATAAAAATACCGCAAAATGAGATGTAATGTTATATTTTATTCTTAAACGACAATGCGTGGTTGTCATGATAACTTTAAACATGAATACATCATAGACAACTTCAGTTTACTTTTCCCCAGAGCAAAATTCCCCTGTTCCTTGGATTAATGCACGTACAGGAAAGTAAAAACGAAAGTGGTATTTTTGACCACGAGTACTTAAAATTTGTACATGTTTAGTCGAGTATCTAGTACATGACTTCAGATTATTTTTCGGTCGAATATCGATAATGGACTTTGATACGATTGTTTTTGCTAGCCGAGTACGAGTATGAGTACTATTAAAACGGTACTCGAGTAGTACTCTAGTACTCACAGAGTACAAGTACTACAACACTGGATTCCAGGCACACCGATCATCGTGAAAACTAGAGATTAAGCTAAATAACCCATGCTGTTCCTAAGATGAAACAAGGTAATAATTTAGGGAACGGATTAGTGAGATTATCTACTGCTCTTGCAGATTGGGATCTGAAACTCCGTAGTCTGGTGCGAGTGTCAAAGGGTATCAGTCCGTTAACTCTTAAGCTCGTGTGTACAGCTAGTGCTGCGACAGGCCCGTCCATCACTTGGAGCGTCTACAAATCAAATCGTAAGATGTGGGAGGACGTCAGAGATGACGAAGAAAACGGCGTGGGTATCAATAATCATGATGTGTCGTCGTGTGTCCTGACGTCTACTTTGACCGTCACGAACTACCTGAAACTGGGTTACACCGGCTCCGTTGTCAAGTGTACAGCCTTCACAGCAGGTATTGGGATGAACCGTTCATCTAACTTTACTGTACCAGGTGAGTCTTTGTTGTAGATTGTTTTGTTTTGTTTTGTTGCCCAACAAGTCTGACTTACATTTTAATTTGACAACGATCGTCTTATAGACAATGTATCCTGTGATATCATAAGAAAAGAGTAATTAGAGCCGAGACTAATTACTGCAGTCTCGCTTTGTAAATATTCCAAAGGAAAAAAAAAATGTTAAATCTCATTTTTTTGGAGACTGCAAAGTTTGATTATTTATATTTGATATTTAGCAACTTTTGATATGAAAAAGGGGGGTACTTCTCAAAACTTGTTATAACTCTTGTATTTGTGAGAACATTATGAAAAGAGTAGACTGTGTAGGTCTCGCACGTATTCGAATATTATGGTCCGTTAAAGCGCGTGATTCTTTTTTTCACATGTTATAGCAATGTGTGTGGGACCAAAATGGTCCCCTAAATGTTCGAGTACGCGCGACACTTGCACAGCCTATTGTGAAATTGCCCATATGACCAGTTCCAGAAAGCCCCGGGAATGTACGAGGTCACTATTTTTGTAAACAAAGGTTAAATGGTCTGCTGAAGACTAAGATCATCTCGCTAAGCTTCATTTCAAACACAAAAATCTACATTATTACAATAATGGAGGACCGAGCCATTGAAATCGGTTTACTAATTAGTTTCCACAAATTACTTATATACGTTTGAACGCATGAGTGGGATTATTTGGAAAACTCTACCTTTACTCACTCAATCATTTTATTTTGTTGGAAAGTGAACATTAAAATTGAATAGACATATTACCAAAGACGCGTAAGCGGACCCCCCCCCTTCGAATGTTAAACGAAAGGTGGATTTTGTGGTGATTCTTCCGTCACTAATCATGTAATAGGAGTGTCGTAGATTTCGGAGGATTCTATTATGGCTTTGGTGGAATTAAATAAGTTTCATGTTTTGTTATACTCCGTCAATTAGATAAACATGAGTATTACCAGTGGCCCCTTGGTGACAACGGCGTCGTGGATGTAAGAACTGAGAAATTGTGCAGCCTGGTATCGTTCAGTGGTGGTAAGGTTTATGTTATAAGCAATGGCACCCGAGATAACCCACGGATGGTACTTGCTCCACAAGTTGTGGAAGATTCCTGCGCCCTGTCAATTGAGCAGTACGGTTACATTCATCTCGGGGACTTTAGCAGCACGTGCGTGGCAGACTTTAGCTTCTGCGTATCGGCAGGATTCACGTGGTCAGTTTGGTTAAAAATGAACTCGTTAGAGTTTAATGGTTACCGTCTGAATCCAATTGTCGGTTCTGGTACAGATGGTGATGAGAGATCGAACTTCAATCTCTGGGTCACACATGATTATCAGTATCTGTTCTGTGCGGCCATTATCAGCAGCAGCACAATTATTAGAGGTATCAAATTGGCTGATGTAGACGTAATGGACTCATGGTTTCATATTGCTTGCGTCTTCAACCTATCTCAAACTGTGCAAACTGATGTCGTCAGAGCATACATCAACGCAACAGAGAACGACGGGCTGTATCTTAACCACTTTGACAGCGGCTTTGATGTACAATTAGACAGTTTGGGCGTTAATTTGTCTCTTGGAAATCCGTTTGACATACGCACTTACGACTCGCAGGTTGCCTTGAGTAACTTAATGGTAACCGATGGTACCCTAGGAGATGAGGAGATTCAAGGTCTTTACGCGTGTGGATCTCTTGGTAAGTTGCACTCATAAATCATATATTATAATAAAAATATGTATATATCGCAAGGGTTTTAAAACGTATTAGTACGCTTAATCCAATACCTCAACCAATCAAGAAATCGTTAAATAAGACATCAATCCAATGGCTGTTGCTCATAGCACTGTACAGTAGACTCTCGAAAAGAAAGGAGGATTACAGTTTTGAAAATGGCTAATGACGGAGATTGTCCGACATTATGAAGAGGATGTTACTGCCTTAACAGAAGTCTGAAAGGTGACTTCGATCAGCGATTCGGCACTTGGCAACTGATCCTGTCTTTAAGCTCGTATTACTTCAAATAAACCCCTTGCAGACCCAGCCATCCCCGAATTCAATCACTGGAAACGCGCAAGCATGGTTGTACGCGCGACGCCCAACTCTCGACCAATGATGGTTCTTCATTTGACATCAAAGAGGGTCAATAGATATAGCTGCATGGCGAGTGCGCTGGCACAGGAAAGTCATATCATGCAAGGGGTCTACTTGGCTATGGACCTGATGCATTGACGCCATCACGCCGCCATCTTAGAGGGAAACAATCATGAAACAATAGAAACTCACAGCTGTGTACGCTAAGCGCGCTGTGTGGGCCATTGAGCAACCTCCTTTTGACCTCTAACCTCTATCGTGTCTGAGAATTGGGCTCGTATGGTAGTTCTTAGTGTTCGATTTTCATGCTTTTCTAGACTGTCATAGGTATTTTTTTGAGTGTCATACAAAAACACGTTTACTAAAGAGACCTTTGATACACTTTTCAGTTATTTATATTCGATTTAAAGTGAAACTGATGAAATAACAAAGAGATTCTTTTTTTCACTGTACACTAGATTGGGATCTGAAACTCCGAAGTCTGGTGCAAATGGCAGAGGGTGTCAGCCCCTTCACTCTTAAACTCGTGTGTACAGCTAGTGCCGCGACTGGCCCGTCCATCACTTGGAGTGTCTATAAATCAAAACGCGAGGTGTGGGAGGACGTAAGAGATGATGAAGAGAATGGCGTTCGTATCGAGAACAACCAAGCGTCTTCGTGTGTCCTGACGTCTACATTGACCGTCGAGAACTACCGGAAACGAGGATTCGCGGGCTCTGTTGTTAAATGTTCAACCTCTACACCATCAAGTCTGTCTGGAATAACAGCTAATATTACCATTCCGGGTAATTATTCCATTATGCTTATTATGTGATACCAGCGTGCTGTTAGAACTTTAAAACTTTTTTTTACTAAATCAAGATATGTCAATGAAACGTTTACCCCCAAAATAAACTTTTTTACAAAACTGATGAGCAGATGACAAAAATGTCCATGTATTGTCATTACTGCTATTTGCTCGCATCAAGGGTTGCATTTTGATACAAGCATATTCTACATACCTATGTAACTATTTTCATAACGAAAGCTTATCTATCCGTTCCGGATAGATACTTTAATATACAAAACATGTGATACCAGTACCGTTCAAAGTACCAGTTTTTCAGAACAAGACTTTTTTATCAGTAAAATATTGCCTTAAAAGTATTGTTTGACGGAACTGCAAAGAATACAAACGTTTTATGGAACACTTTTACCTACGGCAGAGTGATTCGACAGTTTTTATGTCTATATTTTGACGTCAAGATATGCTTTAATTGGTATTTAAGTACCTCACACCCGTTAATATCCTCACGTGATTGACGATCTAATATTATAGAGGCCTAAAGCGGAAAAGGTGTTTTCACAATTTTGCAAGACAGTTTTTCGTATACAAATAGAAATCAACACAAGAACAGCACAATGAGATATTCGAATAAAGAATTGAAAAACCCATATTCCGTAAAGTCTCGTCGTGTGCCCGGTAAAAAACACGTGACAAGTTCCCGGTAAAAAGCACGTGACAACTTCCCAGTAAAAGGGCGTAAGCAAATGATGTGAAATTTGGTGTTTCAAGAAAACTAAGCGGGTGGGTTGATAATTTTTTGTATTGCCACTCAAAAGTTCTTACAGGAAGGTTAACTTCTCCATAGGAATAGGAAAACATGTCTTTGGGTTAATTCTAGCAACAACAACGTAACAATAATGCAATATTTTTTCATGTCAGGGGCCATTTTATTGCTTATGTCCTTTTAATACTGGGATGAGTAATTTATGTACCCGGTAAAAAGGCGTATGGCCCTTTTACCGGGCACACTACGGTCTGTTCATTGAATTACTCTCCGGATTTTTAACGACATGTACGTTTTCTGACTTCGAAAATTCTCCACATTTATTTAACAACACAAACTAATATCTACAACATAATGTATTTGTGGTAAAACTTTGATTGTCCAGATCAACAAGAGCTGTATAAGTGGAGCCTTGGAGAAAATGGCACAGTCGACCTTATAAACGAAGAATCCTGCAACACAGCAGTGTTTACGGATGGAAACATTGTATCATATTCTGACTTGACCACTAGGCTGATACCTGCTCCTCAGGTCGTGGAGGAGTCGTGTGCCGTTTGGATACCTGAGTATTCTCACATCGATCTGGGCAACTACGATGACTCATGTGTATCAGACTACAGATTCTGCACGTCTACTGGATATACCTGGTCTGTGTGGCTTAAAGTGGAATATCTTGAAATATATGAAGTTTACCCGTTTAATATCATAAGCCTTTGGAATGACGAGAACGACAAGTTCAATTTTAGTCTGTGGCTTACGAGACTTGATGACTTTAAGTACATAGTGTGCACCATCAGTGGAAAGGAAACCAGCAACACACAATACCGGACCTCAAGGGGAATCAACATCACCAATTTCTTTGGAGATGGAGTTTGTACGGATTGCCCATGGTTCCACGTGGCATGTGCTGTTAATTTTACTAGTACGGGAGATAAAGGTATAATTGAAACCTACATCAATGGCGCGTGGATCAGTGGATCTACTAACAGCAGTTTCAGTGATGATTTGGAATTTGTTGACCGTCAAAGAAATGTACAGCCCGATTTCTTAGCTCTTGGGGATACGTACCGGTACAAATTCAATGTGTTGTGGATGGCTTTCAGTAACTTGGTATTAACAGACAGTTTCCTAGATAGCATCGACATTGAACATCAATACTCATGTGGATCAATGGGTAAGTGAGTGCTATTGTTATATGTGTTTCACATCAGAACCTCATACGCTTGAAGCCATTGGCAGCTTGCCACGATTTGGTGATAGTAGGTGTTCTGTGTGCGCGTATAGAGCGATCATCATGCTGTTTTTCTCACCGATTCTCAAAAAAAAAAAAGAAAGAATAAAGAGCCACACTATTTTGTACTTCAATTCTCGGTTTGGCTTGACGCATGTGAACGTTGTAATTACAGGATATCTGTACCGTAGGTCTTTGTGCTTTCATCTCGATCGCTGGATGCGATGTTGTGCAAATTGCAATACAAAAAATCGGTTCAAGACATTGCTTTTCGCAAAACTTGGATAACAAGGTTTTCAAACTCGCGTTTTTGTTTCGTTTTTTTTCCTTCTCAATCTTCAACTATAACCTTTAACATTGAAACTCGGTAATATAACTACACCTGCGGTAATATAACTACACCAATAAATCGGCTGTAGTTTTGGCAGCAACAAACGACTGCGCATTATTAAGCATCTCCAAAGGTGCCATGGCGTTTTCCGGAACACTTTGAAAAGAATGTGAACCTTGGGACATGTTCAAATCTCCGCCATAGAATGGGATCTAGAAAAGCAAGCAGGAAATAGAAATGATAATGACAAACAATCATTGACCAGTATGTACGGAACTCCTTGAGTGTCATTATTAATTTTGCATTGCAAGTTTTCTACAAAATCAAAATGTAACTTTTGATTTCTACTTTACTTTGACTCACTTTTCAGATTGGGATCTGAAACTCCGTAGTCTGGTGCGAGTGTCAAAGGATGTCAGCCCGTTAACTCTTCAGCTCGTGTGTACAGCTAGTGCCGCGACAGGCCCGTCCATCACTTGGAGTGTCTATAAATCAAAGCGCGAGATGTGGGAGGACGTCAGAGATGACGAAGAGACCGGCATTCGTATTGAGAATCGTAACTTGTCGTCGTGTGTCCTGACGTCTACACTGACGGTCACGAACTACCGGAAGCTTGGGTATTCCGGTTCTGTTTTGACATGCTCAGCATCCTGTCCGTCCAACCTAGCCTGCAAATCAGCTAACTTGACCATCAAAGGTACATACATAAAGGACTTTTAATTGATTCAAGACACAAATGACGAAAAACACATTTCACAAATTACGGGATTGGAATAATGCCCTTTTCGATTCCTTTCACTTGCACCCTGTATTCAAGCAACACTTTTTTTATGGGCCCAGATTATTGAACTGTATTGCATAAAGAGATTTGGAAATTGTGTATCGATTCAATTCTTCTTACAAAAGAGTTATCCTCTCCGGATGTGTGGCAAAGATCTCTTAATCAGTACTGCTTAGTCATCACCAGCCATTTCACTTTAGCCCTACAAGTTTAGTCTTACCTCGTTGTATATACAGTCTGTCTTTTGTTTTGACTCACTTGTTTTCTTGTCTCCATGTCTGTTTTTAAGGGGTTCGGGGCAACGCTCAGAACACCTCTGTTTTTGTTCGTTTTTGTTTTTGTTTTTTTTCCCTTCTTTTTTTTTCTAATTTTTCTTTAGTTATTCGGCCATAGCCTGGCCCGGAACATCTCTTGTTAATGTTGTTGTTTTTTGGTTTTTTTTAATTACAAAAACTTGTTAATGGCCTCACGTTTCGACCTTAGCAGAGTCTTTCTCAAAGCCTCTCATTTTAGCCTTTGAGAAAGACTCTGCTATGGTCTCAACGTGACACCATTAACAGCACCATACTCTCACATTGTTTCTTGTATCGGATAAGTGCGCCTTATAAATGTGTGTTTTATTTTTTCCCCAGATTTTACCATAATTGTTCTTATTAATGTTTTCATCTTATCCATGTCAGTTTTTGTAAGTATGTCTTGTTTCGAAATTACAAGTATACAATTATTACCTGATTTTATTTGACTTGATTGTCCGTGGATAACGCACATTTTTTGATCGTTGATCTGTTTAAGATCTCAAAATGCCCATAAATTTTACATGTATGCAGAGTTGTTTGAATCTTGAAATCCATTTATATATTTACTTCTTTCTAAGGAATTATAATGTGAGGCGGCATTGTCTGCATCCAAACACAATATAATATTGGTCAGTTACACACAGCTATTGGCCTTAACACCTTGACTGAGGAGTCTGGTACCGGTAGTTTAAAAACTTTCGTTCAGCGCTATAAGAACTGCTTTTATCGTTACGGTAATTCAAGAAAGCCGATGCAATTTTGCCATACACACTCTTTGAAAACGTGTAGACGTTCGATACCTTACTAAACCCATAAACAACGGTATTAAAATACTTCGAAATGTTTTGGCCGAGATTCATTACATTCACATTGATTTTGTCTGTTTAGCTGTGGAAATATGTAAAGGCATTTTATTGAGAAGTACACTCAACAATCTGATTGGTTTCCAAATTTATTGGACACATTTGTTTTTAATTTGTTCTTTTCAGATCAACCCGGGTTATACCAGTGGAGCCTTGGCGGCACAGCCAACCCCACTGAATCATGCAACACCGCAGTTTTTATGGATGATAGAGTTGTTACACGTGGGCGGACAGCTAGTCTGATCACTGCGCCTCAAGTTGTGGAGGAATCATGTGCTGTTTTGAAACCTGAACTTTCTTTCATCGATCTGGGCAATTTCAAAGACACTTGTGTATCAGACTACATATTCTGTATGTCTACTGGATATACATGGTCTGTTTGGCTTAAAATTGAGCGCCTGGAAGCAATCAGAAATTATTATCATTATCCTGTTGTCAGCACCAATTATGACGAGAATCAAATATCTAACTTTAGACTCTGGATCACTAAGGACTCAAAGCTTATGGTTTGCTCGGCATCTAAAACGAACACTAAAAGCAACAGCAACGCTACCAGTTACATAGTATCGAAGGGTTTCAACATCACTGGCTTTGTTGGTGAAGGAACCTGTTTGGATTGCCCTTGGTTCCACGTTGCATGTGCTTTTGATATAGATGATAATATGATCGAAATTTATATCAATGGGGTAAGGATCGATGATAAATCTTATGAAGGCGGTGACTTAGATCTTTATTATCCGGAGGAGAATAATAACTTTAACTTGCTTCTTGGGAATATTTTTGAATATGAACGTGTCCATTACACCAAAATTGCTTACAGTAACTTGGTGTTAACGGATGGAAAAGTCGACGTCGAAGGCGTGAAGAAACTATTTTCGTGCGGATCTGTTGGTTAGTATGAAAGTTGTGGCAAATTCCTGGTGCTCCATCTTTTGTAGTTCCAAAGAGCAAACTTTACCCAAATTATAGTGATTCCCCAAAATATGCAACATGCGAATAAAGGTGCACACACCGTTCAATGACAACGAAATGGCAAGTGTGTGAAGAGAAAACTCATGATTTTGATAAATTAAAAATTAGCAATGTGAATTCGTATGCCAGGTAATCAGGTCTGTTTTTGTAGAATGTAAAGCACAACAGAACACTTGGAAAACATCAACGAAAAACGTGGCTTGCCAAAGTGCAAGCAGGAGAATTAAATTTGCGCTTGGATTACACCATCATAAAATCTCGCTAGGTGAACAAAATAATTTCATCGAAAAATGTTTGAAAATACAGATACTACTTTTATATTTTTTTAATACAAAGGTCGAAACCAAAGACAGAAGAATTTTTGCTCAGGGTGCTTTTGTTATCTTTGTGTGCTTTCCGATACTGTTGTATCATCAATTTATAGTAATAACTGTCTTTGAATATTTCTTTAAGAGATATTATTTAACTTTACCTTCTTTAATTCGATAAAAACTAATCAACATATTATGTTTCATTCTGGATGAAGAAACCAACCAAGGTTCATTTAATTTTGTTTGCAATTACAATGTTTAGAAATCATGCAAAATGCATTTCATGTATTTCCAAAACTAAACAGTTCCGGCCGGTTTGTAATGTAGCTAGCTGACGCGTTGGCATTTCGATGTCAGCGAAATAATATCTTTATAAATATCTACCCAGATTGGTCTTTAAAAGTTCGCAGTCTCGTCCACGTGACAAAAGGAGTCAACCAATCACATCTCCGCCTTGCGTGCACAGCTAGCGCCAGTCTGGGTCCAGATATTGCATGGCGAATCTATCACTCACAGTGCGATGTGTGGGAAACCCTGCAAAACGTTACAGAGGATGGTATAAGCATAGATCTGAGCATCGCATCGTCTTGTGTCCAGACGTCTACCCTGACAATTGTGAACTACCGGGACCGATTAGTTAGCGGCTCCATCGTCATGTGTTCAGCTTCTATCTCGGATACATCTCAAAGCCAATCAGCTAACTTTACCATTCAAAGTAAGCACCGATGACTTCAAGAGTGTTGATTAACATTCGATCATCTGACGTGACATTTGCTACTCTATTATACCGTTTTCTGTAGTGTTGACAAACAGTGACACTTCGTAGAGCTATATTGACCTTAACGATCACCTAAAGACCACAATGAATGGATTGTAACATATTTAAGCATATTAAAAAAACAATAAAAAAACGAACAACCAAACAAACGACCCCCCAATAAAAAAAGAAAAGAAAAAAAGGGAAAAAAAGAGATTTACCTTGTTTGTTTTTTCACCCAAGTTTCTTTATCTTTCTGGTAATGAAATCAAGGTGGTATAAAATACAACTTAACCACTGCCACTGATAATTTAAAGTATAGCGAAATGATTTGGTCGCTGTTAACCTATGTTTTAACTGTGAAAGCAAAACCTAGTCTTAGGTAAAAAGAAAACCTAAATTACAAGTTTCCCAAGCTCTGCCTATCCATTCCTTTGATTGATGAAAACAAACGTAAATGAGTGCAATGATTTCGCTGGCCATGAAAGCAAAAAATAAAATCACAGTACAACAACCAATTGACCGTATTATTAACTACAACGTACAATTATTTTGGAAAAACATCGATACATATTTTTTTTTGGGGGGGGGAGGGCGGGGGTTCAAATTAGTAAGTATCTTACAGGTCGCAGTGCTGGTCGCTTTTGAGGGTCCCTTGGTTTAATTACCAGAAATGTATAACAATAATAATAGTTATAAAGTAAATCTCGTTCATTTTTTTTTAACATCGTGTAGAAGACAACTCTGGTGTCCTGCTTCAGGAGTGGAGTCTGAAAGTTCGGCATTTGGAACCACTTTCACCATTCAAAAGCCAATCAGATATCAAGATCCAGTGCAAAGTCAGTGCCATTGAGGATTCGTTCATCACCTGGCGCGTCTATCGACCGAAATGCGGAGTTTGGGAGACTTTACGTAACCTAACAGACGCTGGTATACGCATTGAAGAAGGTGACATGTCATTCTGTATCCAAACGTCTACCCTGACCATTTTAAACTACCGAGAACGAGGTTATGAGGGTTCGGCCATCTTTTGTTCAACCGCCACGCCATACGATGATTCATCGGATTCTGCCCACTTAATGATCCCAGGTATTTATGATTAAAGGGTATATAGTATAATGTTCATTATTCCAAAGGAATTGTTTTAATTAATCAGTAGGTTACATATTTCCCCCGTCTTGTTTTATACTTTATGGTGAACTGCTGGAAGTATACCGATGTGCCTGAAAGCCCCTGAAAACCCTCGTGGTGTTGAGGGGCGTATCTTATAATGCAGCCAACTTGTTTTTGAACAATTCAAACAATTGTAGTCAGATTGAAGCTTGAGGGGTATGTAGCTGGACAGTTTGTGCACAGACGAACTTGAAAATCCCGATCGGCATAATATAATGGTGGTCACAGTGACGTCATAGCAGAAATTTGTCAAGATTGCGGTAGTAAACTTAGAGGAAACTAGCAGTCACTTCCTAGCCGGATAATCCCATTAAAATACACCAAAAATAACCCTTAGAAATGGAAGAGTATTTGAAAGAAATTACAAGATGACGAGCCGTTCCTAAATACTTTTGTGGTGATTTTTGACTATTTAGCATTTTGCATTGGATTATCCGCTATATTGAAAGTTTCCCTCTAAACGCCATCATCGGTCATTGTCGGTAATTGCAAGATAGATGCTATTGAAGCACATTGGAGTTACTGTTAAAGTCTATACCATTATTCCATTACTTTGGCAATGGCCATCATGAACCCGTAAACCACTTTGTTCCCAATGGTTTCTCAATCTTTCACGGTTGTCATGTTTTATGTAAAAACAGATAACTTCGGAAACACTACAGAAGACTGGACATTAGGTGCCAATCTTATACATTTACCAGCGGCCACAAATTATTCTGATATACAACTCCAGTGTACAGCAAACGCCGTCAGCGGTCCCACCATTGCCTGGCGAGTCTACCGATCTAAATGCGGTGTTTGGGAGATTTTGTTAACAAACGGAACACAGGTTGGAGTCTTTATCGAGCAGCGCACTCTTTCCCCGTGTGTCGAGTTGTCTAGCCTTACGATCATGAATTACCGTGAGCAAGGTTACAATGGTTCTGTACTCGAATGTTCAGCTTTGACACTAGGCAACGATCGTGTAGCAGTAAACTTCACAATTTCTGGTGAGCAGCTGTAAAATTTCCTTTCTAAATAAAATAAAGTAATATTGTACTTCTTGCTAAAACTATAAGTGACCATGGCGTTAAGTTACATTACAAAGTGGATCACACACAATGTGTGCTGCAAAATGTTCACTAAAACATCAATAATTCGTACACATTTATCCACTTCCACTCGTGTTTCTGCCCTTGATGGCTTTGTTTTGGAGATCACATTTCTGTACAAATTTGTTTTCACTAAGATTTTATAACGTCCATTGTTCCATCCAATTTCACCAATTGTCAGTAAAAACACAGATAAACTACGTTTAACCCCGGGCAGAGCCCAGTCAGGTACTACCACTTTGCGGAGTGATTAATCTGCAGTAAAAACCAAGCTAAAACGTACATAGTACAACATTCTGTTAATAGTCTATGAATTGAAGATCACACATTTTACTGCACACGAGTTTGAATTCGTGCGAGAAGTGCACAGTCAATGTCCAGCCAATTCGGTGCAACCCTTTTATTTAATATCGAATGAAAATAAAGACCGAAATGAACAAAGATACAGAAAAACTGGTGCGAAACGTTTCCTCAAATCCGATCCCTCGTGAGCAAATTGCTGTCTGCGGTAGTGTCACTCTGACATTTAATGGATTAATTCATTTTTAGATATCAAATCTGACGGACCAACTGAAGACTGGACTCTCCAACTTCACGGTCTGGAGCGCTTGACAGAAAACATCAGCCAATACGACCTTCAGCTCTCGTGCACAGCGAGTACATACACCGGCCTGTCCATAGCTTGGCGTGTCTACTTCCCGCTGTGCAACGTTTGGGACACCCTGCAAAATATGACAGAACTTGGCGTGATTGTCGCGGATCGTGCTGCCTCACCCTGCCTTAAGACGTCTACATTGACTATCATGGAGTATGCTGAACGCGGTTATCAAGGCGCAGATATTGTGTGCACAGCATTTGCCACTGGAAACTCGGCAAATCAATCAGCTATTTTCACGATACCCGGTAACATTTAAACATCTTACCAAATCCAACACTACTCTATTGTTACCGTATGATCCGGGTCAAATGTCGGTTTTCCAACAATTGGTAAAAAACATTTTCGTTTTCACGTATTGTTGTGGATTCGTTGGTGAAGGTATGATATCTACTTTGCATTGATTGAACAAATGGATACAAGACCAACTCTCCCGTGAAAAACAATTTTCTTCTATAATAAAAGCATGTGCGATATCAATTTTTATAAATACTAAGATCTTTATTAGTCCTTTTACATGGAAATAGACACCTGTGTGTGCTCTTAAACTGCCAAAAGAGCACACACTGACATTTTTATGTTCTCAAAACATTGCCATCTGTTTTAATGACTTGTCAATGGCTTGTTAAAAGCTAGAAGATTGGACCCTTACCAATCCCGAACTAGTAACTTAACTCTCTGTAAAGATAATTATTTAAGTATCTTAAATTATATTTGTAACCAGCTGTACACTGCTATTATCTAACAGATCATCGACCGACAGTATTGCCCTCAGGAGATACGCATTCCGCGATTCCTAGACTTGCACAACTGCATGTAGGAGTAAATGATTCAAGTCTGCAATTGTTGTGTACAAGTTCTACTTTTGTCAATCCCACGATTGGTTGGCGAGTCTACCAGTTAAGATGCGGTGTTTGGGAGAAATTCATGATCGACACAAAAAGGGGTTTCCGCCTTGTGAGTAAGGCCCTATCGTCGTGTGTCCAGACGTCGACACTGACTATTTTTAACTATCGTCAAGAAGGTTACCATGGCGCTGTTATAGAGTGTTCAGTGACTGATCTCCGGAACTCTGCTAATTATTCTGCAAACTTTACAATCCCAGGTAATTTCCCATATATTCAAACACAAACAGTCCCCATTATTCTGTAACTATTCTGAGTATAACCACTTTATTGAACTTTAATTTCAAAATTTCGAATGGCTCACAAGTTGATATTTGTTCATCCTCAATTTGTAGAAAACGGGACAGATGGACATTCCGCAAGACAGAAGATTGAGATTGACAGCCTTGTAGAGGTCACTGAAGGAGTCAATCAATCAAATAAACGGCTTTTGTGCTCCGCCATTGGCTCGTCAATAGAATGGCGAATTTACATCTCAAACCTAACGGCGTTAGTGATCAACGATACAGACAGCGGGGTGCTCATTGAAAGGAACAGGGTGTCATCGTGCGTTTTCTCGTCAACCTTAACAATTTTGAACTACCGTGAACACAGATATGCAGGCTTAGTCATCATGTGTACAACCTCGATCCCGGGAAACACTGGAAATAGCTCAACCATCTTTACTCTACCTTTAGATGGTATTGATTTGTTTTGAGATTAATGTGTGCAAAAAATTGTTCTAAATTTGATTTTGATTTGGTGACAAAGATGTTTTGTTTGTGCTGAAGCTGAAACTGGTACTGGTGATGCAGTAACTTGGGGTGCTTCCTGTGTTGTTTTAGATGTTGCTGAAATTGATGTTGGTGGTCTGCTCAATCTGCTAATGTTTTTTACGACTGTCTGATGTTAACAAATGTTGCTGTTGATGTTGTTACTCTTGTAGCTGTTATGCTGCTGCCATTGTTGATGATGTTTCTCCGCTGTTCCTGAAAAGGGTCTTTACTGTCATTGTGTTCTCTTGTCATTTTCATACAATAATTAGTTTCACTTTGTATAATCTTTAACGATTGCAATTTGGGATCGAAATACCCTTTATTCAAAATTGTAATAACAAGGAACCATTTCTTTGCTTTTTTTCAGTAGAGAATTTGGAAGACGAAGGGCCTACAGAAATGAATTGCAGTTCGTTGAAACTCGTACAGGTGGCTGCCGGTGCACATCAGACAGACGGTCAGTTCTTGTGCACAGTGGTAGGAAACGCAAACATATCACACTCGTGGCAAATTACTCAATCGAAGTGCGGGCGTTTAGAGTTTGCGGATCCAGATGTCAGCCCTGGTATTAACGCACACAGGGGAAACTTGTCACAGTTTATGCAGAATTCTACGTTGACGATGACGAATTATCTCGACGGTGGCTTCGAGTGGTCAGTCGTCACATGTTCAACCTTTGATCCATGGTCACGCCTGAATTGCTCTGTAAACTTAAACATTTCAGGTATGTTGAAAACAAAATTTCCACGAATGCATCCTTTCAACAGAGATCGAAAACAGTGGACGCAATTTTGAGTGCGGCTGAAAAATTCACGTTTTCTTGGCTCTACTGACTCCTTCTCCATCTACTTCCCTCCTCGTCTTACCCTTCCTCGTCTTACCCGTCTGTAATGTGAATATGTGAATATGCATCTTTAACCTGTTCTCGTAATATACTTTTTTCGTTGTCACATGTTTCAAGACCAGGGACGTAGTCAGAGGATGTAACCTCCGCTTTCTGCTTAACTCCACAATAGGGTGCAAATTGCTCCTGTTTTACTACGTCGGACACATTGTGCAATAACAGTGATATTTTATTTCCAATTCCGAATTTTACTAAACTCCAGATTAAAAATTTATGTCCAAAGTAATCATAGACACATACTGTTAAATAAAGGAAAATTATGTGAATGTTTTGCCCACAGGAGCGGATGAATCAAAACCAAAAACCACCATGGAAGGCCTCAATCTGACACATGTCTCTGAAGGAATTAACCAATCAAATCTTCGCCTGCTGTGTAGATTGAGCGCTGTTACCGATATTGTCGGGCTCAAGTGGCAAGTCTATCAGCCGGCTTGTCGATTGGAGAGACGTTTGCTTAACTTAACCGAGGAGGGTGTGCACATAAAGGAGTGGCAAACGTCACCTTGTAAACATTCATCGACGTTGGAAATATCAGACTACCGTGAACGAGGTTATGGTGGCTCTACTATCATGTGTAAATCGACCTCTGCTGAAACTGGTTCCATGAGTTATTCGTCTAATATTACCGTCCACGGTATGTATTAGTCATTAGGTGTTCGGCGATCAGCAGAAAAAACCTCCTGTTTTTGTTCGGTTTTTTTTTTTTTTTTTTTAATACTTCTTCTCACCGAACGTTGTCCGCTAACAAATGCACACTTCTTAAAGTCACACAAACTTCAAACTTCACACAGTTAGAACCTCGTTAGGACAGGAAACCGCATGAGTGACGTCATGATGACGTCATCGGGTGTCAAATTAGATTAAATCAAAATTTATTATTTCAAAAAATCATAACTCCTCAAGTACACAATGGATTTTTACAATTTATACATCATCGGAAAGGTTATTCGAAACTGCGTAAACGCTTCACAGACATAACCCCAATTTGACCTTGTCTTCCGGTTCAAACCGGAAGTTGAACATTTTTGAAAATTTCAAAAATTCATATTTTAAGAAGTACTTATCACATGATCACATATTTTACATCAGATTGTAGAGAATTCAGCCTTCTCAAACTTTTGCATTAGGGTGACACCATTTTGACCTTTACTTGCGGTTCAAACCGGACGTTTAACGCAAATCGATTGTCCGTGTGCGTTCAAGCGTGTCTGACATTGCTGTACAAAATCCAATGCCATTATACATGTACACGTGCTTGTGTGTGCCTGGCTGTGTGACATCGATGCCCCATTGCTATGCACATTAACCACACGTTGTTCTTAGTCTCTTTTCAAGGTGCATACTCCACGCTTTGTTAGTCTATAATAGAGGGCTTATTTAAAACTTTAAAAATCAACAAAAAATCAACCGTTTGAGATGAACTTAATTCTTTCGACAAATGTCAAGGTAAGGGAGGGTCTTTCTTTATGACACAATAAGTGACCTCTGTGACATCTACTTCCGGTGAAACCGGAAGTATCTCTTTATATAAAAATGCTAAGTGCTAGGAACATGATTCCTTCACCAAATACTAAGGTTAGGAAAGGTCATTCTCTGTTACACATCGGGTGACCTCTAATGACCTCTACTTCCGGTCAAACCGGAAGTAGCTCCTCATGTAAAAGTGGTTAGAGTTAGGAACATGATTATTTCGAGAAATATTAAGGTTAGGGACGGTCTTCATTTGTGAAACATTAAGTGACCGGAAGTAGCTCTTTTTTAAAAAATGGTGAGAGCTAGGAACATGATTCTTTAACCACATACCAAGGCTAGGGAGGGTCCTTCTCTGTTGCACATTGGGTGACCTATGTGACCTCTACCTAAGATCAAACCGGAAGTAGCTCCTCATTTATACATGGTAAGAGCTAGGAACATGATTCTTTCACCAAATACCAAGGTTAGGGAAGGCCCTTCTTTGTTAAACATTGCGTAACCTCTCTGAACTCTACTTCCGGTCAAACCGGAAGTACCTCATTTAAAAGTGGTTAGAGGTTCCTGTCCAAACTGGATGTTCAAATTAAATATTATATTATAAAGCTCAATTTAACGTATGTTTTTATTCATATTTTCTTATGTAAGTTGGATTAACTTTTAATTTCATTTAACTTTTTACACATCAAATAATTTTTAATACATCACACTCTGAACACCTAGTTTTTGTGATGCCACAAAAACTCATTTCTAGTTATATATTATATTTTCAAGTAAATATGGCCAACCTTTCCAATTTCGTTTATTACAACAATTCCATTTGTTCATTTTTATAATAGCTAGCGTCTGAGACAGACACTTTTTATCAGTACTCAAACGGCTGTGACGTTTGCTTTTTCGTGCGAGGTTGTTGCGGTCTGTTGAGAGCTTCGACTGACACCAACCCCTGGTGTCTTTGTCTGGAGACATAGATATCCTCCAAAATATTCTGTTCTAACTTAACACTAAATGCTTTGATTCAGGACATCTTTAAAAAGTTCACTGACCGCTAGGACCGTTCGCGTACAATTCTGAATATGTGTAAATAGCAAGCACCGATTCATCACTAGATCACGGCTGTATTTAATAATAATTAAAAATGTCTATACTTGCTAATAGAATTGCCAAACATGCGTATATATATTTTTTAAACTAAGGTTGGAAACCTCTGAGTTTATTGTTGAGACATTGACACAACTGTTATCTAATAATTATGATGATTTTTCATTTTAGACCTAATAAGTTGTTGCTTGTTTTAAAATACAGCGGATTTTCTTAACGAAGGAACATTCTCCCCTGGAGACAACAACACCCACTTAAACAATGGACACCTTAATTCTTTCCAAGAAACCTTCAAGCGATTTGGAAGAGCAGATCTCGACAGAGACATCTGTGGGGCAACACGAATATACGAAGAAGAGGAAAAAGGTTTGTGACTGACGTTAACCAATGTAAACGCTAACTTTGCTTATCCTGAGACTCTACCATACTCAAAATTGGACTGTTTCACAACAATTTACCGAGCACTTATCAATGGGCTAGTCATTTGTAAATACACCTGTTCATTGTCCTGTCTTCACCGGCCTGCTCTGTAGTCGAGCGGTAAAAACGTTTTCTAGAACGTGGTTTTGAATTCGAAGGTAAAACCAGAATTTATTAACCTTACCCGAGGAAGTGGTTTCCTTCCAGCTCTATGGCGTGTCGTGGCCGAGCGGATAAGAACACCGGACTCAAGCTCTGGTGTCTCTGATCAGCAGAGTGTGGGTTCGAGTCCCGGTCGTGACACTTGTGTCCTTAAGCAAGACACTTAACCATTATTGCTTCGTCCTTCGGATGGGACGTAAAGCCGTTGGTCCCGTGTGTTGTGTAATGCACGTAAAAGAACCCAGTGACACTTATCGCAAAGAGAAGGGGTTCGCCCCGGTGATCGGCTGCAGATTGCGCCTCAGCACCTTGTGAACCATTACATGGTGCTATGTAAAGGAACAGGTCTCATACTTCAAAAACGTAACTCATCATACCTCGCAGGAAAAAAATACTGAGTGCTCTGAGACGACCATAGGGTGTGATAAAGCGCTATATAAAAACTGCGTATTATTACGCAATACTGGCCACATCTTGGCCTGTCTGTTGATACGTTAGCTTGAACTCCAATAACGCTAGTCTGATACAAATTGATTATTTTTTTCCTAACAGTTGTGACAGTCTTTGTACTGAAGGCCTATGAGGGTGAATACACCGATATTGATACGGAATTCAACGGTCAGGTTTATTCGGTCAAAATCCCAAGTATCGAATCTTCAGACAGTAGCCGTAAGTTCTCACTATAGTGTATTGTTGTTCAAATGTGATCGTGCACTATCACATTTGAACAGTAATACAAAATATAATGTTTATTGGTTGTGTGACAAATTTTGATGGTCTTTCACCAAATAGTTAGATTAATTGAAATCTGGCCTATGACTTTTGGTAGAATCATTGAGACCAGATTAAGAAATGCACATGCAAATCTCGTATTTAGACGCACGTGATTTCCTAGTACCAGGGTCAGTGGTTAGAAATGTCATGTATAAAAATTGCCTTGTTAAAAAGTAACAATAACGGCGCCTTCGAGTATCTCCATGAAAACCATTTGTATAAGTAATGCTCTTGAAACTTCAGTGTTTTAAAAAACGACTAATGGTTGGGTCAATTGGGTCATCAATTTAATTTTGCACCAGTTCGGGAAATTAAAAATCTCCTTCTTGGTAGCCTACACTCTAAAAAAAAACTCGCAGGTCAGAATTGACCCGGGTTCTTGGTCAAAGGTGGACTGACTCATTTCTGAGTCAGACTGACCCAGTAACTGGTTTAATAATGAGATTTTGACTAGAATTTTAGTTTGACAATTTCTTTTTGTCAGTTTGACACAAATTCCAGGTCATTCTTAAAAACAAGAAATTGGTCAAGCCCTGGGATCTGGAATCCAGGTCAGTTCTGACCCGGTAGTTTCTAGAGTGTACGGGAATCAGTCGTATTGTTTTGAAATGTTTCATCTTTAAAAACGGTATTTACAAACCATTTTCCCCGTATTTTGTAGTGATTGCCGTCATTAGCGTTTTCAAGTCACAAGGTAATTTCCCGGGATCAAACTACAGTGCGGGCGATTCCGATGAAATCCCGACTTTTGGCAGCCGAATAATTGAAGTGTCTGTGTTTGACGAAGCTGGAACTGCAATCACCGACTTCAGTGATGCACATGTCAGCCTAACATTTCCCGTCCAACGGGTAAATTTGACTAAAGCTTTGGAATTGATTACAGCACTAACATGTATTTTTTGTGAGATTAATTAAGTATAAATTTGTAGTGACACTGATTTGTATGTAAAACAAGTGCCTGTTCACATGTTCTATCAAAATGATTGCAACAACAATTGTTACATTAGGGGAGTTCTGTAGCAATCTTCAGAGTTGTGGAAGATCTAAAATGTGAAAGCCAAATCGTGCCAGGAATGATTTTGTATTCAATGTGATCAGCAAAATATCAAGTGTGAGATGACACTATAATTAACTGTATGCTTTGTATCAACAGATACAACAGTACGAGCCGGTTTGTTCATTCCATAAGGAAAAAGACAAGTAAGTTATTTCTACACTTTACAGACCATGGTTATCCACACACCAACACAAAATGTTTCTTACTGGTTACTACTAGTAACCTATTAACCGAAATAGACCAAAGGTGCATAGGAGAGATCCTTTGTTAATGTATGGTGAAATGATCACCAGCATAGTTACTTCTGGTTTAGAGTTTAAAGCCATTATACACTATTGGTAAAGTGTCTGGAAATACTTCCATACCTTATGAGCAACAAGAGTTATTTAATAAAATCATCCTGCGAAAGTTTCAGCTCATTTCATTGTTTCCTTTACGAGAAAACAATACAAAGTCATTCAGCGATTTTGTATTCATTCTAACGGCCGGAGTTTTCGTCTCATGAGACGAAAAATCATTTTGTGGATCTTATTTCTCTAATTATACGAAAACGATAACACATCAGACAGAAATATTTCACAGGAAGTTTTCTACCATCATCGTCTCTATACCATTTAAGTTATGTGCAAATCTGTGAACATTTTGTTTTTCGAAAAGTTCCCAAAAGTGAATATGGGCTTTAAGGGTTAAGAGTTGTCCACATGATTGTCCAGATGTTTCTTTTATAAAAAAGTTTCAAATAAAAGGATCGGAGGAAAATTTGTCGTTCGTGAACATTTTTTAGTCATGTATTTTGTTTTTACTACAACTTTCATGCAGTGATTGGGCAACTGAGGGGTGTGTGGTTTCGGACTTCAACGGTTATGATGACTATGCGTGGGATGACGATGGCGATGACAGTGTTAACATCACGTGCAGTTGTGATCACCTTACACATTTTGCTGTCTTGTTGCGGCTTGGTGAGGTAAAGTGAAAAAAAAAATGTATTACCTTCATCATTTTTTCTTAAGGTTTCAAAAGTTGTTTAAAAAACTGTAACTAGTTTGTTTCTATTGTGAGCAGAAAAAACTGTTTTCGGGAAGAACATGAAACACTGTTTTCATACTGTCTATAATGGTGGAAAGTTCTACAATGTGTTACTCATATTGTGAACGTTATACTTTAAAGAATTTTCAACAATCCTGAACTTTGTTTACGCCAGCATGATAGATATTTGGATTCTTTATAATTTATTCATACTACACGATCTCACAAAGGGAAAACAAACGGGTACTCCAGGTTACCTTGTACCATTACAAGACACAAGATGTAAAAACTTTCTAAAACAAAGGATAAAAAAGCAAACAGTACATTTCATTATGCACTACTCACAAATTAGACATCACAAATAAGATAACAAACACAAAACAGAGAATGAAAAAAGAGACAATGTTTTGTGAAAAATGATAAATAAGTGTAATTTCATCTCACTTTAACGACATGATTGTTTGCCCAGGATGAACAAACTGTTGACACTTACGTGTTGGATGTACTGACTAGAATCGGACTGGCCTTCTCCATCGTGTGTCTTGCTGTGACGTTGATGGTATACATAATACTTCGGTAAGTCTTGTACTTATGCTTGGTCACAAGAGGGCGCTTTCGTGACAACATTAATTAAGAAAAAGTCAAGTAACTTGTTCTTACTATCTAAAATATAAATGATACTTCGGTAGTATTGATCTTATGCTCGAAACAAGAATGTGTCATTCATTCAATCTTTCACTTATAAAAATTATCAAACTATTACACTCATTAACATACAGTATTTGTGTGCTTTAAAATAGTTACACAAATATTTTAGATTCCCAAGTCATTGTAAAACCCAACGTAACTGCTATTTTTTATTGTATCAATTGCGTTTTTTTTTTGTTTAATTGAGTTTGTGTTACTAGTTTAATGGTTAATTTAATTTCGGTGCCCATTTTTTATAACAGACTGAAAAGCACTCGAATTGTAACCCACGCTAACTTAGCCTTTGCACTGATGATCTCTGATGTAATCTTCTTTTTCATCGACACCAAAAATGTGGTAAGATTCTTAACATTAGTGATACAGAACGTTTTGAGAGGATATCAACACAATTGGTTTTGTCAGCTTTTTCAGTTACGGTACAAATAGTTACAATGAAAGAAGAGTGTTTTGTTTAATGGTCTTTTTCCTTCCAGAGAATCACTTCCAAAAGAAATCTCGATATATAAGCCATTTCCTCATTATTCCCTATCTAAAAACAAATCTTTTAAAGTTCCTAATTCCTTCCAGCAGTTCAATTTTGTTTTGTAGTTTTTTGGAAACAGAAAAAAAACCGTTGTAGTACGGAAGATTTCACAAACACTGTCATCGCTTTAGTTCGTCATCTCATCCTTTTAAATCATTGCTTTAACAAAAAATCTGTCTCTCTTCGTCGTTATGATGTTTATCAAATATGATGTGATGTTTCTTAACTGCAATACATTCAGGTGGGCTGCACCTTAGTCGCTGTCTTGCTCCACTTCTTCTTGCTGGCTGCTTTCACTTGGATGGCGCTAGAGGGCGCTTTTCTGTACATCAAAGTCACACCAACATTCCCTTGGAGGATTCGACTTCCTGTTTGGCACCTCATTGGCTGGGGTAAAGGAAAAAGAGTTTTTTTATTCATTTTTTATTCATTTTTTTTCAGCAGAAATCTGTCAGCAATCACCAAAACCAAACATTAGTAACTGAATCTTGAGTATATTGTTGGTTTGCCCGACCATAATGATTTGACCATAAACTTGCATAGTCTTACTTGTATAGGTAATTAATCAATCAAAGATAGCTTTTGATGTTTTGGAGTTAAGGGTTGCGGCAATGATTTAGCGTGTGTTAATTTATTTTATTTTGTGCTTCATTAACCTAAAGTCGAAAATGGCTGTTTCTGTTGGTCCTCATGGAAATGATCGATGTAATTCCTTTTTTTTTTTAAATGATTTACTTTATAATAAAATGTTTTGAATTCCTAAAAAGAATAAGAGCATCTCAATCGAAAACATATGCCATGATAATTTAAATTGTAGTGAGGCATTTCAAACTGTTGTCTCATTATTACAGGTTTTCCTTTTGGTGTAGTAGTTCTCTCAGCTGCTGTGAATTTCAGAGGTTATGGTGGAAATGGCAGGTAAGCACTCGCAGTTTTTGGTTTTTGAAGAAAGTTTCAGTCAGAAATTTTTTTTCATTAATTTAAAGTTCTTCGAGGCAAAATATACTGGAGTTTTGACAATTTTATAGACTTGCATTTACCGGTTGCAATTTGCCGGATACTGATGTTTAAAAAAACAGTACACATAAATGCTTCACTCAAAAAGTGACATTCTTGCATTTCTCACTCGCAGATGGGTTTTATGTCGAAGTTATGGCAGTAACAAAATTGCTATGCTTCCGGCAGTGTATTGCCTGTTCACTTTATAATGTGGGCTTTGGGTGTCACAATTGTATCGCCGTAGCTGCACCCATTTTATCATGTTCGTTAGTGGGACGTAATTCCACAGTGTGCACCGGCGGCCGCTCCTACATTGTAGTTTTACTCAAAATAGCTCAAATGATTGCCAGAAGCCTATGAAAAATCCAATAATCAAGTTCATGATGAATTATGATTGTATTTTATGAAAAGAAATACTTACCTTCGTATACATTGTACAGGTTTAATGTCCTCTCAAAATAATCAGTGTCTGTCAATAGAATGCAATTGAACAAAACAATGACTGATACAATAAACACCTTCCAGCTTCTGGGCCAGCTTTGGAGCCAACACCTTGCACGTACAGTGCAGATTCGCGTGCGTGATGTATATGACTTACCCAAATGATAGGCTAATATTTAGAGGTATCGGGCATTAATTAACGATTTCAGTTCGGCTGTTAACCATAGTTATTTTTTGGCTTATCGGCCACAGTTTACTAAAGACAGACGATACGAGCTGACCTAAGCTGTTAGCCAAAGTAGTTTTAAAGACCTTGTCGTAGCCTTTTCGTTTGATATGGATTTGTTTATGTAATACAGATGCTGGTTATCGTTTGCTGATGGGTTTGTTTGGGCATTCCTTGCTCCAGTCATTTGCATCATCCTCGTGAGTACAATTTGACAACATTGTACTCTTATTGACCAAGTACCGGTACTTTTATTGTTTAAAAGGTTTTCGATATCCTATGAATGGGACACAACTTTGTTTGCCATAATCAGGTATATATGGGTGTCCTTAAACTACGGATCCGGCATAGGATGTCATTATTCACCATTCTAGCCGTCTTGTGTCTTATTCCTCTTATTTCTTTTACAAAATGTTGTGCATTACTACAATTACTAGAAAGCCTTCCCTTTCAGATGTCATTTACCTTTTGATTTAAATAAATGGAGGAAATTGTCATTTCAATGTTCTTTGTATTCGTTAAATTGATCATTTTAATAGTATATACTATTTCAGTTGCTTTGTTTGGTGTTGAGAATGAGAGCCTTGGTTAAATATATGTTTTAAACGTGCAATTGATGTAAACAAGACCTCGGACTGGAATATTTATAAAAAAAGATTAAAAATGGGTTGATAAATTCAATATTGTCATTGAACTCGGACAAACTTGCTTTAAAGGATACTTTAACTTCTAAGATATTGTTATGTTACATTCAGGTTAATACTTGTATCTTGATACGGCTCATCGGCATCTTCTTTTCATTGAAAGCGAACAAAGACAAAAGTGAGGCAAAGAAGTTAAAGTAAGTGATTTCAAATCATCTGGTCGACAATTTTTTTGATCTAAACTTTTTGAGCTGAAATTTGTAGTCAGCTGTAAAGAAAGTACATTGTTATTGTGTTATTCAATTAATAAATTGTACAAGTATTTCTCATTGTAGAGCTGGACTCCGACTCGCCATCGTTTTGGAGCCTCTTTTAGGATTACCATGGGTTCTCGGTCTCTTCTACACAGGGAAAGAAACTGTTTTCTTTGCTTATGCATTTGTCATCTTGAACAGTTTACAGGTATTATCCTATAAAGTTATCATGCCAATTGTTGAGCCACAATTGGTGACTTTTAGGGACTCTAGGTGGCAGCAGACTTGCCAGAAAAATACTTTGTACTTGTGCGCAAGTTCAGAACAACGTAAACACAATAACGTTGTATGTCTGCAACCATCGAGCGTTCCCATCCAAGTTTCCAATTATCCCTGAACCATTACAAAAATGTAGTCAAAAATGAGCATTGAATCTAAGGTTAAATGGCACACTAAGGTGTATTTATAAGGATTGCATTGAACAAATTACATTTCACGGGTTCTTTTTGATGTCTTCAGACAGAATGCATAGACCTCTTTTCTCAAAAAGATAATCATAATTATAATCCCTTGAAAAAAGGCATGGCTCAACAAAGAACTTCTTTTAGTGTCCGTTAATTGCTATCAGCAGTTTGATTCTTGTTGAGGATTTCTTAATTAGCCCACAGGTGCTGCTATAACCTTTTTTATGCTGTACTATCCTGGACCAGCCAAGTCTTTTGTGAATGGTCATAGTGTGGAAACCCGGGGGAAACCAGCAATTCCTCGCGGTTGGGGAAAGATGTCTCCCCTAGAGTAATTAGCCATTTGCAATATATAAGTGTTAATGACATCTGGTACAGCTTGCTCGGTGCTGCTATGCCACACGGTTAAGGGCAAAATATCGCAGGTACAAACGAGACGGCAAACACACACATATGCCATCCAATATTTAGTCTTAGAAGTTTAAATTGAGCATTTAATAGTGAACAGGTAAATCAATGCACTAACATTAATCAAACTTACCTCAACTGGCTTACCAGTCTAGGTCCTTGATGCTTTTTTAATAACTCGTGTGTTTGTTTCGTCCGTCTCAAGATTAAATGGACTACTAAAAACCAGCTTCAGTCATCTTGTATGATGTTTTGCGATATTTGAAAACGTTCAAATCATCACCATGATATCTTAATGAAATATCAACCTTTTTTCAGACTTTAAAATTAACAGATTCATTATGTGGATAATATTTCCACTCATGTAGGTCTAATGTAACGACCTTTTAATTTCATCCAGATAATTCCACTCATGTAGGTCTAATATAACGACCTTTTAATTTCATCCAAACCAATCTCTAACTGGTTGATAAAGAGTAGGATCATACGTGCATGCCACACATTTTATCATCCGTTCAAGAAAGTAGCTGCACCTTGGGAAGTTTGAAACCGGACTTGCGTGTTTAAAATAATTAAAAAGTATACGTTTTTGTTTCATTCTAAAGGGAGTGTTCGTGTTCCTTGGACAGTGTCTTTTCGACCAGGAGGTAAGCTGCCAATCCGCCATAATTTTGGTGTTTTAATACATATGAGACTCAAAACCGTAAAACAAAATATATTTTACGCGGCATCCAATCATCGTACCTTACCGATGTGGGCAGCCACTTCGTTCTTTACATGTACGACACCAACACAAGTGTACTCTTTCGGACAAACGTTAACAACTTAACGGTTTTTCCATCGAGCAGTGCTCGGTCAACACTTTAAACCTTTTGGTTTTCTCTAATTCAGGTGAAGAATTTGTTGAGATCCTCCAAGGTTGAGTCCATCAGTATCGTTCAAGACTCGACGTCTTTGACTCTGGCAAGTAAGTACTCCATGGATGTAATAAAATTAATTTGCAAGTCACTACATTGCTCCTAACTTTCCCACTCCTAACAACCCCACTAACAACATGTGGGCCGTTCGAGTTTGTTAGTTCACAACTGTAATGTTGAAACAAGCACCTATCCATCGTAACATCTCACGTCTTCTTAAAAACCATAAGGCAACAGGTGCTTAATATTACTCATAGTTGTGTTGTTTTGTTAATGTTTTGTTTTGTTTGTTTGTTTGTTTTTCTTTTCTTTTTTTATGAGTGTTTGGTGCTGTGTTTACTGTGAAATCGACTTGTTCATGACAGATTTTAGCCAAAAATTCCTTGTACTCGGCGCTTAACACTTTGGATTTCTCTTTTTCTTCTTCTTCCTCTTCTTCTTTTCTGTAGGCAAGCAGGCTTCTACGGCGAAATAAAATAATATGGATGCATTTTTTCTTGATTCCGCTGTGGGCAGATCGTTTTGCTTTTTTATGGACTCTTGTTATGAGTTTTAAATGTGATTGATGGCAAAACAATTTGAAGCCTTTTGGTCAGAGTGGAGGTCAATGGCCAGGTGCGGAAAAAACTAAAGATGTTATATAACTGTAACAAAAAGCTTATTTGTCACAAGGTTATACTACTCGCCATTTGGTTTATATTAACCTAAATAGTTCCTCCTAATGGAAAGCATTGTTCGCAATGTTGTTAGCTTTAGTTCATACTTGTTAACTGCTTTTTGATTGTGCTATTTTCTCCACAAAAACCGGGAGGGTAAGTAGTTTTGCTAATTTGTATGCTACATGATTCCAACTCATCTTGTGTCACAAGTCCTTACGTTTTGTGTAGAATTAGCCTCAAATTTAAAGATAGTAGCGTTCACAGTTCTGCCAACCATGCCCCAGGGGAAAATGAATAAATGAATAAAAAAAAAAATATATTAAAAAAGGAACCCTTTGATACCACAGCAATGCGTAAATCTTGATGATCAACAGTTTGTGTGATTTTATACCTGTCAATCGAACAACCTCAAAACGCGTGCTTAAAAATTTGACGACCCATCGCCTCAATGCGCAGTAAATACTATACAATTTCGCGTTATTAATAATTTGCCTTTTTAACAATTTAGTGAAAGTTACTAATATTTCTGTGTTGATTTATAGTTTTAAATGACAAGCTGCTTGTACTGATTTCGACCATATTAGTTAGACAGTGATACAAGTAAAGTAGTCCATTGCAAGTCAGTTGTACCGATTTAGATTACAAAACAATTGTTTTAGTTTGTCCCTATATTTTTAAAGGACATTTTAAATGGAGTTTTCATTCATCACAATTTAAGAAATTCGTTTTGTGTACACTCACATTTTTTCGTAAATATATCTCTTGTAAATATTTTAAAGATTTGAAATTTTAAAGATGTCAAAGGACTGACCCCGCACCTGTATAGTTGGAACATTATTTTAACCCTATCAGGACCGGGGGGCACAATGTGCCCCCCCTACCAAACTTTTTCCTGTAACTTTTAAACGCTACATTCGATCGCCACAAAATTTTCTGACTTTACTTGGAAATTATCTAGGATCATTTTGTCAAAATACGATTGTTATTGGAGGTCAGTGGTTGCCATGGCAACCGTTTGTTTGAACCCATATTACTCGTTTTTTGTGATTTTTTGTGATTTTGGGGCATTTTTTAGCAAAATGTTATGTTTTTAAGTATTTTTAGTGGCCAACAGTGATACCGAAAAGTCACATGATAGTTTGAGATGCATTGTGGGAATCCAAAATGGCCGCCATTTTGGCGGCCATCTTGGATTTTGTATTTTTAGCTGTTTTTTAGGGGTTCGAACTTTGCAAAATTTTGTATCTATGGAATATTTTCAACATTATAATTTTGAACTTTTGAGGTCTAGAAATACTATAGAGTTGTTAGTTAGGCCTCATAAATGCACACTCGGACCCTAAAAGGACTGTTTACATCGATTTTTAAGTGGAAAAATGTAAAAACGTGATTTTTTCCCAAAAATTACATAAAACAGCTTGTTTAGCGCCCTCAACGGTGACTCTGGTAAAGAAAAAGATGTTTATGTTCTTGAGGATGTCAAGAAAGACAAATTTGCAAAGTTTTACAGAATTCTGGCAAAAAATATGGAAATTATGGGAAAAATACGATTTTTGACCAAAAATGGGCAAAAAAACTACAAAAACTACTTTTAATGCAATTTTTTTGAATTTCTTTTTGCACCATCATGTAGAACTCGGTGAAATACACATTTGTGGCAAGTTTCATAAAAATCGGCCCAAGACTTTGGAAAATACGGAGGGGGGGCACAATGAGCCCCCCCCCCCGGTCCCCGTAAGTCCAAAAAAAGCCCGGTCCTGATAGGGTTAAACGAGCACAATCAAACTCTTGACGTAAGGTCGGGAGCTTAGCCTGACCGCGATGCTGCCCTGATGTCTTTTGTGTAATTTGAGTCGATTTGAAGTGATAACGCAGCAAAGTTTAATCTAGTGATATAGAGGGACCAGACTATGGCCTTCTTTTTACAAACCTACGTCATGAAGACCACCATGCATAAATTTTATAATCGACAGATATTTACACCTTACGAACTCAAACATCAAAAACAAGCTTGCCTCCTTTTTTGTGGAACAAAATCAAAAAATGAAAAGATCTTTTTTTTATTTTATTGGACCTCCGCTATGCTAATATTTAAATTGTAACTTTTTTTTAGAAGAGCTTGAATTGTGCGTCTTTGGAATAATATGGGGATTAGAACACTAATGTCATTGGTGGGAGGTGGAGCAACACGGTTTATGTCTCCCCCGGTAATCAGAATGAGCTTGATCCCTTACCCGATTTCCGCCGAGTCCATTGGAAGAGCTTGCATGTGTGCTACTCACCTTTATGTCCGACATGGAGCATTATGTTCGACGAATTTTTTTAACTATTATGTACGACCCATAATATCCGAGAAACCATTATGTTCGACCTATTTGTCCGACCATCCATTAGGTCCAACATGGACAATTATGTCCGACGACAATTTTAAACAATTACCTCGGACGATCGATTATGTTTGACCCATTGTTTCCACGGATGGGTCAGACGTAACGGTGCGTTGGACACAATGGGTCGGAAGTAATGGTTTGTCGGACATAATGGTTTGCTGGACACAATGGTCGGACATAATGGTTCCTCGGACACACTGGGTCGGACATAATAGTTCAAGATTTTTTCTTCGGAAATTATGGTCCATTTTGGACACAATGGCGCGTAACACACGTGTACTATTTGATAGCACATCAGTATTAGGAATAAAAATTTCTACGTATTTCATGATCTTGAATTATCATTTATATTTATATTTGTAGTCCTGCACTTTTTATGAATAACTCTACTCGTGTAGATTACAGTCTGACAGGCGATACGTGAATACAAAATTCTACTTTATTAATTATCTTGAATTATCTGAGAAAACTATGGTGGGACATTATACCTCGCAAATAACTTTGCGATGTTGCAAAGATGTTTGTGATAAAGCTTCTGTCATTGCCGAATCAAGAAAAACACAGATAACTATACCAGAGAACGATTCTTCATCAATTCAGTCAATATTAGCTCTTAGGAATCGCTGATTCAAATAAAATTTTATACAAAAAGTAGAAAAATATAAGAAGTAAAGATTATTAAAAAAAATACTTATATTCATTGTGTGGTAAATACAGTACTTACTGGTATTAGGTCCTCTTTATGTGGGAATATTGACAGAAGTATAATTGTAAAAATAAAAAGCTTGACAACTCGAGTGAGACTTAAAATAGTTTTTGTTCAAATAAAGTGTTTAAATGAAATGTAAACAGTGCCTGTGCGTCATTTGTTTCACAAAGGTGATTTGTCAGATATAGGGCAGAGTTTTTTCTTGCTCTATGCCCCCCCCCCACCCCAGGAAATTAGAAAATGCACAAATAAATGATTCCATACATTAAATAGCCCACCCTCAAACCCACCCACCCAACCAATATACCAGCCCACCCGCCAAAAACCCAAACACACACAAATACAAATGTCGTTTCCCTCGCTCCCACCCCCATTGAAAATATCTGGTTATAGTAGTGGTATTGAAAGATTTTTAAACACTTTTTTTTAATTAGCCATTATTGTTCAATTTTTTTCAGCTCATGGGAAACCCGGGATCCTTCCGTTACGAAAATAATTTGATAAAACCACCCTCTCCAGTATTTATGCCCGGGCACCCCTAAAATCAAAATGGTTTGGTCTTCCCCCTCACCCCCCACACCAAACCAACAAAAAATACAATAAAAAAAATATATGAAGCTATTTTCGTCTGCGACACAGCCTTATTAAACGCTTCAACGATTCTCTCCAGAACTTGCGTTATTTGCGGACTTCTATTTAAAAAATGCATTGATGAAGTGTACGTTTGAAGTGTTGGTGCCTCCCGCTCATTTACGATACAAACTTGAAACAAAGATGTTGTGTTTTGCTTTGCTGCTCTTAGCAGCCGGACTGGATGTATCCTTAGGTGAACAGGGAACACAATGGAGACAAGGTAAACAGTGATGAAATTCATTAGAAGAACAAATCGTATACGTATTCCGCGAAAAGCTTACACGAAACAAACTTAAAATTAAGAATTATACATGAAAATGTAAGAAAATATCATTTTAAAGACGGTAAGAAACTTATTGGACATCTCCAGTTTCTGAGCGGACACTGGACTTTTATTCAAATTGTGATGTAAGGTGACATTTTTAAAACGGCACATTTTAGACAAGCGATTTTTACTAAATTCAAAAAGTTAATGGTATATGTTTTGTGACTATAAGTGAGCATCTCATAAAAAAGCTTTTGTTTATAAATTGGGGAAATTTATCATTTTCATTGAAAAAGGAATTCTCCGATCTCAAGTATAAATGTTTAAGTTATAAATAATTTTTGTTTGATTGGTGTTTTGCCATCATGACGAAGCAACGTCGCCCCTCTCGAAATCTGCAGGTTATGTACTTTAATCATTGCTATTATCAAAACGATTGATCGACTAATGGACATTTCCTGTTTTTTCTTTTATGTGTGTGCATGTTTTTACAGATGTTTCTCAGATTTCCCATTGGTCCCTTGGTGACAATGGTACAGTTGACGTGAATAATCAAAAGCCTTGTAAAGCTTTCAAATCCCCAGAAGGAATGTTTTTGTCCATCGACAACTCAGCAGATTTGAACTCGAATGATGTTCAGTTTGTACGCGCACCAAAAGCCGTTGTGGATTCTTGTGCCGTCTCCAGCACCTTGAAAGCCCCTGTCGTACTCGGCGAATACGATGGAAGCTGTGTATCGGACCCGTTGTTCTGTACGGCAGGGGGTTTCACCTGGGCAGTATGGCTGAAGATAAAATCCTACAATCAGAACGACGTGGTGAGTTTGGTCAACCTGGTTAGCGCGGGAAACTATGACAGTTTCAAGTCTGGATTCAACCTGTGGCTCCTCAGTGGTGAACTGCTGATTTGCACTGCGAATAATAACAAGGAGAGATCGGCTATTGGGATTAACATGACAGACGTTATACATGAACATGACATTCAGCAGAAGCAGTGGTTTCACCTGGTATGCTCCTTCAACTTCTCCAATCATGGTGTGGTCGCAGGGGTGTTTTTCAACGGCATTAGAGTGCAACAAACAGAAAATAATACAACTCCGGATTGGGATGGATTTCTGGATATGCAGGCTCAATATACTCTTGATGATAATCACCTTGACAATTACCTGAGACTCGGGAAATACATTCCACCTTATTCAAGTAATGGCACTGGATGGTCAAGTGGTGATTTCAAAGTTTCTTTTAGCAACTTGATGGTGACAGATGGCATCCTTGGACCAGATACAATTCAGCATCTCTACTCATGTGGATCAATGGGTAAGCATTTGGAAACACTGATTTAACTAATCATTCAATAATCAATTATGGACAAGTCTCTAACTGTAGGGAACGGTTAGGGCAGAAGTACTTGAATTATTTTTATTTTATTATTGGCGTAAATTCAGGGTGGGTGGGGTAGTGTACTTTTGGATCGGGGGTAGTCCATAGATCTACCCTACCAGATTTTGGTAAACACATTGTGAAATACAAATGCACGCTATTTGATTAATTCATAAAACTAAACAAGCAAAAATGGGAACAAAATAATAATTTATTTTGTATTTATGTAATTATTTCTGTGCTGTAAAATGTATTTGAGTTGTGAAAACAATCGGGCGTTGGGGAGGTGCACGCAGCGTTCCATATTTTTCGTCCAGAAAGAAAAGAAAAGTGTGGGAAAACCACTAACTTATCAAACTGCCTCCAAAGATAATACAAAGATGCAACGATTGTTAAAAAGAGTATATTAATTGAACAACAATTTTTCGGGGCCCTTCAGCTGGCCCCGACCCCATTACGATCTTGTAAATTTCAAGATACGTGTTTGTACGGTTCCCCAATTATTCCTGGACAGAAAGCAAGGGTAAATAGGAAAACCCACCAACAGTTCAAGCTTTAAAAATGCAGAGAACGTCTTCGATCGGCGCACGACAAGTCACACTCAATGCATTGTCATTTCAAGGTCGAAATCACTGGCTTTTTTTTTTTTAAATGATGATGCTAGTCAACAGAACACAATGGCAAACTGCAACCCCCGAGACAAAATGCAGATTCTTCGTCGTTTGACCTGGATTTTGTAATAATGTAGGTCGAGTACAATTACTCTTTTAAGCACAATCGTAATGGTTGCATTTAAAGGTAAAATGTAGGATTGGAATAGCTGATAGTGCAGTGTTCTTACTTTATTTTATTCAATATATACATGTGCATGAAAAAAAACAAGCTTGTGAGGGGCTCAATCCGTCGTCCGAAACACAGTGAAAACTGTGCATACCTTTCAAACTATAACCAAGAAAGGCCGGGAATGCACCATTGATCCTCAACATTTCCCCAGGGCCCGTGGAAGGCTTCGCATTGCTTGCACACTTTCGTAATTTTGCACACGGTTTTATTATTATTATTATTATTATTATTATTATTATTATTATTATTTTTTTACTGTGAATGACGTTTATCCTTCATAAAGAAATACAATTTTATAAGGAGAAAATACTGGAAAAAAAACCTCAAAATAATTTAGCTCAAAGCAACAAAGTTTTAATGCAAAAGAGGGCATTTTCTAAAAGAAAAGAAAATGTAAAATAATATCGGGGCTCTTGATTGGGCCCCGCACTAAATGACGTCACGCATGTTCGCGCTGCGTGCTGTTATGACCATCCGCCCCGTCATCATACCTTGAATCCGCCTTAACTATAAACAAACGTAATGTACCGACATTTCAGAATCATCCTCGCCAATTTTTAACACGGATGTATGCCACTGCCGGTGATTGTAAAAGAAAGTGTTTTCGAACGTTAGGAAAACTATACCAACAGTGCTTATCACCGCATCCAGTTCTGGTCCCTAATCTATCTGAATAATTAATCTTTCATCGTCGCTTTGACAAAGTGACCGACCAAAAGCAAAACTTCCAAGTTAGAAAATTCATGGGTTTGAAATTAAATATCTTTTGCTAACTGCTATTTCGGAGAATGTGAGAGTTCATCTTTCCATGCACAAGCCACAGGCCTGCTGTTACCATGACGACACAGCCCCTTTAAGGCGCTTGTATGAATATTCATTCTGAAACTTGGAGGGACACATTGCATTCGGAATGGGCGCTTTAGGGATCAAAAAGCGTTTGTTATGAAATGAATATGGTTGGAAAGATATTTTTAAAAGTAGTTTATAATGATTCACATAAATATGCCTTGAAATTGTTGTGTGTTTTTTTTACTTCGTGACAGAACACGGTCTCCCATTTTGTAGAAGCAAATTTTTGACTGCACAAAATTGCGGACCGTATGTTTCTATGTAGAGTGTGGTTCCGCTGGTTTTATTTCTATAGGCAAAGGTATATTTTTTGAGTCACTACTCACTAATTACAGCACACTTTAGGTGTTTTATTGCAATAACAACTCTCCTCAAAAAAAAAAAAAAAAGATCAGGAGCATTCTAAACAGCAAAATTACAAGAAATTTGAAGGCAATGTTCCCTTTAACAGCGGTGAATATATTAACAGTGTTTACAGTACCGATTTATCTATTAATGAGTCGGAATGATTAGTCCTTCAAACCTAACCGACGGTTTATGCTGTGTGAGAACAGTTACTTGGTGCTGTAGTATCACCATAACAAATTAGTAAGCTATCTAGCGACATCAACCATTAAGTATTACTTATTGTACATCTTTTTGATAATTTCGTGGGTGCTGTATTTGTGTAACTGTTAAATGGTACTCGTAAAATGGCGCCTAAATAGCTTTAACAAAGTACTGTAAAACAAAACAAAAGGTAAACTAATATTATCATAACAGATGGTTTCGGGATGACCAACATTGACATTTCACCATTTTTGAAGTCAATAGGTAAACGTGTAAATGCTGCGTCGCCTAAAATGCGCACAACACTGTTTATCGCACAATGACATTGACTTACATAATGGCGCAACCAAGGTTATTGTGATGATGACGTCAGGGAAATTGAGTCAAACAATGCCTCAAACACTGCTTTGGTATAAAAAAGATTTTGACTTTCCTTCATGAAAAAGAATAGGAATATCCGTTATTCAAGTCGTTATCATCATGCCACCATCTTTGAAATGCTCTCTGTAAAATATAGAAACTGTTCTCAAACCGAGAAAATATACTTTTTGTACCACTTCTTGTGTTTAGGAAACCTTGAGGAACAAAAGATATGGTTGCACGGTGATTAAGTAATATTTATTGTGAACAGCGCAACAAAATAAGATATGGCCTAACTTAATTGCTGCCTGCGTAAATTGGCATAATAGTCCTATATCGAAACGGCACCGAAGCACGAACGTCTTCAATAGGCACACGAACGACACGCCACGCTCATTGCATTGCCAATTCAGGGTCGAATTCACTGGCTGTTTGTTAAATGATGATGCTAGTCATTAGAACACAATGGCGAACTGCAACCCCCAGCAAACAATATGCAGATTATTCTTAGTTCGACCAGAAATTTGTAATAATGTAGGTTGAGTACGACTACTCTTTAAAGCAAAATCATAATGATTGCATTTAAAGGTAAAAGGTAGGATTGGTGAAGCTGATAGTGCAGTGTAATTCAATATAAACATGTACATGAAAAAACAACCTTGTAAACATTTGGACTCAATCCGTCGTCCGAGTAAGGAGAAACACGGTGAAAACTGCGCATACCTTACATCGTGTAAACACATTGTCCTTAATTTCGATTGTTACAACCGAAATTAAAATCGGGGTCTTCAAAATCTATTTTCTCGGCTTTGACGGTCTTTCATACATATTTCTGTGGTAGATTGGTACTGGTATGAACTTCTTAATCAGTAAGCTTTCAGACTTATACGAATAGGGGGGGGGGAGAAAAAAAGGACAAAAAATGATGAATAACAGTCTTGTATTCTGCCTTTGAATGATATGTTCGGTGTTCCTTTGTCCATACGTCATGTAAAAGATGGTATATGCTAAAAACAAGCCTGTTGCAACCCCCTTTAAAATCTGTTTTTCAATTTATTTCATTAAAATAATACTCTCTGTGTGAACGCCCAAAGCAAAAGCATGGCGGCTCATGTTGTGTTACATGACGTCACACTTTAGTGGAACGAGAAATGTTTTATGAAATGCTTCTGCTACTTCAGCAGCACACGTACGTGCCTGTGTGGTGGTAATACATTTCGAACGTTTTTGTTACGTTTCTCGTTCCACCAGTGACTTCACATCATGGGTAAGGCCTGGTTTTGTGTAAGGCCTGAGAGCAAATGAAATACAGTTTTTTTTTCATATGTAGAGGGGAAAGTAACAAATATGTTTTCAGCTAATGTATTATTCATTAATTACAAACTTTTGGCATTATGGAAAAGGTGGTACGACACACAATTTTTCACTCAGCCTGCCAATCAAATCTCTCAGTTTCAAATGCGCATGCCTGAACGAGCTACGATTTTAACCTATACTTGTTAGAAGAAAATTGTTATGCGTTTGATTGTGGTGTTTGTTTGTGTATATGTCTTGGGGTTATTTTCCCTTTATCGTAGTGTTTGGGGCAATGTAATAGAGGCAAGATGATGTTCCATCCCAAAAATTGCTCTTCTCCTCCTTGTACCTCAATTTTTTTTGCAGTTATTTAACATAATTGCTCAATATGAAACTGATCAATGATCGTGCTTTACCCAAGGACATAGCGACAAAATTGCTCAAGAAGCGTGCGAACAGTCGGTAAGTGTGACAGTCTCATGAATCTCACGCCCAATTAAACCAAACAGAATGGCGCATGTGGCCTATCGAATGAGCTAACGCTCCACGAGTCCTTCACAATGTCTGTCATCTATGTGTGCATAAGGAACTCTAAAATATGTTATTTTCTAGGTTAAAAATATTTATAAAAACATATAGATAAACATATAAGTAGAAATATTTTGTATATCACGACCAGCCACTATCTGTCCATCTACATAAAGTGTGCGTGTATTGTGCATATCACTAGACATTTCATCGATCCGGTCCATATAAAGGCATTCATTGTAAACGAGGTGGAAAACGGTCCTTTGTGTTTGGCATAGGAAGGACTCCAAGGTCGAACTTATGAAAGTTGAAAAGATATGTCTCTAACATCATGTTAAAACGGTGTAGATGCCATTTTGTGCTTGATGCTCTACAAGTGCGAATTTATCGGCATCCAAAAACATCCAATGACGTCACATTTCAAATATATGGGTCTGTACATTTTTGTACGGGAAAGTTGTAGTTAACTCCTGAATTTTGAAGATATTCATCCGAAAAACAGCACTGAATTTGACCTGTACACTGACGCAAGACTACTGTTTGGAATGTACAGGCCCACTTGTTGGATAATATCCAATGACGTCCTGTTTCAATTTCGTTTTGAAAGATTACAAAATTAATTGACATTTTACACTGTTTTGATTTGAGGTAAGAGACTTGTACTTATGCCGTTTTTCATAAGGACTCTGTCCTTTGAAAGATTTTGGCACCATAGACTTGATTTATAGACTAGGTTGACTCGGAACGTAAATCCAAAATAGTGACAGCTAAATGTATTGAGTATAGCTTACATAATTTAGGAAATACTTGTATATAGTAATAATATTAGCTATATTTGAGTTAGTGTTTAAATCTTAATCAGACGTAAGTTATTGCTCCTGTACACTCTTGTACACTTCTGGGTCAGAATTGACCCGGATTCCGGGTCTTAATGGGTCTAGACCGGGTCAGGCTGACAAGGAAGATGGGTAGAAATGGGTTTTTAACTCGGGTCATACTGACCCAGAAATGGGTCAGGTCCCACGGAACCCAGATTCGGGTCAATTCTGACCCAGGAGTTTTTCTTAGAATGGAAGCAGAACTAAAAAAGACTACATTGATTTGCGTTGCTTATAAATGACCCTACCTGATGTATTATCAGCGATAACTGTTGCACCAACAGCAGACTTTGGAACGATAGACGACAGCAGACTTACCAGGTAAACTGTCATTGTTTCAGTGATTATGAGCATGCGCACATTTCCAGAAAAACAGTGGATTTACTTGGTAAATCTGCTGTAACTTAGCGTACTCATTCATGTATGCAAATACTCATTTTTGGACTGCGTTCCCCTATCGTTCTGAGTCTCAAAATAATCTTGTCAGAATAGTCATTTTCAGATGTGATCCCTTTGAATGACGAAACGAGTGATTTTTGGTATAGCTACACACAAGCGTATGCAAACTTTGGAGCCTGAAGTAGCCAAAACTTGGTTAAATATGGGCACGCGTGCGACGTAATTACCAACAGGGTTGAACCATTTCACTACGGGCAGCGCACATACACGCGCCTATCCAGTCCGCCATTTTTGGAGTCAAAATGTATGCTAAAGAATCAACTCCCAAAGTGGCGCAAATGGTAAATACACATAGTGCGGAGGTGCTTTTTGCGTCGTGCAAAAGGTGAAAACGTAGTAGTTTTGTGTATATCGTGATAACGTAATTACTTTTTTTCTTCTTCTTCTTTTTGCACTCTGACACCTCTAGTGTCATGAAACAAACACACTAATATGATTAATAAGGGGTGGGGTAGCCAAAACACAAACGGTTTTAATCTGGCAAAGGGTAACAAGAAATAGAAATGATAAGGACAAACGATCATTTGCAAGTATGTGCAGAACTCCCCAGGTGCCACCATTAATTTTGCATTGCGAGTATCTGCAACAACAAAATATAACTTTTGATTTCCTTTTTACTTTGATTCACATTTCAGACTGGGATCTGAAACTCCGAAGTCTTGTGTGGGTGTCAAAGGGGATCAGCCCGTTCACTCTTCAGCTCGTGTGTACAGCTAGTGCTGCGACAGGCCCGTCCATCACATGGAGCGTCTACAAATCAAAAAGCGAGGCATGGGAGGACATCGGAGGTAACGTAGACAACGGTGTGCTTATAGAGAACCAGATCGTGTCGTCATGTGTCCTGACGTCTACTTTAACAGTGGAGAACTACCGGAAACGAGGCTACACGGAATCCGTGGTCGTTTGTTCAACCTCGACTCCAGGGAGCGCATTGCATCATTCGGCAAATGTCTCTGTACCAGGTATTGGTCATTTGGGGAACAACGGTGCAAACTAAACCGATTGTAAACCCCCAAAAGACGTGTAAACTTAGTCAGTCTCCTTATAGTAATCTTTCAATCTATGTTAGATCATTTGTGAACACTTTTTCATATCAAAGAGTTAAACCCCATCCCCACCCTCGCTAAATTATATCCACTTAATCTTTTTTTTTATAATCCTGATATGATAATAGTACCCGTTGTAAGAGATATATTTGTCTCAAATACTACCTTGTGAGCTAAAATGGTCACCGAACACCCAAATGTTTGTAATTGCTTTGACATCCATGAGTGTTTGTAACCAACTTGTAACAATTACTACAATTGTATCTATAGATAGCATGACTAACCATTGTAAGATCTTTTCCCTGTCACTAAGGTCAACCCGAATACTACCACTGGGCCCTCGGAGAGAATGGCATCATGGACGTCGGAAGTGAAGAGTTTTGCAACAAGAAAGTATTCAACTATGGGACTCTTGGACTAACATACTTTTTTGCAAGTGAAACACCGTACATGGTTGCCGCCCCAAAAGTTGTGGAAGACTCGTGCGCCCTAAGAATACGTAGGAGGAGTTTGTTTGTTATCGAGAATGTCCATGACACGTGCATAATCGACCATAGATACTGCACGTCGGCAGGTTTCTCTTGGTCTGTTTGGCTTCGCCTTGCGGACTCCGTTGTCTATCGACAAGGTTCTGTCATTTACTCCAGAAGTTATCAAAGTCAGATGTCTGCCTTCAATCTTTGGGTCACAAGTGATCGGTTGCTGTTTTGCTCAGCGTACAACAACGGAAATACACTTAATACAAGAGGTATCAACATGACTGATGCGATCTTTATTAACAATTGGTTTCACATTGCTTGTGTTTTTAACTTCAGCACGTCTGACAATGGCACCACTGGCCTTGCTAAGGCATATATCAACGGAAGTGAGGGCAAAGAACATTTTATTGGCAATTCTGATGAATATTTTGATGACTATTTTGATGAATATTTTGAGGATTTTTATGGAGAAAGTTTTGTATGGCTCGGAGCATCAGACTACTTTTATGATCAATTGGGATTTCGCGTAGATTACAGCAATTTAGTGGTGACAGATGGTATCTTAGGCGATGCGGAAGTTCAACGTCTCCACTCGTGCGGATCTAGGAGTGAGTATATCTTAATTGTTTCCTATTTGAGGCCCTATGGTCGCAGGGTTTCGTTACTTGCTTAGGTTAGTTTTTCAATTTTTGTTTAGATATATTTTTTTATAATTATTATATATTCCAGTATACTCAACATTCTCTTCAAAGCTGTATTGCTTTAAGAATTTATGAAAAGGCTGTAGAATCTTTCATTATTTCCCTGCCAAAAGTGCTCAAAGGTTTAAGCATGGTATTATCTTGCCAGTAGCAAAGATACTAGAAAAACAAGATAGGATACTCCATGTAAACCTGAAACGCAAAATGGGTGCGCCCGCTGTTGTTTGATAGGTAAAACCAAAGATTGTTTGCGCATTACGTAAGGCCTACTAAACTGACAATCGTTGGCGAAACGATCCCATCAACTCAAAAAGGTGAAGGCAGACCGAAAATTTGGTGTTCGGCAATAAATTGTGCCAATAATCCTAGCAAGTTTGACACAAGGGGAAGGGCGCCATCACGCAGTTGGTAAAAAGGCGTTAAATCTCCTGCCGTGCAAAACGGCACAAGTGTCCTATCTTGTGTTTCTAGTTATCTTTGCCGGTAGCTAAAGAAGGAGCACACACAGAATTGACAGTTTCCGATCAGGATTGCTAGAACCCACCCTGCGCTTGGTCAAACCGACAAAGAGCGAATGAGACACCCATGTTGATCTTAAAATAAGAGCGGACAGATAAGAGATTGGGTTAATACGGTTTGTTTTCCTTCTTCGTCTTTTCTTCTTCATTGTTTGCAATAGATTGGAGCCTGAAACTTCGTAGTCTGGTGCGAGTGTCAAAGGGTGTCAACCCGTTAACTCTTCAGCTCGTGTGCACAGCTAGTGACGTGACAGGCCCGTCAATAACGTGGAGCGTCTACAAATCAAAACGGAAGACATGGGAGGACGTCGAAGATGATGTAGTGAATGGCGTTTGTATCAATAATCTCAACATCTCGTCGTGTGTTCTGACATCTACATTGACGGTCACGAACTATCGTAAGCTAGGCTACACGGGCTCAGTTGTTGTGTGTGTAGCCTCCTCTCCAGGGAGTGCATTGAACCAATCTTCAAATTTTAGAGTACCAGGTACGTCTTCGCTCACAAATTTACCCTAGAATTTGATTTGACAATACACTTTAAGTTTCTTTTTTTAAAGACTCTTCAAGGCGCGACAAATTAATTCGTGCCACGAAAGATCACCTTTGACCTGTGCACGCGTTACACACAAACTATGTACGGGTACATGATCGTTTTGTGGCACAGAAAAAGTCGTCGTTCCTAAGATTTACTGTCGTGTTAGCTTCCATCTCTGGTATGATTGTTTTTTCAGCGCCAGTTTTCCTTGCTGTTCTCCAAACGTTACTGCCACGTTTAAACCAAATTAAATTCAGTAAAAAATAAACACGTGATTTAACCCTAGGCTAGTAATATGAGGGCGTGCAATGATGAGTCAATCAAAAACATTCAAACTAGTTGTACAGATTTCGGATTGACCATTGCTCTGCAAAGTTGGAATGTGTTTATGCATTGTCCCGGACTAAAGATTTCGTATTGATAGCTGTACTTTAAGGAGCCCGTAAGAGACGATTTGTTTCCCCTCGAAATAATATTTCGTTCCCTCGAAGTCAAAATATTATTTTGTCCCCTCAAAATAATACTGCGTTCCCACAAATTAATAATTCGTTCTTTCAAATAGTATTTCGAGGGAACAAAATTTTATTTTGAAGGAACGGAAAAAAGTAGGGTTTGTACAGTAAGGATGTTACCCCCAAAAGTAATTGTTGGTGTTTGTACAATGTCTTTTAGATCAACTTCAGCATTTCAAGTGGTCTCTTGGTGAGGACGGGACCGTAGATGTCAGAAGTGAGGATATGTGCAGCCTGGCGATGTTCACCGATGGGAAACTTAACAATTATGATTTAAATGGCGTACAGGAGAAACCACGCATGGTAACCGCTCCTCGGGTTGTGGAGGATTCCTGCGCTGTTTTTATTGAAAGGTACAATTACATCGATCTCGGGGACTTTAGCAGCACGTGTGTGGCAGACTACAGTTTCTGTGTGTGGGAAGGATTCACGTGGTCAGTTTGGATAAAAATGGACTCTTATTCACTGCCAAGTGTCTATCGTTCAACTCCAATCGCCAGTTCAGGTAACCATGGTAATAAGAGATCGACCTTCAGTCTTTGGACCACAGGCTTTTTCAGGTATTTGTTCTGCTCGGCCCACATCAACAACAACACGGTTTTTAGAGGTATCGAACTGACTGATGTAATGATGAACTCGTGGTTTCATATTGCATGCGTGTTCAACTTATCCGAAACTGTGGAAACTGGTGTCGTCAGAGTATACATTAACGCAACGGGAGACGACGGGCAGTATCTTGACCAGTTTGATGATGACTTTGCGCAACAAGAAGAAACTTTAGGTTCCCATAACGTATCTCTTGGTCAATCATTTGACAAGTATTACTACCGTCATGTTGCTCTGAGTAACTTAGTGGTAACTGATGGTCCAATGAGAGATGAGGATATTCAAGGTCTTTACGAATGTGGATCTCTTGGTAAGTTCATTTCTTAAAACCATGATGAAGAACCTGACGGGCAGCATATGACACCAAACGAGCGGTTATATATTGTAAATCTAAATAACATGAGATGTTTGGTTGGCTGGGTTTGTCAATGTTTTTAAACAAAATAAACGACGAAGTCTTTCACACTCCACAACGTTTAATAAATTCCAAAAATGCTTTCCAAAGTGATTTCAATCCGCTATTTAGTACTGGGAAACTTAAAATTACTTTTACTTACACACCTGAGTGAGAAACTTCCTCCCTTCCTCACCCATGGAATCCACCACTCCACACACATGTAACTTCCCGCCTTCAGGACACAACGCATCAAGCATCCAACACTCTGATATAAAGTACCTAGGTCTGTAATAGGCTCGTATAATCGTTTGTAGTGCTCAATGTTCTTGCACTAACAATTCATAGACCAGTCTAAGATAAACATTCGAATGATGTTATACTGCGAACTGGTTAATTTTAATAAACTATATATTATTGAAATAATTTAAGTTAGACTAAGAGAAACGTGTACATATTTTTTCTTCCCTGTTCGGTAGACTGGGATCTGAAACTCCGTAGTCTGGTGCGAGTGTCCAATGAGGTCAGCCCGTTAACTCTTCAGCTTGTGTGTACAGCTAGTGCCGCGACTGGCCCATCCAGTACTTGGAGCGTCTACAAATCAAAACGCGAGGTGTGGGAGGACGTCATAGATGACGATGAGAATGGAGTTCATATCGAGAATCATAACGTGTCGTCGTGTGTCCTGACGTCTACATTGACCGTCAAGAACTACAGGAAACAAGGATTCGCGGGCTCTGTTGTTAAATGTTCAACCTCTGCACAATCAAGTCTGTCTGGAATGACAGCTCATATTATCATTCCGGGTAATTTTTTCGCTACACTCTAAAACCTAAGATATTGGTGCCGTTAGAATGTTTTAGATTTCAAACTTTTAAAATCGAAAATTTATGGGTGAAACTTTGACTCAACTGTTTTTCTTCAAATTAGACAGAACTGCATACATTACAAAATTCTTGACAAAACACGTCTGACGGCAAATTGTTTGAAAAGCTGCTATTTCGCAGTTATTTATGTCTTGATTGACTGCTATCGATAATAAAAAATCATACACCTGTAACATCGTCTCACTTACTTGCGCTTATCTATAACGTGATGATTGATTTAATATGACAAGTAAAATATTGTTCGTTCATTTTACAAAACAGTTTTTTCTATTATTCTTTTTTTCTTTTTTTCTTTTAACAAGTAGGCATCAAAACGATCGCACAATATGACAACAATGTTTGAATTAAAATCTTAAATTACGAACAAGTTTGGAAAATGAATTATTTTTCCAGTGTTGCAATGGCATCCAAACTACATGTCAAATAAACTTACTTACCAGTTTTGTATCAACATTTCGATATTTCAGACGAACCTGAGCTGTATAAATGGAGTCTGGGTGGCAAAGGTACAGTCGATCTTTTAAACGAAGAATCCTGCAACACAGCAGTGTTTACGGATGGAAACGTTTTACCTTATGCTGGCTCGACCACTAGGCTGATACCTGCACCTCAAGTCGTGGATGAGTCGTGTGCTGTTTCGATACCTAAATATTCTTACGTCGATCTTGGCAATTACAATGATTCATGTGTATCAGACTACAGATTCTGCATGTCTACTGGATATACTTGGTCTGTGTGGTTTAAATCGGGACATGTTAAAAGACATGATGATTACCCGCTCAATATTGTAAGCCTTGGGAATGACGAGAACAGCAGGTTTAATTTTAGACTGTGGATAACGAGCGACTTGCAGAACATAGTGTGTACCATAAGTGAAAAGGAAACCAATAGCAACAGTACCAACAACACTCGATACCAGATCTCAAGGAGTACCAGGGTCACCACCTTTGTTCAAGATGGCGTATGTACCGATTGCCCATGGTTCCACGTGGCATGTGCTGTTAATTTTAGTAACACAAGAGATGAAGGTATGATTGAAATCTACATAAATGGGGCGTGGATCAATGGGTCTACTGAAAGTTTCGTTGATGATTTGAAACATGTTGACGGTGCAGTAAATTTAAAGCGCAATGACTTAGCTCTTGGGTCTGAGTACGTTGGGCTGTTTTGGCAGCTTACAGCCGAGATGGCCTTCAGTAACTTGGTATTAACGGATGGTTTCCTAGATAGCGTCAACATTGAACATCTATACACATGTGGATCAATGGGTAAGTGAGCACTGTCTTAATATTTGTTTTACATCACAACGTCATACGCTTGACGCCTTTGAAAGCTTGCCACGATTTGGTGATGGATATGTGTTCTATGTGTGCGTGTGTCCTGCTTCTTTATTGGTGAATGCCGATTCTCAAGAAAAGAGCCACCCTATTTCTGTACTTTAATCATCAGTTTGGCTAGAAGGCAATAAATACAGGATATCTGCACCGTAGGTCTTTGTTTATTCATTGTGAGCGCTTGACGCCATGTTGTGCCAATTACCATACAGAAATTCGGTTTCACTTCATTGGTTTTCGCATAATTTGGGTTACGTGGTTTTCAGAATTGCGCCTCGTCATGTTTTATTTCAATCCTAAATCGTAAGTCTCAATATTGAAACTCAGTAATCTAACTACACCTGCATGCTAAGTTAAACGCTTTTTGACACTTTTTACAGTGGAGAAAATACTGTTGAGACTTAGTATATAATCCCATCAGTCAGGGAACTTGCGCCGATTGGGGACGATTGGTATCTATTCATCACATTTTCACAAAAAGAGGACTTTGGTCAGTTGGCTATCGTTTTGGCAACAACAAACTACTGCACACCATGGAGCACCTACAAAGGTTTTATTGCGTTGTTGGGAACACTTGGAACTTGTTGGGAACCTCGGGACATGGTAAATATGTCATTGTGTTCATTTCTCCACCACAGAATGGGATCTAAAACTCCGTAGTCTGGTGCGGGTGTCAGAGGGAGTCAGCCCGTTTACTCTTAAACTCGTGTGTACAGCTAGTGCCGCGACTGGCCCGTCTATCACGTGGAGTGTCTATAAATCAAAACGCAAGATGTGGGAGAACGTCATAGACAACGGACAGACTGGCGTGCGTATCGGAAATCATGACGTGTCATCGTGTGTCCTGACGTCTACATTGACGGTCACGAACTACCGGAAACTTGGGTATTCCGGTTCTGTTTTGACATGCTCAGCCTCCTGTCCGTCAAACCAAGCGTACGAATCAGCTAACTTGACCATCCAAGGTACTTATAAATATGTTTAATTTGGGAAAGTCCGGTATCCTTTTGCCAAATGTGTGGGCGCTCGCTACCTTACTACACGAAAACCCATGAATAACGACACTTACTTAGAAAGTTTTGATCGTGAATCTTTACATTCACATTGATTTTGTCCGTTGACTCTGAGAATTACACTCAACAATCTGAATAGTCTTAACATTTATTGTACTCAATTATTTTTTAATTTGTTTCCTTAGATCAACCCGAGTTATATCAGTGGAGCCTTGGCGGCAATGGCACAGTCGCCTCCAATGAATCCTGCAACACCGGAGTTTTTATGGATGATAGAGTTGTTACACGAGGGCAGACTGCTAGTCTGATCACTGCGCCTCAAGTTGTGGAGGAATCATGTGCTGTTTTGAAACCTGAATACTCTTACATTGATCTGGGCAATTACAACAACACTTGTGTATCAGACTACAGATTTTGTATGTCTACTGGATATACATGGTCTGTTTGGCTTAAAATTGAACGCCTAAGAACACTCGATTATTACCAGTATCATGTTGTCAGCACCAATTATGACGAGAATCAAATATCTAACTTTAAACTCTGGATCACTAAGGACTCAAAGCTTATGGTGTGCTCTGCATCTAAAAAGAACAATGACAGCAACAACAACGTTACTAATTACATAATTTCTGCGGGTGCCAACATCACCAGATACATTCGTGACTTGACCTGTACAGATTGTCCTTGGTTCCATGTTGCGTGTGCTGTTAACCCCTCAAAAGATATCATAACATTGTACATCAATGGGATGTGGATGGATGCCTCTGGTGATAATAATGTCATTGATTATAAAGCTGACACTGCTTTATATGTCAAAGACACTTCTAAATTCAACTTGCTTCTTGGGAAACTCTCAATATACGGAGGTGCAAGCAGGATTGCTTTTAGTAGTTTAATGATGGTGGATGACATTTTAGGCAAGGAGGAAGTGAAAAAACTTTTTTCATGTGGATCTACGGGTGAGTTCTTGACAACGGTGTGGGAAAAGTTGTGGGATTTATACTGTACGTCAGCTATTTATTGTCATCAATAAAAAAAATGTTTCTTTATAAACGGCAAACGCTGTAAAAATTACAATGATTACTCAATACATTATACAAAATGGATCCATTGCATTTGAAAATCGAGTTTGTCATAGTGTAGCTGTTATCTTACAGAACAACATTTTGAAAAACATTGATATGGTTGGCATTTGTTAAAATCAGTGAAAGAAACCAAAGACAATGTTTGGTTATGTTTCCATTTTTCGCGATATTAAGGTGGCAATGATGCCACTTCATCCTAAACTAATACTTGTGGAACTTTTTTAAGAGGTGATGTCATTTACCTTTATTATTTTTCAATCAATCAAAATAATGAGGTTCGTTTCGTTTAAGAATATGAAACTACTCGAGGTAGGTTTTGCATTCAATTTAGGAAACACGGGAGATGTATTGTATGCTTTGGTTGTTGCCATTGGCTGACACAGTGACAGTGGCATTTTAGGTGATCTAACTGAAGCCAAGACAAAGATAAAGTCAGTCATTTCCCTGGATGCCAATGAAATAACATCTTTACTGATCTTTACCCAGATTGGTCTCTTAAGGTTCGCAGTCTTGACCAAGTGACCAAAGGAGTCAACCAATCACATCTCCGCCTCGCGTGCACAGCTAGCGCCGGTCTGGGTCCAAATATTGCATGGCGAATCTATCACTCACAGTGCGATGTGTGGGAAACCCTGCAAAACATTACAGAGGATGGTATAAGCATAGACCTGAGCATCACATCGTCTTGTGTCCAGACGTCTACCCTGACAATTGTGAACTACCGGGACCGATTAGTCAGCGGCTCCATCGTCATGTGTTCAGCTTTCATCCCGGATACATCTCAAAGCCAATCAGCTAACTTTACCATTCAAGGTAAGCAATAATGACTTGAATTATTTTGATTAGAATAAAGGTCGACTGAAACGATAGTTTGAGTTGTAGTGTGACGCTCTAATAGAAACACACATACATTTAGAACCATGCACTCTAAAAAAAAACACGCGGGTTAGAACTGACCCAAAGGTCAGAGGGGTTCTGACCCATTTCTGGGTCAATATGATCACGAATCTGAGTGCGAATGACCCAAAACTGTGTCAAACTGACACAATCCGGATCAAAATCCCCATAAATAGGTCAGACCCCCTAGGACCTGGAATCACGGTCAATTCTGATCCAGTAATCTTAAGAGTGTGCTTTTGTCACTGTTTATTGATGTTTTCCCCTTCAGAACAAAACTTAAATTTTCCTTAATAAAAATCCGATTCATAAACACCCCATACATAATACATGGACTTATTATGGGTTGGTGGGGCTTGGAGCTTCCCTTGGCAGCACACCTAGGAGAAAGAAAACTCTGATTTTAAACCCCCCAAACCAGGTCAAATAGTGTCAACCCAACTTATCATGGGAAACATTTTCCCTGTCTTTTGATTTGATATTTCCCGTTCGTTCACACCATTCGGTTATTACGTTCTTTCAGAAGACGACACTGGTGTACCACCTGTAGAATGGAGTCTGAAAGTTCAGCACTTGGAACCACTCTCACCATTTGAACAATCAAATATCAAGATCCAGTGCAAAGTCAGTGCCATTGATGATTCGTTCATCACCTGGCGCGTCTATCGACCAAGATGCGGTGTTTGGGAGACTTTACGTAACCAAACAGACGCTGGTATACGCATTGAAGAAAGTGTCATGTCATTCTGTATCCAAACGTCTACCCTGACCATTTTAAACTACCGGGAACGAGGTTATGGGGGTTCGGCCATCTTTTGTTCAACCGCCACACCATACGATGATGCATTGGATTCCGCTCACTTAATGATCCCAGGTATTTACTGCGAAACTGCAAACTTTTACATAATTTCAACAGTTATTTTTTGCTATTTTCTTCTTCTTCGTTTTGCTTGTTCTTTATACTTTGGATTGCTTTTTGCCTCATTAATTTGCAGTAAACTTATTTAAACCGTTCAAATCAAAATCCCGATTGGTTTGATTTCAGAGGACATAAACATATGGATCATGCTCGAAGTTTATACTTGTTTTAGATTGAGTACTTGTGCGTGTTTGTTTTGAACGTCAATCGCGAACCTTTGAACTAGTTATGTATGCCAGTCTAAGATTTCGAAATATCTCCTGTTTTGCATGTTTTATGAATATGTAGGTAACTTCGGAAGCACTGCAGAAGACTGGACATTAGATGCCAATATTACACATTTACCAGCGGCAATACATTTTTCGGGTATGCAACTCCAGTGTACAGCAAACGCCGTCAGCGGTCCCACCATCGCCTGGCGAGTCTACAGATCTAAATGCGATGTTTGGGAGAGTTTGCTAACAAACGAAACAAAGGAAGGAGTCGTTATCGAGCAGCAAAGTCTGTCCCCGTGTGTCGAGTTGTCCATCCTTACGATAAAAAACTATCGTGAGCGAGGTTACAGCGGCTCTGTAATGCAATGTTCAAGTTCAACACCAGGAAATGATCGTGTAGAAGTAAACTTCACTCTGCCCGGTAGGCAGCAGTTCAATTGTCAATCCTATTTAAATAAATTCAATTTACAGATTTTTTTGCTGACACCCAAACTGCACATGCCATTATGTAAAAAAGATATCCAAAGATAAGGTAAAACAATGCGTGCTGCAAAATGCTCAACAATGCAATCACATGACCTTTTGCATTGACATCATCTCACTACCATCTTAGAGGTAAAACGATAATGAAAGAATGAAACACGCGCAGCTATGTACGCGCGGCGCACGGAAACAGCCAATGAGCTACATTCTTTTGACCTCCAGCCGAGGGCTTCCCACTCAAATGACGTGTTGTAATAATAATGATTCATTCATAATTTACAGGCAACTTATTGTCCTCGTCTGCAGCTGTTTTGCAGCTCATACCACTTCCCCAATAGTTTGACGTTTTCCGTTTGGGTCTCGTTAATGCAATCGGGAAAATTGTCAACAATTCCGTAAATGAAGGTCAGCAGGCTGTGTAAGTCTTGCGCGTTTTTCGCACCTGATTTGTCCCATGTTCATTTGTTTCAAATGTGAAACACAAACGCAAACAGTGTTTGAAAATGCGCAAAAATGATACAGTCTGTATCCAGAAAATTTGTTGATTACATTTTCATACTTGCTTGCATTAATTTAATTGCTTTGAAACAGTTCCATTTAAAGTGATGTAAATCGTAAACCTTTAACCAACAAAGGAAGACACGTAGATTTTTCAAAAGACGTAGGCCTACCCGCAAATCACACTGTAACATTATCTAATAAATTCATTCATTGCAGAAATTAGGACCGACGGACAAATTGAAGACTGGACTCTGAAACTCCACAGTCTGGAGAAATGGGCAGAAGACGTTAACAACTACGAACTCCAGTTATCGTGTACAGCTAGTGCATTCACCGGCCCGTTCTTGGCTTGGCGCGTCTACTTCCCGCTGTGCGACGTTTGGGACACCCTACGTAATATGACAGAACTTGGCGTGATTGTCTCGGATCGTGCTGCCTCATCCTGCCTGAAGACGTCTACATTGACTATCCTGGAGTATGCAAAACGCGGTTATCAAGGCGCACATATTATGTGCATAGCATATGCCACCGGAAATCTAGCAAATAAATCCGCCATTTATACAACTCCGGGTAATACTAAAATATCTTATCATACCTAAACAGTGTATTGATATTATATGGCAGTGATATTAGTAGTTCCCTGCCATTCACCTTTGTGGACCCCGGTTCGAATCTCGGATTGGAACCCTTGCATGTATATTGGATTTTCAGTTCCTACCTGATTGTGTGGGTTTTCCCTATTTGGGGTTTTCCTCCCACATCTAAAACTTACATTTCTTCATCTTCTCTATACAGTTATATTCAGGCCTACGGGTCACTTTTGAGGGTCCTTTGGTTTCATCAGAAAGATATAATAATAACATTTTTAAAGACATTTTCACCAACTTCAACTGTTTTCAAATTATTTATTGCGTTGGTATGAAATGTATATATTGAAGGAATTTAAAATAGAATTGAAGAGTTATTTTAATAAGTAGACAATGTGTCCTGAATAAAATGTTTCCAATTAGTAAAATCATATGAGATACCAATTTACGTAAGTACTCTGATCTTATTTGGTTACTTTGTAAAAGCTATAGAGTTTGAATAAGTTTACTTTCCCAAACTAGAATAAGTTGGTATAGGTAAAATAACTTTGTAAGTATTCAACTAAATTACTAACCAACTTTTCATTTGTATTATCTAACAGATCATCAATTAACGACACTCTCATCGGATACGCCTCTAGCAATTCCTAGATTGGCACAACTATCTGTAGGAGTAAACGATTCAAATCTGCAACTGTTGTGTACAAGTTTTACTATCATTGACCCTAGGATAGTTTGGCGAGTCTACCAGTTAAGATGCAGTGTTTGGGAGAAATTCATGATCGACACAAAAGGGGGTTTCCGCCTTGTGAGTAAGGCCTTATCGTCGTGTGTCCAGACGTCGACATTGACCATTTTTAATTATCTTCAAGAAGGTTACCATGGCGCTGTTATAGAGTGTTCAGTGACTGATCCTCGAAACTTGGCAAATTATTCTGCAAACTTTACAATCCCAGGTACTTTCCCATACGTTCAAACCCAGTCTCATTATTATGTAGCTGTAATATACATTTGTTTTGTTTTAGAATTATTTTTTCCCAAGTTGACGGTTTTGTACCCTTCAATTTGTAGATAACGGGACAGATGAACAACCTTCAAAACAGAAGATAGAGATCAACAGCCTTGTAGAGGTCACCAAAGGGGTCAATCAATCAGATAAACGGCTTTTGTGCTCTGCCATTGGCTCGTCAGTGGAATGGCGAATTTACATCTCAAACCTAACGGCGTTAGTGATCAACGATACAGACATCGGTGTGCTCATTGAAAGGAACAGGGTGTCATCGTGCCTTTTCTCATCAACTTTAACCATTTTGAATTACCATGAATACAGATATGCAGGCTCAGTCGTCATGTGTACCACCTCGATCCCAGGAAACACTGGAAATCATTCAGCCAACTTCACATTACCTTCAGGTAGTATTAATTTATTTCGAGATCCAAAATGTGTGCATGACATGTTAATGTTTAATGTAGGTTCCAAAGTAAGCTCAATTTTTGCTTTGTCACTTTAACTGCTTTTTGTGTAGTCTTGGTTCAAGACCTTCTAGTTTTTGTGTTGTCAAAGTTCCCCTAGAGAGGGTGCTATCATCCAGGAATCGCTTTAGCGTGGGCGGTTTATGTTGCAAGAGCGGCTCGTGAATGATTGTGCCTTCCCGCGGGCAAAATTGTGACAACAGAAACTGGATTTTTCATTTACATGCAATGATTTTTTTCCATTTTGTGTTATCTTAAGTAATAAACTATTGCCTTGTTTTCTTCAGTGGAGAATGGGGAAGACAACAGAGCTACAGAAATGAATTGCAGCTCGTTGAAACTCGTACAGGTGGCTGCCGGTGCACATGAGACAGACGGTCAGTTCTTGTGCACAGTGGTGGGAAACGCTAACATATCCTACTCATGGCAAATCATTCAATCGAAGTGTGGGCACTTGGATGCTGTTGACATTGATGCAAGCCCTGGAATCAACGCACACAGGGGAAACCTATCACAGTTGATGCAGAATTCTACGTTGATGATGAAGAATTATCTCGATGGAGGCTTCGAGTGGTCAGTTGTCACATGTTCAACCTTTGATCCTTGGACACTTGTGAATTGCTCTGTAAACCTAACCATAACAGGTATGCTGAAATTACTTACCTGAAAACCTTTTTATCGATCATATGCAGTTCGAAGGAGCGTTTGCTTTTGATAGAGGATTGCTCTTCTGCACCCTCCTTAGCATCTGCTTTCCTTCCTTGTTCTCCCTGAAAATTACTTGACATGACTGTAAAGCTACTTTATTCAATTGCATCTCCAATTCGTTGCTGTCCTCTTTTTCATTTGGGGAAATGGTCAGGGAACAGTAGATGGACGGAGCAGGATGGACCCTCTGCTCACTGTTTTACTCCACAATTAGGTGTTAAATGCTCCTCACATACTACACCTTATGCAACAACAGCATAACTTAAATTTGCTATCTCTGGCTCACGTTTTCTTGAACACCAGGCATCATTTTTTCTACAATTTTATCAAGTAGCCTATCTACAAATTTAACAAGAACAGAAAATGGTCTATAGGGAAATTAAAAACAAATTGATTTAAACCCTATCAGGACCGGGCTTTTTGTGATGTACGGGAACCAGGGGACCAGGGGTTAGTGTCCCCTCCGTAATTTCCAAAGTATTGTACCGATTTTTATGAAAATTGTCCGAATGTTAATTTTACCGAGTTCTACGGGATGACGTCAAAAATTTCCAAAATCGTTTTTGACTTTTTTGACAGGGCGTTTTTGACTTTGTTTTGCCTGTTTTTTGGTCGAAAATGTGATTTTCCCTTAGTCTCGGTATTTTTTGTCCAAATGTTTTGAAACTTGGCACACTTGTTCATTTTAACATGAATAATATAACTCCAAGCTAATTTAACAACTGGAGACGCGACTCATCACTATCACTTTCCGGGCAATTTATTTTAAAATTTCCCACCACTGATCTTGGTTTCCATGAAAACAGTCATCTGTTGTTAATGTTGTGTGTTTTTCCCATTTTAAAGTATTGACAGCTTTATCAGGTGCTGAAAATGGTACATAAAAGAACCGTAGACAACTTTGTTTCTGTGTAATCAAGACAAATAATAAATGAAGTTTATTGACAACAGGAGCAGATGAAGCAAAACCGAAAAGCACTTTGAAAGGCCTCAGTCTGACCAACGTCTCTGAAGGACTTAACCAAACAGATCTTCGCCTGCTTTGTAGACAGAGCACTGTAGACAGAGCGCTGCCCGATACTGTCGGGCTCGAGTGGATAGTCTTTCAGCCGGCTTGCCGATTGGAGAGCACTTTGCTTAACTTAACTGAAGCTGGTGTGCACATAAAGGAGTGGCAAACGTCACCTTGTAAACATTCATCGACGTTGGAAATATCAGACTACCGTGAACGAGGTTATGGTGGCTCTACTATCATGTGTAAATCGACCTCTGCAGAAAAAAGTTCGATGAGTTATTCGGCGAATTTCACCGTCCAAGGTTGTATTAAACATTGTTACATTGATCAAGTCATTTCGGCCTTTGTGTAGTTTCTGTACAGTTTTTCTTTGTCTTTAGATTTGTAATGTATTGTTATACAGGAAGGAGGGAACAATGCATTTGGTTTTGACAACAAGACTGTTGGTTAAAATTAATTGTATTGCCAAGAACTCACACATGGCGTATGGGGACTCTTTGGTTAAGGGGCAGAGAGGTTGGTCTTTCCGAATTTTAGCACAGATAAAAACACAAGTACCGATCTATTAACAAGTCTTTTTGTACTGCTTTGTCCAATTGGGGGGGGGGGCAACTCCCACCACCCCGGCTCTTACTTCTATGAACACTAAAATAACCCTGTTTGACATATTGAATGCTCTGAGTTTAATATTGAGACGTTGGGACAATTGTTCTAATGATTTTATTGTCTGTCTTACCATACTGCAGCGTTTCTTGACGCAGAAATAAATCCACCAGGAGATAACATCACTCAGTCAAAAGATGGAGACATTATTGTTTTCAAAGAAGCCTTCAAACAATTTGAAATTGCAGATCTCGACAGAGATATCTGTGGGGCAACTAGAATTTACAAAGAAGAGGAAAAAGGTTTGTAACACACGGTAACAATGTATAGACCTTATGCATTGACGTCATCCAGCCACCATTTTGATGGTTAATTGAAAATGAAATAATGGAGACGCACAAATGTGTAAGCACTGTGAACATCATGGGCAAGGGCGCCCTACTCGAGTGTCGTCATGTGTTTTGGGTCTATAATAGACTAATCCGAGTGCTCGTTCATAGGCGTTTACACCACCGCAACTATGGCCGCCGCACGCTCGCTTGGAGGCACATGCACTGTGAATCATTCATGCTGATTTGTACATATGCATGCTGACGCGCGTGTCGTGTCACGCGCGCGTGCTGCGGCCGTGTCTGCTCTTCTCTGATTGGTGTATACTGGGCCCAATTTCATGGCGCTGCTTACCAAATAATTCTGTGCTTACGGCGCCCTTTAAAGCGCGTACTCCTATGGACCATGGCAGGGCGTAAGCGCAGAATTCTGCGGTAAGCAGAGCCATGAAATTGGGCCCAGGTGTCATAATCGAACCGTTCCATATTGATTTACTACCCATGGGCATTCATAAGGGGTTCAAAAAGGGTTCATAACGGGATTTTAACTCGGACTAGTTGCGTCAGTTTGGCCCAGTTCTGGGTCACTTTGACACAAATTCCGGATCATACTACCCTGAAAATGGTTCAAACCCCACGGGACACGGAATTTGGGTCAATTCTGACTCAGGAGTGTACAAGCTCTATACATCAATTGCAACACTATATAATTGTTAAATTCGCATCGGGGATAAAGAGTATTATTTGTGTTATACCCTTACACAGATGTCTCTTAAGCACTGTAGAGTTGGTACTTTCTCGAGTCTTGTGGAAAAAATACTATTATAACATTAATCGATTGCTTTGTTTTAACAGTTGTTACAGTCTTTGTCCTGAAGGCCGGGAATGGCGAGTACAACACTATTGATACGAAAGTCAACGGTCAGGTTTATTCGGTCAAAATTCCTAGTATCGAATCTTCAGACGGTAGCCGTAAGTTTGATCTAAAATCACGTCTTAACAACAGTGTACAAACATATTTTCTAAAGATTAAGTTCCATTATTCTTTGGTAAATGTTTTGTATTATATTGTTTTCCCAAAGCCCAATAAGGGTGTCAAAGTCCTTGACATATTGATCATTCCACTTATCTTAGAGGGGGCAGTTCCAAGAGATGTGTACTTTTGTTGTCAGGGGCGGGAAAATTGTTTGACTCCTGCACTCAAAACCTGATATATCATTGCACAGACACATACTTACCGAGATCTAACCGTCTCTTCAGCCATCTGTTCAGCGGCGTAGCCAATGGGTGGAGGGGGGGGGCCTTCGGGCTCATACCCCCCCCCCGATTTTCAGTGGCCCTCAGGTGCTCCCCGTAAACAAAATGTAGATACATGTTATTCATTTTTTTTTAATGGTACCTAGTGAAAAATCTGGCTACACCGCTGCATTTTTAAACCGAAAATTGTCTATCTGGTGGCCTACCCTAACCTATAGAATATCAGTGCCTGAAATACCAACAATAGTACAGGCGTCAACCGTTTTGTTTCGAAACTTTCATCTCTCTCTTTGTAGTGGTTACTGTCATTAGCGTGTACAGGTCAACCGGTAATTTCTCAGGGTCAAAATACAGTGCCGGCAGTTCAGACAAATCGCTAACATTCGGCAGCCAAATAATTGAAGTGAACGTGTTTAACGGACAGGGAAATAAAATCACCGACTTCAGTAGTGCACATGTTAGCCTGACATTTCCCGTTCAAGGGGTAAGTTTATTCTACTGCCTTAATACATAAATGCTAATGAAGTATAAATGAGGTGTGGTTGCACAATTTTCTCAAGATTTGTCTAGACAAAAATCTTTTTAAGACTTACTTGACTGTTAAAATTCTTAAAAGAAATTTTCCAGCAAAAAGCGTTAAAAAAATAATAAATTGTACACTCATACGGGAGTTCTGAACCACTCTCCAGAGACTCGAAGCTCTTAGGAAGCTATCAAGAATTACTAGTTTTCACTGCGAATACGCAATAATATTGAGAATGCGAACATGTCATATTTTACTAACTTGACAAGCCAAGACTTTTAAGAAGGCATATTCATCCATTAAAGGGGAGCTTCATGGTCTGATTCACTGTTGTGTTGCACTCATATTTCAAGTCCATATGAAAGTGGGAAAAAATGCAAGTCTCTATAAACCCCACGTTAAAATGGTTTAAAGTGTCGTTTTGTTTGATGCGCTTTGTGAACGAAATTCAAAAACATTACACTAGTGGATATCAAAACATTAGTGGTAAATAATGTTTGAAGCCTTGCATGGTGAAGGGAACTAGGAATACACTATTAACTAGTAAACTTGCGGGTACAACCATGTGATTAAATCTCTTTTGGGAGGAGTGTTGGCTCTGAAAAGAGAGACCACTCCGGCTCTTTTCAGAGCGAACACTCCTTCCAAAAGAGATTTAAACACATGGTTGTACCTGCAAGTTTACTAGTTAATAGTGTATTCCTAACAATAATTGTCTATACATCCCACAGAGGAATTTAGCCTCAGTGGAAAGGTTAAATCCAATGATGGAATGGTTGGTATCGTATACAATAGCATTTTCCATCGCGTTAACGTGAGGTTATTGACGTCTTACTACTTTCAGAAGGAGTCTACCTATTGGAAAATGAGTTTATCACAAAACTGAATTCGACCTTGGAACCTCGTGTTAATAGCTTGGGAATTTCACCCTTTCCCTGATAAATTTTAACAGCGACTTTGCTTAAATATTAATTATAATAATTACACACATCACTGTTGTCAAAATTACCCTCGATATACATTAATTTTTTGTTTACTCATATACAAAATATGCTTTGTATTAACAGATGCCTGGGTACGAGCCGGTCTGTTCGTTTAATTCAGGAAAAGACAAGTAAGTTTTGTCTGTACTTTACGAGTCATGGCCGTACACAAACTAAAAATTGTTTTCCTTGAAACCATGTTATGATGAAGTAAACTACTACAAATGTTGATGAAAAACGACACATGTGCGTAGGTGATAAAGGCTGGCTATAATCGATTATCAAGTATAACAATTTGTGATCCTTTTAGATTAGTTGCACTTGACGCCATCTTCGATGGCAATTTATTTTGGCTTTCAGCCGCGTCAAGCCCTGTAAATTTCAAAGCAATTTGAGTTGATCATGACTGGAGGTTGTGAAATGCACGCGTGCCGTGTGAAGTACTTACGAGTAACGATGAAAATGAGCTTTCATTGTCATTCAACATTGCTGATTTTTCCCATTGACGTCATGTGCAACCCTCCATTGACCGTTTCGTCTAATTTTGACACTAAGTATATTATTTCATTACTGTTAAACTAGGTATTATTAATAAATTAATGGGTTAGAATTGAAATAATCTTCAGTGCATATTGTTGAAAGTCACGTACTGTGTTTGTACTACAACTTCCATGCAGTGATTGGGCAACTGAGGGGTGTGTGGTTTCGGACTTCGAGGGTTACGATAACTTAGAGTGGGATGACGATGGCGATGACAATGTTAACATCACATGCAGTTGTGATCACCTTACACATTTTGCTGTCTTGTTGCGGCTTGGTGAAGTAAGTGAAAAAGAAAACACATTTACAAAACCAATTCAGAATTTCTTTTTATCAACCGTTCTTTTTTTTTAATATTTTTCTAATTCTGTATCAAAAACGTTCTAACCAGTGACTAAGCTTTTTCAATCGTAAGCAAAAATATAGATATTAATTTAAAAAAAAGTAAAGAAATTTTTTTAAAAAATAGTAATATTTTTTTGAAGAGGAAAACAAACATATAAACATCGGGTTTGAAAAATAAGGTTGATACATTGTTGAATTTGTTACTCATTGAATGTGTACTTTACACTATACAATCATTTTCACTAATCAAGTGGTTCTCGCCAGTAGCTATAATGATGTTGTGTTTACATTTAAGATTAAGAGAGTACAACTTACAAAAGAGAAGACAACGTATTTGGTTCACGAGATTGCTGTGTACGAATATGTAACACGTCGTTTTTTTCTCTACGTCTTATTGTTTTTTCAAAAAAAAAACTAATAGAAAAATAATGACCTTAACAGGTAAATTCATCGTTCTTGGAAATGTGCACACACTTTGAGTTACGCATTCGATGGAATTTACCTTGTATATCTGCTGTTACCTAGCGTTTCATATTCTTCCATTATATCTCACATCTATATACTTGGCTCTGTAAGATAACAAAACACAAAACAGGATATAAAAAAAGAGAATAAAAAAAAAGGTTTTTTGAAAGATGGTAAATAAGTGTACATCCATCTCACTTTAACGAAATGATTGTTTTCCCAGGATGAACAAACGTTTGACACTTATGTGTTGGATGTACTGACTAGAATTGGACTGGCCTTCTCCATTGTGTGTCTTGCTGTGACTTTGACGGTGTACATGGTACTTCGGTAAGTATTGACCTTATAATTGGTCACAAGAGGGCGCTTTCATTACAGTTGTTAGTGAGAAAATGATTAGAGGAAATGCTTTGTTCACTCTTTTACCATTTTTTTTTTTATGTTGAGGGCAACTGCTAATGATACACTCGCTCTGTCGACAAATTAACATAAAAAGTTTATCATGCCTTTCTACAAACAATGACTAATGTCGTCAAAAAGTCAACAAAGTTATTAGTTTGCAAAGTTTAATGTAATCACTATCCTTTTATGGAATTGGTTGTCGACTCTTAACAAGCGCATCTTTCTTTGGGGATGAAGAATGTCTTGATAATTTTGTTTAGTCTGAGTGATGTTCTGATTGTTTCATAATGCATTTTTTTCTAACAGACTGAAAAGCACTCGAATAGTAACCCACGCTAACTTAGCCTTTGCACTGATGATCTCTGATGTAATCTTCTTTTTCATCGACACCAAACATGTGGTAAGATTCTTAGTAACCTTGATGCCAAAAGTTAGGAAAACCCCAGACAGGAAACTCAAAAAAATTGATTGTATACATTTTTATAAAGTACAGGTAAATGACAAAACAAGTGTGTTGATTAATTAATTATTTGTCAGAGATTTATTTTTGTCTTAAGTATTGTAAAATCATTATTACTGTAGTAAATGTCCGTAAACGTGTTTTGAGTATTTTTTGTCATTTTCTGGCCACAGAGTCTTTTCTAAAAGTCTTCTTATATAAATTATTGCCTGAGAAAATTATTAATATGTTTGCTATCAGATCGACGTGTATCATGATCTACATCAAAAAATGTTTTAACTCTGAACTTTTACACATTTAGGTTGGTTGCACCTTAGTCGCCATCTTGCTCCACTTCTTTTTGCTGGCTGCTTTCACTTGGATGGCACTAGAGGGCGCTTTTCTGTACGTCAAAGCCACCCCAACATTCCCTTGGAGGATTCGAGTTCCCGTTTGGCTTCTCATTGGCTGGGGTGAAGAATATATAACATATTTTGTTAAAGCGCAACTCCTTCGACTCAAACATTTTTGTTTACTACAGAACCAAACGTGAATGAGCCATAGAGCGCGAAGTATGCATGCAAGTTTACCCGTTCACAGTAGTTTGACCATAGACATTAAGGCCCATGGCAGGCTTAAGTTGTAAAATTAAGCAAAACTGATTTTGTGTTTTTGCATTATTTCTTTCTTTCTTATTGTTTCAAGAGACGAGATCCAAACTGTGTTGATCCTCATGAACCTGCTCAAGAAGAAGAAACCATTTATTACTTATTTATTATAATTATTATTTTGATTTTTTGGGGGTGAGGGTTAATACAATGAGGACCTCAAACGGAAACTTCTCATCAGAGATCTTGAAATTTACGTAAAGCTGAAACCTATACATTTATCTGGAGTTTTAGTGTTTACTTTTAACTGTTCTTGAATCGTTTATTTCCACAGGTTTTCCTTTTGGCGTAGTGGTTATTTCAGCTGCTGTGAATTTCAGAGGCTATGCTGGAAGTGGCAGGTAAACGCTCGTAGTATGGTTTCAGTTTTGAATAAAAAAACCTGTCAATCTTAGTTAAGAAGAATACACGGGAATATCTCTGAAAAATTTACGTGCAAAATTATACGAGCAAGAGTTGGTCTTATTACGAGATGTTCGGCGTACGAGTTGGTTGGGATAAGAGTTGGATGTAGTACGAACTTACCAAAATGAGCACGAGTTTATTGGAGTACTAGTCTGTTAGAATACGAATTGACCTGTTTCGGTTGTGAAAAATCTATTTATCCAAAATCAAATAAAGACAGATAGTACGATCCGACCTTGGCTGTTGTCGGAGTAGTTTTACACTCTAAAAGCTCCTGGGTCAAAAGCTCCGGGTCACGGGGGCCGACCCATTTCTGGGTCAATATAACTTGGTTTCTGTGTCAAACTGACCATTAACTATGTGAAACTTACGCGGAGTCAAAATCCCTACTTTTTTAAAACTAGTTTCCGGGTCAGCCTGACCAAGAAATGAGTCACGGCCCTGGGGACCCAGATTCCAGGCCAGTAGACCGTTCCGGCTTTGACAACAAACCCCGCCCACACACCTTAGTTTGTGTGTGTTTACGCTGCACGTGTGACCGAGTTTGACTGAGGTCACATGACCAAAAGGTGCGATCCAATTTGTCAATGCGCATTGTTTGATTGACATGCCGGAACTGTCTATTCTGACGCGGGAGTTTTTAGAGTGTACTGATGCAGTCTCACTCTTTTCCGTCTGACACAGATTTCATTTGTTTTACACACTCAGATGTTGGTTATCGTTTGCTGACGGGTTTGTTTGGGCATTCCTTGCTCCAGTTATTTCCATCATCCTAGTAAGTAGAGAACCTTACATTATTTTCTCAAAACTTAAAGTACAGATCCGGTATCAGAATACATTATTCGCCATTTTGCCGTACGTGTCTAGTTCCGTTAAAAGCAAACGCAGTATAAACTAACGTAATTACAAATGAGCATTGACTTCCAGGTGGCACAGGCCTTTTGAATACTGGTAATATTTAAACCTTTATCATTATTTCCATTCACTCATTATTTGATGACAGTTTTAGTAGTAGCCAGGTCATATATTTAAATGATATACAATTCTTGATAACAAGACTGGAATCTTAATGCTAAAAAATGATAAATAAATAAAACGTAAGGTGGCCCTGAAGGGACATCACCCGTCGAAAAGATCTTTGCAAATATTTGCAATGTCGAAAATAATCGTAATTGGAGCCTCCAAATATTTTGATTTTTTGCTAAGACATTTACAAAGATAAACATCACAAATAATTATTCACAACAAAAAGAAATGACGACATCCTAAATATTTTAGCACAATATTTGTAAACATATTTGCGGTGTATGACGTCCCTTCAGGGCCACCATACTAACGTGTCATAGAACACGGACCAAAAATGTTTTTAAAGATATTCTAGCTTCTAAATATACTTTTAATATTAATTTCAGGTAAACACTTGCATCCTGATTCGGCTCATCGCCATCTTCTTTTCACTGAAAGCGAACAAAGACAAAAGTGAGGCAAAGAAGTTAAAGTAAGTGAATTCAAAATATCTAAGTAGAAAAACCCTAATAGGCCTAGATAACTGTTTTGCAAAAGTGAACAACCCTACAAATTGATGTGATATGTTTATATAAATTTTAAAAGACGGATATAGTTTTCCTTTGAGTTTAATCTTCGATTAAACTAAAAGAACACACATGGTATACGCATAGATTGAAGTCAGTTTTAAAGAAATTACATATGCTATTTTGTTTTTTAACTATAAATTGTCAATTATTTCTCGATGATAGAGCTGGACTCCGACTCGCCATCGTGTTGGAGCCTCTTTTAGGATTACCGTGGGTTCTCGGGCTCTTCTACACGGGGAAAGAAACTGTGGTCTTTGCTTATGCATTTGTCATCTTGAACAGTTTGCAGGTACGGTCCCTTCCAACCCTTCTCTGGATCTATGTCATTTAACCAAAAAAATAAAAAAAATACGTACACTTAAGAGTCGCATCTTGAGATCTTTGGATTTGTATCTTGATTTTAATTCCATAGGGCGGGGAACCTGGGGGCACTAGAAAGGTTCCCCCCCCCCTCCATGGGCTATGCCGCTTCTATCGGTGGCAAAATCCTAAGACAATCACTGTACCCGAGGAATTCAAATTGGGCATCATAGCACTGCACCAACATTACTATAATCTAACTCAAACATGGCATATTATGCCTAGTTTACACTGTGTCCATGTATTAAAAAACTGGCTAGAGTCGGGACCATGATTGAATGTAGTTGAGACCACTATTGATATAGATGTATATGATAATTTCACTCAAAGACATGTAGGTACCACCATTTCACTCTGTTCAAACTAGCATTGACTATAGGAAGACATCTTTCATAAATATTATCTGTTCTAGAAACTATTCTCACCTGAACTGTATGTGTGAAAATGTTTATAAAGGTTTTTTTGTCTTCCTCTTCTTTTATTTTTTTTAATTTTTTTTTATTTACAGGGAGTCTTTGTGTTTCTTGGACAGTGTATTTTCGACCAAGAGGTAAGTTGTCAAGTTTTGTTGATTAGTGACTTGGATCCTACAAAAAGTCTCTATAAAAAGTCTCTCAAGGCATCAAAACTTCCCCATCGGGCAACCACTTCGTTTTTATACATGTACACACACCATGAACCACTCCATTTTTGATAATATTGTGAGCTAATGATAATAATAATAATAATACGCAGTTCTTATATAGCGCTTTACCCTACCCGATGGGCGTCTCAAAGTTATGATTTCAAGTATGACACCTTTTTCTTTACATAGCACCATGTAACAGTTTACATGGTGCTGTAGCGCAATCTGCAGCCGATCATACCAGGAACGGCCGAACCCCTTCATTTTGCGATGAGTTTACTGGGTTCTTTTACGTTCATTACACAACGCACGGGACATACGGCTTTAAGTCCAATCCGAAGGACGCATCAATAATGGTTAAGTGTCTTGCTTAACACGACTTGGACTCGGACCCACACTCTGCTAATATCAGAAACACCAGAGCTGGTGTCCGTTGTTCATATCTGCTCGGCCACGACACGCCATAAAAATGAGGGATTTGTTTGTATCGAGATCCATTTTGTTCAACCAAACCTGTACACTTTTGTATAATTTTTTCAGGTGAGGAATTCGTTTAAATTGAGATCCTCGAAGGTTGAGTCCATCAGTATCCCTCATGACTCCACGTCTTTAACTCTGGCAAGTAAGTATTCTATGGATATTATTCTATTCTATGGATATTATTCTATTCTATGGATAAATCTAGCATTTCACTACGCTGCTTCCTCACGAACCTAACAACTAAAACAGAGTTTTTGTTCACCACTATTTGTTGAAACAAGCACCGATCCATCGTAACATAACAGGACAACAGGTGGGTTTTTTGCAGGGTGTTTAGTACTGTGTTTACAATGCACTCAGGTCCCATCTTTTCCCATGATTTCGGGACTACTGCTAAAAAAAGGTTCTGGTGCCGTTTATGCCCACCATTTCGTAAAATTTCACCTCATTGCCTACAAAACCAACACCTGTGTGAAAACGTATCACAACGCCTCATTGCCTACCATTTTGTAAAAACAGCGTCTTTGTGAAGGTTCACATAACACCAAACTGTCTACCAATTCGTTTAAAAAACAGCGTTTATGTTCACCTTGCCTAACATTTTGTAAAACCAACGTCAGAGTGAAAAGTTCACACAAGTTACACCCCAATGTCTACCATTTTGTAAAATCAGCGTCCGGTTGAAAAGTTCACACTTCACCTCATTGCCTACAATTTCGTAAGACCTGCGTCTAGTGTGCGAATCATGTTTTTTTGTTCTCGTCTTTCTCTTCTGTATAGGCAAGCAGTCTTCTGTGGAGAACTAGACTAAGGATGGGCACACTTCTCTGGGTTTGGATGAGTCGTTTTTGAGGAGCCGAGGGCTCGGTCATTTTAACCTTTTTTTTATGGTGTATCGATAGGAGATTTGAAGTGACTGACAATTGAAAATCAAAGCCTAAGCCAGATTGGAGGTAGGAGGCGAGGTTTGGAAAAAGCTGAAGGATAAGTTTATCTCGTAAAAAATCACTGATTTGTTTAATTTAGAAGTCAGTAGCTGTACATAAACACAAAATCATTTCACTTAATGGACACTATTGTTTGATACTTTTTATTATTTTATTTTATTTTATTGATCTATTTATTAATTGATTTACTTATTTATTATCACTATTTTGTGTTTGTTTGTTTTTGCAAAAAAAAACAAACTTTCTAACAACTTTTTCACAGAACAATCCTTTTGTCACTCCCACTGGAAAAAAAATCGAGGTCACTTTTGATAATTAACAGTAGATATGAATTACGCGTCAACTACAATTCCAACATGCTGATTTTTCTTATAGTTCACAATGTTATCAAGAGTAATCAGTGATCTCTCTGAGGTAGAAAGCTCACATTTTTGTTTATAGCCAAAGTAAAAAGTAAAAATAAATTACTACATCTCCTTAATATTATGAAATGAAAGCATTAATTTTAGATTTTCCCGGCCAATTTCAGCAAACGTTAGATCAAAGCCATTAGAACGCATTCAAGTTTCACGCATTTCCCCCCGAATTCGATCAATTAGCAAGGGTTTCTTTTAAGCTACCATTGCGCATTCAATATCGTTTTCGTGCACACATGACTTCGTCCATGTCATTCAAGTTTGTTTCAAGTCATTCCATTTCATTAATAGTCATTCAAGACTACATTTTCACCATTTTTTCAGTTTAATTTCTAATGAAATAATTGATTAAATTTGATGGTTGACCAGCCTCTTGCTGCTGGTTTTTACGAAATTGAATGATCTTTGCGACCTAATCAATTTGAATGATATCATTTGACTAGTGAATTCTAAACTGTTGGAATTTAACTAATCCTTGTGGCTGTTAAATGTTGGTGCAGCAGAGCATTTATTGTCAAACAAAATTGATTGAGCCATGTGTTAAATTGAATGAATTTGTGTTTAAAATAGCACAGAAACCTACAGAATACGTAATAAAATTCATTGTGTCCTGTGTAACATTATAAAGCTGTTTGAGTTAAAAGGGGATCAGTTGAACGAGAAACTGCGTGTGTGATACTTTTGATAATTACAGACTATAATCAGACCCTTGATTGAACTAATATATTTTTGTTCTTTTTTCATTCGCACTTAATTACCATCATTTGACGCACCCCACATTCCAGTCTGTTTCAGACTCTTTAACGCTAATTCCACAAGTCCAGATTATTGCACAATAAGAATTATGCTCATTTTGCTCACATTGATAATAATGGTTTACCATTTTGTTGTTTAAATTTACAAATTCAAAATCAAGGGCGTAAGCATTTAAAGTATAGCCTAAACCCACATGAAAGAAACAAATTATAAAGATACTATTTTAAAATCAAGACAAAGTGATAATCTTGATAAGCAACAAATATTTTTATAGTTTTAATTCATAGCCCAAAAGGGGCAAACAGACTTTAACTTTGATACAGGATCACCTCGATGTTCAATCAATTTTAAATTATTACGCCTTTAATTAGCGTTTTTTAAATAAAGTTTCTTTAATAATGCTTTAATGTATTGTGTTGATTGATAGTTTTACGTGACAGGCTGTTTGACTGATCGTGGTGACTGGAATGGTTAGAGATGTGATATAAAAAAGGTACTTTTAATACAATGCAAGTCATTTGCAGTGTTTTTTATTATTCTTCTTATTATTTTAATTTTTCGTTATTAATATTTTTACGGAGTCTGTTGGATGAGGGGAAATTTACACTCTAAAAACTCTCGGGTCAGACTTGACCCATATTCCGGGTCCCAGGGGCCCGATCGATTGCTGGTTCAGTTTGACCCAGAGTCTGTGTCAAAGTGACCCGGAATCCGAATCAACTGTCCACATTTTAACCAAACTGGGGGTCACAATTACACAGATTCCAGGTCAAACTAACCTGGAAATGTATCAGGCCCCTGGGACCCAGAATCGGGGTCAATTTTGACCCGGGAGTTTTTAAAGTGTACTATCTACACTTCAAAAAGTGCCGGATCAGATTGACCCGGATTTGGGTCCTAGGGTGCCAAAATATCAAGGATTTGGCACCCTGAGACCCAAATCCGGGTCAATCTGACCCGGCACTTTTTAGAGTGCATCCATGATCGCAGTTCCCTTAATCAGTTTTCTCGATCTCCGTCGAGTCAAACAGCCTACACGAAGTTTTGATGCTTGTATATCCATTAGAAAGAATAAAATACGTAATTAATGATCTTGAAATATCAGTTATACTGAAATTGTAGTCTTAAACATTCAGAGCATAGGTGTATGGCGCTCTTTGGTTAAGGGGGAAGAAGGGTTGATTTGGCTGATATTTCACGTGTGCTTAACTGTTCCAGAAAACATTTAAGACGATAATCTATGCACATATCCATGACGGTATGTATTATTTTTACCTCTATATGGAGACTTGATACAAGTAAATGTGTTATTCAGACAAAAACATTCCACTTATTTGATGATCTTGAAATATTTGAGACAACCGAGTGGAATCAAGCACAGAGATTGCATAACACCTATAAAGATAAATGCACCGTTGTAGCTACCAGAAAGATCGTACATCAATCCTGCAAATAAAGCAAAAATGTATAAAACAAAAATGGACGCAACAATTGCGGTTACGGGTTCAAAGATCACATGTCAAATCTCATGAGTCAACAACAATCAAAACATGACAGTGTTATCGGTGATGACAACACAAAACATACAATCCTAATTTGTACAAGTCAAAATAAGTACACAATCTATGGACCTACACTGTAAAAACTGCCGGGTCGGAATTGAAAAATTCGGACTCTGCGTCAATTTGACACATTTATGGCTCATTTTGACACAGAATCCGGGTCATACTGACCTAGAAATGGGTTAGCCCCACGGGACACGGAATCCAGGTTAATTTTGTACAAAACAAAAATGTAAAAAGTGGGCTCCTATATACGGAAGCTCATTGGTGGGATGTGATTTTATTTCTTTAACATGGGGGTGGTTTTATCTGACAGAACAAAATATGCATAGTTTACCCATCACCAGTTCATTGTACCTACCTGGGAGAAATACTAAGGAGAACCTCAGTATTGCAATTATTATCCCAGCCCATCCAAGTGCTCCGGCCAACGATTCCACTCCAAGGATTTGCTTGTAAAGAACTTCAAAAAGACACAAAACGGCACCAACGGAAAATAAAACGAGTACCGCTGACGCCATCAGCGCCCAGTACCAGCTTAGCCAAGGAGTTGCGAAGAACATGGCGCCGGCCGTGGAGAACAAAACGGCCATTGGGATGCAGTAAGATTTTACCCATCGGTCCAGAATGAAGCCCTGGCTTGCCCTTGCTAGTAAATGTCCAACACCTGCAACTGTCACAAAGTTTGCTGCATCTTCCGGGGAAAACCCCTTAGACTGAGCCATAGAGACAAAGTAAACAATCCACATATCGAAGCTTAATTGGGAGCAGCAGAGCATAAACGTAACTGACCAGTAACGTAAATTGAGAAGCAGTTTCACGTCCATATTCTGGACTGCACTGTTCCAAAAATCCCTGCATCGATGAAGGAAAGTGCCTTTATCTGACGGTAGTTTTACGTCCTTGTAAAGCTTTGTATTCTGTCGTGTGTTTTCGGTTGTAACCATGAGGGCGCCACACACGGTAAGATGGAACAAGAGTCCTCCTAGGAGTAGTAATGTTCCTCTCCAGCCGTACGTATCCAAGAACAGCTGCATGAGAGGAGTCAGCAAAAGCATCCCAAAGGATGTCCCCGTCTTGCCGATACAAAGAGCTGTCACATAGTTTTTATCAAAGCGACGGCCAACGGCTTCTTTAAGAAGGATGTCAGAAATTCCCAGACAAGTTCCTGAACAATTAGTATAAAACAACTTATTCAAACATATTGCATTTATCTGACATGACACAAAATAACTATGGAGTTCACATAAAAAGGGTAATTTCTATCAAGCAGAGCTCTCGCATTCTTAAAGGGGCCGTTTCGCCCGTGGCTGTGCATGGAAAAACCAACTCTCCCCAGATACTGCACACACACACACGCGGCCGCGTCAAACCATAAAGAGTGCGCGCGTAGCCTGGGTTTTCCATTCACTGCTATAATCATGACCACACAGCCCCTTTAAAACACAGTGGTCCGCTTACCAAATTGCGCTTGAAACCTGTAAGGACAAAATTTCTGTCCCAAGCGGTCCGGCTGGCTAGTTCTTTGCTTACATGAAAATCTACTGCTGCGTGTACATGAAATACATGAATGTACATTGTCCATACATGACCTTTCAGATTCAAGCCCCACACAACTGACCAATGTTGAAATTAGAATAATGGACCTGTGCAACTACACGTTTACATTTACATCTGGTTAGTCACTGAAACAGTTCATTGCAAACATTGCTTAAGTATGGGAGAGTCTTACAAAGCCGACTGTCAAACACGACACACTGTCTGCTAAGTCACTAAATCTTACATGCAGACTGCACTTGAGACTAGCACATTTGGGCGTAATATCATGTTTTGAGGTCGGCAAATTATTACAGACGCAATGGAAACACTTCTTTGTGAAGACAAAAAGCAAGACAAACCTTTTCCCATTCTTACCAAAAAGTAATGTCAAAATAATGGCCATTTGAAGAGCATTGGCTGCAATGGACGCAAGTATGGCCGAGATACCAACCACTGTCCCACACACCGTACAAGCAACTCCAGTCCCAAACTTTCGGCCGATTGCTCCTGAAAACGGACCTGTAGTAAACGACATCGATCATTAGTAGCTTGTGGATTTTTTTCCGCAGGACTTATACAGCACTACGGCAGAGGCTTCAACAGGTTTTATTTCTCACTGGGAGCGAGAGGGAGGGGTGTAAGGGGCACAGAGGGTTTGGTTTTCAGTGGGAGGGGGTCAGAGCCATGTCTTTCTGTACCGTGGGGGCACATGTCGGGCTTTGGAAAATTGGGGGGGGGGGCGTGCCTGTGGGTTCTTAAAGGATCCCAAAATTATTCGTGTACGGGCGAGACTTTATATGCGGTCTGTTGACTTGCAGGGGCTCACCGACAAACCCTATCATAGCTCCAATCATCCCAACCATCCAGCCGATTACTGCAGTATTGGTGTCGAACTGTTGCTGTAGTGTCGGCAACATTATACAAAGACCTTTGAAGAATCCAGTCCAGATGAACGCCTGCATCCAGAGCGAAAAGACAGCGATCCATCCGGACCGACCGCCATCTTTTCCAGATACCTTGACATCTTGGCCTTGGGAGATGTTAGCGTTTAAATCCTGAACAAGAATCCGCTCATCGTCCATGACTGCTATTTTACTATGTTGCTAACGGCAGGAAGTCTGGCAGCTGACGTCGGCTTTGGTCCTGCTAAAGTTATCATTCATTGCTCTATGATTCAACCAAGCCATGTACACTGGAGATAAGTGTAAATAATCAGTGTCATCAGTCTCCAAACAATGTGTCAATGCATTAATCCTAATGCAAAGATAGTCTGCAGTGGTGCGACCGTGGTTCATCACTAACTGGACGATCTCATTACATCATCACCAGTTATCATTTAAATACGATCTGACATGGAGCATGGTCAACATTTTATACGCAGCAAACGACAGTGGGGGCAAATTCACAGATAGAGGGGTAGTCAAACTCACATTCAGTTCGTTTCGTCGATAGTGTCCAGTTTTACAGGTCATTGATACCAACGAACTGGAGAGTAATATTTGTTCGGGGGAAAGGTCACTTATACTGGTATTATGCTGTACAATATTCTCCCCACACTGCTACACAAGCACTGGAAGGAGTTCTGTCGGTGAATTAAGTCTTCATAAAGACAGATGTTACTTAACTTTAGAGCTGTACCTCTCCCTGTTTTCAGATGGCGCGAATTCCTGCGGCTGTGGTCGCTCTAAACAGAGCATGCCAGCCATCTTGGCTGCTGTCTTGGATATTAAGACTACCAACCCTTGTCCCATCCACTCTGTTATCTCTTATATCCACGAGGTTGGTCTCACTGTTCTCTGTCGTGCCCAACTTCTACTATATTTCTCCCCGTCTCGTCTTAGGGAAAAGAGAGGTAAGGATTAAGGAAGAGACACATGAGTACACAATATTGTGTTGAACACTGTGAGCATGTTCCGGTTTAATGTTTGTATGCATATCCACAAAAGCCTTAAAACTGTTAAATCATGTTAACACTGTCTCCTATCTTGATTATTTTTCCTACGGCTACATTTATGGTTTCATTCTAGTTGTTACAAACTATGTTTCCAAAGACTCTCATCTTTCGTTTGAATATGCTTTTCTGTCCAGAAGTCTTCAGGAAATCATTACAGCTATACCTTTTAAACCAGTTTTCAGGTCAACCTGGCCCAGAATTGGGTCTAGCTCCCTGGGACCCTGAATACGGGCCAACAGACCATTCCGGCCTGTCAATCAAGCTGTGCGCATTGACCAATTGGATCACGCCTTTTGGTCATGTGACCTCGGTCAAACTCGGTCACACGTGCAGTGCAAATGTACACAAACTAAGGTGTGTGGGCGGGGCTTGTTGTCAATGCCGGAACGGTCTATTCTGATCTGGAGTTTTTTTTTTAGAGTGTACGTTCTTTAGCCTACAATGCAGCAGATGTCAGGCTTTCTCTTCATTGTAAATTCACATTTCCACCACTGCAGCTTTTTTAGAAACTATTAAATATCTTGCATAAAATGTTTAACCGTTTTTTTCAAGGTTTATACTAAACAGGGTCGTCGTTTTACAACCCAATCCCTTCAACCATATTTTCCAGTTCATTAAACAATGCAAGAGACCCACGCAACTTACAAATATAACGGTTGCAACATATATATTGAAATGTAAGGTTGTAAAATATATCTCTCAGAAGCTGTTGAACCAAAACGAATGTCAAATGTCACAGCGCATAACTCTTTCGGTTTCTTTGTTATTCATAATTTGTTTTTTGTTCAATGGAAATCACGAATTTCTAGACGTCACATTCACAAAGGTCTGTACTGAGCTTACCTGTGTTGGTTAATACTGCGGTTCCATGCAGTTCTATTGCTGCTGTGTCGCGAACCAGGATCTCTGACAAACTGTAGATGAGCCACTTACGCAGTCGTATTACAAATGTCCGACCGAAGCCTGACTGGAAAGACACGGTAAGTTCCTAAAACTGCTACAATTCCAAATCGTGTTATACGGAACTCCAGAATTATCATAAAATTTCGATGTGTGACCGGAAGAAGGATGTAATGAGAGTGTGACCGGCAAAAAAGGTCGTAAGCAATTTCTGTCCGAAATTGTGTTTCGAGAAACTTAATGCGGAAGTTGTTTATCGTTTTTTTGCTATATGTAAGTAATTCAGGAAAGTAAATGTTTTCATATGAATGAAAAAACATGTGTTGGGTGTAATTCTAGCAACAAATATACAACAGTTATGCCCCACTTGTTTCAAAAGAGCCGTGTTATTGCCTGTGCCCTTCTGCTGGGGCAAAAAAAAGAAGAAAAAAGTAACTTGTGTGCCCAGAAAGAGGACCAGCCTTACAACCTTCTTCCGGCCCGGCAAACCACGATGTACCCAGGTAAAGAGACACTTTCTCATAGCCAAGTCAATTTTATTTGACTAAAACTTCATCTTCGCTGATAATTCTATCCCGTTGAGAATGGTTACTGAAGCTGATAATATACCTTCGCCGAGACTTCGACTTACCGTAAAAATTTATCCCACCAAGACGACACTGATGCGGTCGCATTCTCAGTATCCTCAAGTCGTCTTGACGAGATAAATTATTACAAGTTTTTTTAATTTTTTTTTTTTAGGTTCATTACGTCGTCTTAGTGAGAACTTTATTATGACAGCTCGACCTATTCTATCCTTGGTGAAATTAAACTAACATAAAGACAAGTCGACTCATTCCATACTAAATTCAACCTGGCAAGTTAAATACCTGTTGGATATGAGTGGTATTGCAATCCATGAGTTCTGAACATAATATTCATCCACAATATTTCACATGAATACACCTGCTATCCAATTTTGGCGGATTTCTCTATTTTCAACTTGTAGGCCTACACCAACGCAATCTTTGGTAAGTCATTGCGTCACACACGAGAGTATTTGCTGCAAGCAGTTTTAGCTACTTCCGGCTCCATAAAATATTACGTTCTATTTCCTGTAAAAACAGCAGGCGGTTAGTTTTGCCGGACTCTGTTATCTTGGCGTGGGTTTTTGGAGTGATGGCTATGATGCTAAACAGCTTTTAATTCACGATCAAAATAATGACGGTCAAACTTATTACCGAATCTCGCTGAAGATTTAATAATACACTCTTATAACGACCTAGTCCAAAAAATGACTGTTTTTTCTTGTTGTTGAAAACTGACTAGGAAATTAGATAAACATACCACCCCCCCAAAAAAACGGATTAAGTCATCCCACATAGAAAAAGCAATTGGATTCGACTCCAATTTTAATTAGTTAAATAATCCTGACTAGAACAAACTAGTCAGACTGACTGATTTTGCACCCAGCTGACCCTTGCTAATTGTTAGTCAAATCTAACTGGTTTCTAGTCAAATATGACGATTGGTTTATTTGTTTTTAAAGCCAATTTCAGCATAGTTTTCTCTTTACATCAATAAAACGTCTGTGTTTTTTAATTGTTTTATTATTATTTTTTTATAATGTTTTGTGCCCTCCACCAGAAGATAATGTACCTGATCTTGATGGTACGCTCATCAGTGAAGTATCTACTGGTGTCAGCGATACGGCAGTTATCATGGATGTTTGCAACAATTTCAGGTGGAATTCCCAAGATAGGAACACCACGTGGTTATTTTTGTACCAATGGAGATGCTTGTCTAATTTCATTCCATCATCTTTGAGGGAGAAGGATCAGAATATGATGTGGTCTGTATTTGTTATAGATATATGCGAGTTTTACCTGTGCGTCCCGGGGTAAGTTGAAGTTATAATATTTAGTTTTCATCAATCAGGAAGCTCTCACTCTATCAATCAGGAAGCTCTCACTCTTACAGCACATTATTGTAATAAGTGTGTGTACCTTGGTCATCTTCAGCTCTCTACTTCATGTAAATTCATGGCAATAGGTAACTGAATTCATTTAGTTATAGTTAACATCGACCCACTAAGGAACCCTCTCAAAAATAGTTCCGGATAACTTGCGGATAGACTTTTCCACAGTTCAAACCCGCAAGAAATCCCCAAGCGGTACAATTGTGGTGTGGATTTTTTTCGGGGAAAGTGTTGCAACAAGACCAGGTAATTTTTTTACAAGATGACTAAACACAGACCTGGAGATTCTTCGACTACTGGAAACCTGCAGGTGGTCAAATAAAGGCACTTTCAATGACTTCAGAAGTAATCAGACTAAAGAGTGTCCCGAGCAACAAATAAGGCAGTCACAAATTGTAAATTTTGCCATCATATTGTATCAGTTTGCCAAAACACAGACTGCTCAGTGGGGAGTCTGTCAACATACTTGCGGATAAAATGAGCTGTACTGGGCAAACATCTAACTATGAACAATCAATTCGCAACTTATCCTCATTGATTTACTCTTTGAGGATCAACTGTTCCGCAAGCATTATCCTAGAGTAGTTTTGATAAGGGGCCTAACAGCCACTTGTGCGCGTTAAAACCAGTTTTGCAAACATTTAAAGGTAAGTTTTATACACTCACAAACTAATTTATGATATTTCTGTGCTTCCAGTAAAACAGGTCGAGAAGATCCTGTGATTTTCTGCACGGCGATTCTCATCCAGAAATAATAACTGGAACTTAGACATTTCTGGAACTGTAGATGACAGGAACTGTAGAGGTAAACTGGACTGTGCCCAGATCAGACTACAATATGAGGTCTTTTATAATCTGATCACACCTTTTATGTTCGGACATATTTGAGTCGTACTGCGCATCCTGGGTAATTGATGCATCTTTGTATCTATCAATAATTTTTAAGATAAGTTTGATTCATCTTTGGCTTAAATGCGAAAGGATTTCAATAGTAGCAAGTTTGTCCATCTTCAATTCTAATTAAAGTATAGGTAAAAGTAACTACAGTGTTGTTTGGATTATGCAAATATTAACTCTATTCTTTTTCTGTTTTCATTTTATGAGAGCCTCGCCACTGTGGTCAGCCTTGGGTGTGGTTTCTTGGTGACTGCTTCATTCACAGGGCATTCATGGTAGCGGAGATGAATTCGGCACTCCTGAGTGGCTTCGTGGTGCTTTTGCTTGTATTTTCGGACTTCCTGAATACTGTTGATGGGCTGTGTGTGGAGAAATTTTGATAGATTGGAGCAGTTTATTTACATTCTTACTTTCGGATGTCTTTAAAATTGGTTGCAAACCCGATGTTTGTAGTATATTATTCCACATAGGTTTTGAGATATAAGCGACATCCAGAAACCTATTGGATTGGTGGTTATGCAGTAGTTGAACAAATTTGGTTAATTTTTATGCGACTCCCAGGAAGTTTAGTTCCATCAATTTGTTTATTGTTTTACGGTTACGTTAACTGCTGGAAATCAATTTGATAAAGTAACGGTTTATCATGTACGACATTTTGTTGAAGATGTCGCAGCTTTTAGACAACGACTGAAGATCTGCTGTTTAACTGTAAAAGTGCAAATAAAAGCTTATCAAGTCACTAACAGAACATTGTTGTCTTCTTGTCTTGTTCCTACTCCCATGTTCTTATTGTGGTATTATTGCCGTTAATTTTTTTTTACAGCCTTTAAAATATTGCTTACGTACACGAACAACTGAGTTCATCCTATATTTCTGTTTCTTTCGAACAAAACAGATCAAGAAGGTCCTGTGATTTCGTGCCCAGCAAATGTTCACATAAATACTGAGACTGGACTTGCAACTGCAGAGGTGAATTGGATTGTGCCTGTCCCGAAAGATAATTCCGGTTCAGTTAATTTAACCTCGTCCATTGATCCCCTGACCCCACCCATAATGTTGGACATCGGAAGTCATGAAATCACGTACACTGCAACAGACGGCTCTCTGAATGCTGCAAGCTGTAGTTTTTTGGTGCACATCACAGGTAAGTGTCACCTCGAACTCAAACGTAAGTACCAGAGATGTATTGACTCTCATGTTACCAAGATCTGACTCGGTGTTTCGTGTCTCGATGGTAGCCGAAAATTATGTCTGAAAGCCCCATCCCAATATTGGCAAGATGAAAAACATAATGTTCACAGATTTACATATATACCTTATAATGATGGTGGCAACATTCCTTGAAATATTTCTGCCTGAAGTGTTATTGATTTGAGTCAAATAATAAATGAAATAAGATCCAAAGACAGTTTCCATCTCAAAGAGACGAAAGAAAAATCCACCTATATGAATGCGTACAAAATGCTGAATGCATTTTTACCGTAAAGGAAACAACGAAATGAGCTGACATTTTCACAGGTTGGTTTTATCACATTATTATATCTTAATTTGTGCAAAGAATTGAAGCATTTACAGTCAGTTTACCAATGTTGAGCTGGGGCTTTAAACAACAGCAAATTTGATTTTTAACAACAGTACTTTAGTTCCTTACTTCCTTACATTTATCCACCATAGCTGAGATCAAACAAATGGAAACGTGCTCGCGTGACGCAAAGCACGCAATGCTCTGCCATCGATAATGTCTTCACGGACCTCAGTGAGGGCGCTTGTGGGTTTGAATCCCAGTCATTACACTTGAATCACTGACCAAGACACTTAACTACAATTGCTTCTCTTCACCCAGGAGTAAACGGGTTACTCTGAGGGCAGAGATGGTTCATGTGCATTGGTTTAGCTTGGTATGATTTTACTTGGAAGCACAAGGGATCTGAGATGATTTAAGGAATTAAATAAATGCCAAATGACGGTGTATTATTAGAGAGGTTAAGCTACACGTTTTCATGTAACCGTACGAGTAACGTGAACGTTTCTGTTTCTATTTCTGTAGCAATCTGCAAGAGACCTCAAAGGTACATTACCGCAGATTTTCCATGCGTTGGCTCGACCATAGACGTCTAGGCTATAATGTCTAGTCATTTTATCATTCGATATAAGTTATGGCTCGACATACACATACATACGCGTCACACGTAGACGTTATGCAAAAACATGTAATCTTATGTTCATCCACCGTAAACGTCATCACTAACGGATACCGGCGCTATTCATGTCCCTTATTGTTATACTAACATTATTTAATACGATCCTTATAAATATTAATTTTCCAGAAGCACCTACGGGTTCTCTAGGAGTTGTTGTTGGAGTTGTTATCAGTATTGTAATTCTCCTGATTGTCGTCTTCGTCTTGGGAGCATTTATTCGAAGAAGACGTAAACGTAGCAGAAATGGTGGGTGAAGCGTTCAACTATAGTCTCACACTCGAAACACTATTTCAAAGAGATCTTTGAACTGGAAAACTTAAAATTGACTTCATATCGATAACATACTTAATTATAATGCGGTGTACTTTTCTTTGCTTTATTTATTATCATTATCATTATTATTATTATTATTATTATTATTATTATTATTATTATTATTATTATTTAATCGGAGGTTTTGCCGCAGTAAGTATTTTCTTTTTGATAATTATCAGTTCAAAAACGTCTGGTCGATGTAATAATTTTGCGCCTATTGCATAATAATGTAGGCTAGATATGTTGGTAAAAAACGAATAGTATCTTGTTCAATTGTGAAATTTATTTATGAAGTTCATGTATACATTTTAACAATGTTTGTATCTTTCCAGAACCGGGGAATGTTCTATCCCTAGAGTGAGTACAGTTTTGTTTCTGATTGTAAATATTTATTTATTTATTACGTGCTATCTCTATTAGGAGCCCTTGGTATGCCATTTAATTTCCAAGTATCTTGTATGAGGATAAAGATTAGATGCATTCTTGAAAACATTCTTATCGGGCGTTGGTGTTTTGCTCAACTAAGACTGGTCAAACGCAACTCGATATAGTTGTACAAGAATTAGGGAAAGATACTCTAAAAATAGTTTCAATACCCAAAACTTCATTTGCATATCAAGGACTCCCTGCCAGCTAAATTATTTCGTTTCCTCGAAATATTGTTTCCATCCTTCGAAATAATTACATTTCGTTCCCTCTAAACAATATTGTTTTTCTTCGAAATGATATTTCGTTTCCTCAAAATACTCCTTTGACCCCACGATTTACCATATTTCGTTCGCTCGAAATAGTATCATTCCCTCGAAAAGTATTTTGTGTCCTTCACCTGCTGTTGTGTTCAAAGAAACATATTTTCGAACGAACACTGCGTTTCGTAAAGCCGAGTAAATCATTCATTTCATTCTTTTGTTTGTTTTGTTTTCTGTTATAGAACACTTGATAATCAAGAAGAAGGGAAACTGTCCACTGACCGTGGTAAGGATTACATTGCATCCCGTAGCCTGGACAATATTCCATCCATAAACAAACACCCCAAAACACAGAAACAAAATTATAGGTTTTTGGCAGGATTCATTAAAATTTCACTAATTTTTGTGCGTATGATGCAAGATAAAGTATCGAGATCATGGGCCGAGGACACCTGCAGTACCCATCCACCGTTTACATTAAAGAATAACCGCAACATATCATAGGAAACCCTTTGGAAATATTTCAAAGTACTTCAACAATAGGAAACTGCATTGACGATATTTTTTTACTTTTTCAAAAAGAAAGACGCCACAATTAATGTGTTTTTACAGACCTGATGAACCTCTTTACAAAAATTAAAAGACTGCTCTTCTTTTTTATATCCTTCTCGCACTCGGCTGCGTTCGGGAGGCCAACAATAATCGTAAAAGATTGGACATTGGGAAGTCTAATCCTGTGGACAAACACTTAATGGCTAGTTATTATTATTTAAATGTAAAAAGGATAACAAATCATAATATTTTCGGATTGAATTGTATCGTATTAGCTATTGATTTAAACATGAGTGTCCATGCAACTTTATTAACTCTTGTAAGTAAGGTTGAAACTGCACAACGAACGACGTTTGCTTATCTTTGAACTATAGGCATGGAGTTACCACCCATACCACCGTCAACCTCAGAGCTCGGAGGCTGCAGTTATGTTAACTTACCGAGTTCGATTATGGAATTTCCTCGGAAGGATCTGCGCACCATAAAAGAGCTTGGACGCGGAGCCTTTGGCCAGGTTCTTCTTGCTGAGGCAAACGGAATCCTGGTGACATCAGAGCTTACCTTGGTTGCAATTAAAACTCTCAAAGGTAATTGTAAAACAAGTATAGGCCTAATATGGATTAAAAGGAAAAACAATGTTAAAATCTTCCACTAGTTACAAAAACATAGACATGACTCCAATTTGACCTCGTCTTGCTCTCAAAACCAGAAGTTAAATTGAAAAATATTCGCTATTAACTGAAAGTTACAAAACCGTGTTATATGGTGTACCGCAATGTGGTGAACTGAGAAGTAACTCTGGTCATTATTGCGTCACTAGGTGTATCAATATTGAAGGAACAGCTTTGTGTTCGTCCTCTGGACAAACACTTAATGTCTAGTTACTATTATTCAAATGTTGTAAAAAGGATATCAACATAAACTTTGCTGAATACTAATGATGTGTGCAGTATGATATAGGCTGTGTATTCATATAGCTGGTCCAACCAGTGTTTTATTCCATGTTTTTTTTTGACAGATGGTGCGGATGCCATTGAAAAGAAGAATATGATCCAGGAATTGGAGTTGATGAAGAAACTTCCAGGACACAAGAATATTGTCAAACTTCTAGGGTTTTGTGTTCAACAAGGTAAAATCATAAATTAGGTGTACATGAATACGGTTATATAATACACTTCAGAGTCTGAAAAGAGCGTTCCTGTAGTACAGTCTGGTGGAGCACTGTTATTTCATTTAACACCAAGTAAGATAATTAAGAGTTAGCGAAGACTAGACTTTTTTTAAAAGAGCAAACTGTTCACAATTACCAAATCAATGTTTCAGCCGAAAGATCACTTTATGCTACATGTCACCTTTTTACCCAAATGCATCAGATCCTCTTTACATCATTGTTGAGTACATGTCCAAAGGTAATCTAAAAGACTTTCTGAAAGAGAGCCGGAATAAGAAAGGGATTGACTACGGTAACTTATCTGCCGGCAGTTCGTCACTCACAGCCAGGGACCTGATGAATTTTGCTAATGATGTAGCAGATGGGATGACTTTCATATCGTCACATAAGGTACATGTGTTGAAACCTAATTTTTGGTGTGACCTACTATTTGATGCAACTGACATTATAAGTATGACGTTTCCACTGATTTGAAATCAGCAGCACAAGAAGGGGAAAATGATTGAAGACCCGTGATGATATTTTTTTTCTCATCTATGATTTGAATATTGAAATTTGAAGTTATCTCCCTGATTCGAAACACTCACCTTTTTATATTCTTTTGATGTAAAACAAATAATATACAACTGTATTGGTGACTCAATTGACACCGAATATTCTCACTTCGGCCGGTTTTTTTTTCACAGTGCATTCACCGCGACCTAGCTGCCCGTAATATTCTCATAGCTGAGGACAAGACTTGTAAGGTGTCTGATTTCGGACTCGCTCGAGATGTGATAGACAATAAAGCATACGAACGACAATCAGAGGTATGAATCAAAAATCGAATTAGAACACAAATATACTGCGTTTTTTTATTGAAGGGTAAACTAACCGCGAGGAATCACAACTTTGGTTGGGTAACTAGCCCTTTTCGAAACCATGACTTGGCAGTGACGTACCAGGGGAGCAAAGGTGGAAGCTGCCCCTGTGGAACATCTTGCCCTCCTGCTTGCCCCCGTCAGCCTCTGGACACCGTGAAATTGGCTTTACTCAGACACTTGTAGCCCATGTTTGTCTGTCAATCTTGGGAGCAGCAGTTACTTTACAACAGGTGATCTTAAAAGTATGCCCACAAGCCCATATCTGTTTACATATGTGGCATAACCCTGCAAAAAAAGATGCTGGCTGCGCCACTGCAACTTGGTCTTGAGCTTAGGCTAAGGCTAATGTTAGGCTCCGTTGAATACGTGCGATTTCCTGACGGGGCTTCAAACATGTGGCCAAAGCCAAAGCCTAAGCTCATGCCTGCCAACTGTGATTTCGAAAGTGCATATTTCTGAGGCGATCAATTCATATTGTTAAAGTTGGTGTCCAATGCTTTACTATGCAATACGATAAGATAGATGTTAATATTTGCATCGGGGGAATGAATATAAATTTCAATTTGCATTTCACCGATGTGCTTTCGACAGGACTCGAAAGCACTGAGTATACAGTGCTTAACACACATCGGTGAAAGGCAAATTAAAATTTATATTCATTCCCCCGATGCAAATATTAACATCTACCTAATTGTTTGCGGTACCTGCCGCTAATAATACTGGATTCGAACTGGCCCCTCGTCACCGGGCGTGCTCGGTGGTCTAGTGGTTAAGACATCTGCTCTATTCATGCGGGAGTCGTGGGTTCGAATCCCACCCGAGTTGCCTGTGGAATTCCACTGGACTCAAAAGCACTGAATATTACAGTGCTTACAATACGATAATTCCAAAAATCGGTGAGATCAAAACATTTATACTCCTAAGGCAAAACGGATGGTTTTTAGAAAGGGGGAACTTATATACGTTTTCAGTGCTTTCTTTACAACTTATAATTTGTTTTTTTTAATACTGTTAAAATGTTTTTGATAAACGACGTTGTCGTTCCCAGGGTCGGTTACCACTTCGATGGATGGCACTGGAGTCGGTTGTTGATGACGTGTACACAACTCAGAGTGACGTATGGTCATATGGTGTACTACTATGGGAAATCATAACCTTGGGTTAGTAATAGGGATGATAAACAATTTAATTCCATCTGAATCACCAAAGCTTGAATACAGGATTGATATTCAGCCAATTTTGTTGTTATTAGTGTCACTCTGAAAGCTTACTGGTTATGAAATTCATACCATAATCATCCAATCTTCCAAAGAAATATTTCTGTCTGAAATACTGTCAAAGTTGAGAAAAATATAAATTGAAGACCCATTTTAAACTCGATTTAACAATCGAAATTAAGGACAGTGTGTTTACATGCTGAAGTGTGCTTGGTTTGCTCCATTTTCTCCTGACTTTGCTGACGGATTGAGCCCAAATGTTGACAGTTTTTTTTTCATGTATAAATTGAGTCACACAAAGTAAGAACACTGCACTATCAGTTTTACCAATCCTATATTGTACCTTTATTAAGTCAATGGAAATATCTTTTTCGAGATTTTCTTAAATTTAAATTATTAAATAATAGGGTTTTTTTGTCATGAATTTATTTGCTCTATATAACTTAAGTTTAAACCATGTTCGTGGTCGTCCTAACAGGTGCCAGACCATATCCAGATATGAGTGCTAAAATGATGGTTAAAGAACTCAGGAAAGGTTACCGTATGCCCAAACCAAAAGGTTGTCATCAAGAACTGTAAGTATTCCTCATTATTTTGGTGTGTCACTTTTTGCCCACTTTTTCTAGACATTACATTAGCAGGCGGTAATGTACAGGTGCTTGTGAGACAGACGAGACACGCTGCATTTGTGGTCACTATTTAATGTCAAAACATCCATTATAATTGGCTGAGTGGTTTCTTTCCCTGCCTTTCACCTCTGTAGACCCCAGTTCGAATCTCAGCTTGGAGCCATGCATGTGGATTGGGTTTTCAGTCCCCATAATGAGTGCCTGGGTTTTCCTGAGTTTGGGTTTTCCTCCCACATCTAAGTCGTTTCTCCATCATCTTCTTTACCAAGGTATCTTCTGGCCCATGGGTCACAGTGCTAGTCGTATTTGATGGTCCCTTGGTTTCATTACCAGAAAGATATTATAACAATAGTTTGTTCCTCCCTTCAGATATCGGATGATGCTTAGCTGCTGGAAGAAGCGTCCAGAAAGCCGTCCAACTTTTGAAATGATCAGTAAAGAGTTAAACAGATTAATCCTCGAGGAAGGGGTAAGCATATATATATTTGTCAGGATTTTTGATAAAATGCATGTACTTAGCACCCTCTCTTTTTTCCATGATTCAAAGAAATGTTAGTGAATAAAATTGTTGAGAAAGATCACATGTGAATATTTCCTGAAATATTGAAACAGTTTACAAGTTATTCAAGGAAATTTATCACAATGCTTCCACTATTTTGCTTGGGTTTGTAGACCAAATAAATGAGATGATACTTTGAAAATGTTACTCAATAATTTTGACATTCAAACAAAGCAAAATTTACAGCTTTTTGTTGTAAGCTTTTATTTTAAATATTGTTTCCCTTCAAAGTATATTACCATTTGTTTTGTAGGATTATGTAGTGATTACTGACTACGAAGAAATATTCTACGATAACGCCACAGTGTCCGATGACTCAGGCGAAAAGGTGTAGTCACTTCTCACCTCTAGCACTTGTGAATGAGGCCGGGACATAACAGCTGAACTGTTAAAGCACACATAGGAGGGAGCGGGCGTGTCGCTGTGCTCCCAGACATAACTGTTGTTTTCTACTGCGCCCGTATACCCCGACCAAGAACCTGGATATTCTTTGAGTTTGTCACTTGACCCGATCCACATTGCTGCAAAGTATGGGCCTTTGCGGTGGAGTGTAAACCGAGTGTCCCATAGCCTTTCGACAAGGCCTTCATGGACAGCTGTGTAGCTGCAAAGCGACTGTAGCGAAAACCAAGTCGGCGCGCACGACGATTGACGAAGCCAGGAGGCATTTTACAACTGATTAGAAGTTTCGAATGTTTCTCTTTTTCTCTCTCGATTTTTGCTACCCTCACAGGGTAGCAAAACTCCCAACCAATCATCACCGGTGGGGTCAGCACACATTAACCTGGTCCACATTGTGAATGGTTTTTCTTTCGGCACTTTAATTATTTGCGTAAAATGTATTAATAATTAACATTTTAAACTTTATGAAAAATTCAACAACAAAAACGCAAAATCAAGTTGGAAAAGGCATCGCTCCCGTGGCTTCGCGGCTAGACAGCTTTTCTTAACCACAGGCCTTGACGAAAGGCTAAATGACCATGTGCCTCATATACTGTAGAAATCATAGGCAATTTGCATAATATTTACATATCCCCGAGATGTACACGTTGGTGTGAATTGTATGATCAAGCTTAGTTGTCAACCACTTTTACACTACAGTCTAAAACCAAATTGTTTGCCCATGTTTATAAGTAGTATAATTTTTTTTATCATTCTGCTTTTGGTTTTATTCTGTTATTAATTCAACCGATGGAAAAAGAGAGTCTAAAACAATAACCTTGTGTATCAAATATATATATATTTATTATATTGGCCATTATATCCAAGTTGACATTTACAAATTTGTACTAAATTTGAAGAAATAATTATTTCTTAAATATCAAAATATCAATATATTTTATTGTGCTATTATTTCAAGCATCCGATTTGATTGCGCGTCGTGGCTGGGCTTTCTAGGTCGTCGATCTCAAGTTCTGATTGCTGAGTCATAGGAGTGTCGCTCAGAATCCCGGTCGTGAGACTTTTGTTTTTGAGCTTAACTTTAATTGCTTTTCATCCCCATGTGTAAGTGGTTACATGCGTTGTATTGTTCATGTGAATCATCAGCAACCAGTGCGCCAAGTTGGCAAACGGTGCTGCATATTCCTAAGGAGTTAAGATGGTTTCAGGAATGCTAAGGACCCGACAAACAGGGGTGATAATATAGGCATTTTACATTGACGCCATACAGGCGCCATCTTAGAGGTAATGCGATGATGAAACAATGGAAACGCACACAGTTGTACGCGGGGCGCCAATGATGAGCTACCTTCTTTTGACCTCTACCCGACAGGGCCCTACTCAAATGACGTCATCTTCATAATATATTATTGTAAGGAACCGTGAGGGGCCCATCTATCATTGTTATTATCCAATGAACAACTATTTGTTACCATATAACTTGTATTGTTATTTCATGCACATATTATTTTATGTCTATGTCAAAATCAGGCGCTTGTTGGAAGAAGTGAAAATAAATTATAAAGCACGATGTCAATGACTTTACATTCTATATGTTGAGAAATACTCATAGTTATGCGTTATTTAGAAGTTCAGATTCTCATCCATTTGATGAGCATATAAACCAAGTTTCCAGTTTTGCAGTAAGTGCCTGAATTTGACATAGAGAATTACATATCCAATGTAACTTGGACAGTCATAGGAAATATGAAATTTAAGTTGTTATTTTTGGAGTGGAAATTCATTTTGGCAGAAAAGATTGGTATTTACTCAGTACAGTTGTGTAAGACAAGTATTGAATGGAACAAGATTCATTTTAAAAACGGACATTAACTTTTAGACACACAGACGATGTACAAACTATGCATACTTTAAGCCAGACCATCTCAAAAACAGTAAAACTTATAACAAAAAACAGAAAATATTAATTAAAAATAATGAAAATCTAAATTACTCAGTCGAAGCAAAGCATCTAAGCTAATTATTAATATGATATAATTCTATGCAGATTGTAAAGGCAAATATACTGTATGTTACCCTCGCCACCTAAAAACAATTTTAGACAATAATGTGGATAAAAATAATTATATTGAAACTTACATAAAAACGGTAATACAATGAAAGAAAATGTGGTGCAGAACCTTTGCTAATACTTTATGTGATGCCTGGTTAATCAATAACATTCCATCAATGGAATCATGGTACACACAGTACCGAGGTAAAGGGATTGTGCCTTTGATGATACCAGCATGTATAAATTTGGCACGCATAATATGTCACGAGAAAGATATTTGGCTATAGGACAATCACACATTTTGTCCCTTGAAAACAATACAGGTAGAATAACAAACAATTGCAGCCATTTTGAAAATTATGAAACTTCCGTGTTATATTCTACCAGTATTTTTTTCAAAGGACAAATCTGCGATGGCCCGATAGCCAAATATTTTTCTCACGACATACTTTGCTGAATGTGTTCCTAATTCCAAGCTTTAATCGTCAAAGGCAAAACCCCCCAAGTAGATCCCATATCTGCCCAACTATATAATTGTCCATTATAACAAACCAAAACTGACTATTACCAAACAAAACACAATTAAAATAATTTCACTTCGAATAGTTCTTAAAAACACATTAGGTCTTCCCAAAATGTCGACGCCGAGCCTTATATACAGCCCGAAACATCCCCGGAATCCTACCAGCCTTTTTCCCGGCTGCTCCATCCCTGTATTTTTATGTTGTGGGTTTTATTTCTCATCATTTGAGGGTGAAATGGGACGGTGGGGGAAAGAAAGAAAGAAACTGAAAGTTGCAGTTTGGAGCTGAGAAGGTCTGATTTAAAAGATTAACCCAAATTTACAGACAGAACAAAACAATTTGCAAACGTTTTTCTGAAGTACATGTGAGCAGCCCAAAGGATGCGCGCTGGCACTCATGCTTTTGTCTTCAAACAAAAGGTTTGTCCAAAAGTCGAGGATTAACTCTGCTCGTTCTTTCTCACTGTGGAGGATTTTGGTAGTCATTATGCATAGAAATCTTCAACCCCGTCTATTGGTCGACAAACTCTGCTTTGTTCTTCACCAGGTGTTTCTATTGTTATAAATGCTCCGCAGAGCGGGAAAGACTTTGCATTAGAGGAATGTGAACCTTATAGTTGGCTGCATTGAGTGGTCTTCCAAGGGATTCTAAGATGGTGTTCCCCTGGAAAGAAGTGTCCATAACCGCGTGTTCAAGCTTTATCTACCGAGGTTGTTGTGTAGTGTTTTTGAGGGCTTGCTAAAACCTGAAAATGTTCAACTTGTGAATTGGAGTCGCCCTGTGGACCGTGCAAACGTGTCCACACCCTAGTGTTCATGTTCCAGTTTGTGAAAGCGACATTTTATTCTCTATGAAGGACATCTCGTCAAAGTAAAACTTATTGCATTGGGTGTGTGCGTGTGTGGGTGTATGTTGTCTATGGATCCACTGTGGATGTTCTTTGGAAGGCGTCGTCAAATGAACGTCAGGGTTCTAATGAGGACTTCGAACGGTAAGCAAAGCCATTTTTTATCGAGTTTCCTTTATAGGTTTTCTTTGCACTTTGTGGATGTTGTTTGGTAAAGTTCTTTCACATTGATGTATTCTTTTGGGGAGCTGCTGTAGTAGAATGCGAGCCTATGTAATACCGATTTCGTCCGCTGGGCCGTCCGCATTCAGGAGATGTTAAAGTTGTAGCATCAAGCTTCAACATTTATGTTTTGAGCTGTTTTATGGAATCTAAAAGCCCCATATGAAACCATTACACAGTGGCAGCTATGTGTTATGTTGATCAACTTTTTTTTTTTTGCAGAAATAATATAGTTTTTATTACATTGTTAAGCATTGCCCTCGCCTCGGGACTTTAAATAGCCAATTTCAGACAAAACATGCTGAATGTTGGTGTTTTAAACTAAATTTGAACTGCCTTGCAACATCACAGCAGACATAAAGATTTTAACAAATAAAAACAAAAAGGAATGACTTTGCCACCAATTCCAGTTGAAAGACCTAAAACAATGGAAACTTTGAATGGCTATTTTTCCTTATTGCAATGGTACTCACTTGAAACTTGAAACAAATACTGCTACTGACATGCATATGTATATGTAAAGATAAAACTCACGAGTAGGTAACCAGTTCAAGCTGAAGATCTAAAAAATTGCAATTGTTGAATGGCTTAACTTTCTCCATGATCTCCATAAGTACCTGTAATTTTCATTATGTAGATGCATCTTCTCTGGTAAATTTTTGTCTTTGATGACATGCCAAAGCTGAGAATGAGAGATACATGTAAGCATTTGTTTTTATTGTGTGCTTTAGACAATGAAAGAAGCTATCCTTTATCCCTTATCGAGCTATCCCCTTAATTTGTGAAGAACTGTACCACTCTTTTGTGATGAAAAATGTTCTCTGAAGATATCTAAGATGCTGGTCAACATCATTCAATTCAGTAGCACATAAAATACAAATGATTTTGTATTTTGTCTCGCTGAGTGACAGTGTGCCACACCGTCCATGATTACACACTCTCGAGCCTACCAGACCATCATTTGTTCCTCAAGTATATGTTTCTTTCCCTCGGCAGCCCTCCCCATCCTAGGCCCTTTTGCCACATTTTAAACCATGTAAGCAGTGGTCAAGTGCATGCTTGATAATGTCCTTACCCTATTGAACTTCAGTTGATCAAAAGGATCGGGTTGTTTTAAATAGTCATTGTTCCTCTATCGGGCGATCCGCAACTCACCAGGGCAGCTTTCGCTGTTCTAGTTAAATTTGGTAACGAAAGACTGCAATTCTTCAGTGGTCTTCATATAATTACATGCTATTGGTGCAGTCATTGATACCCTGAAGTTTATGTTAAGTCATGTAAAGTCTGAGCTGACAAACACAATTGGCTTGTTTCAGTTGTAATGTTCTAATTGAAATATTCAAGTAATGTACGACAAGTTTTAAGTTGTAAATCTAGGAAACGTACCGAACCCGACCGACAAAATCTGTTTAAATGAGTTACTCTTTAGGTCGTCATGTGTGGTTTGTCAACTTTTTTATCATCTAACGTAATAACCAATAGAGCAATGTTAAAGATCTGTAATAACTATGAAAGCCATGCCACGGCTTACCTAAGTGGATTAATTGCGTATGAAGACCCTCACAAAACCAGTGAAATGTTGAGCAACATTAAGATGCTTGAATATGACGCCTTTCTACCGTCACAAGCTAAGCTTTCAACAGGGGAAGGCCCCAGATTGTTAAATCTGCATCCACTTAGTGTTTGGTGCACGCGGTTGTTCCATTTTTTCCAGATTGTTTCAATTTATATAGGCTATATCTTGAAACAATCTAACATTAATAATAAAATAAAATATGACATTTTGGTTTAATTTGTACAACTTTTAAAAGAATTTCGTGTATTTGAAAACATCTTTTTTGTCTCCTCATTTTTTTTTTACATTTTGTACCACTCAATCACATTTAAAATGTAAAAATGATACTGGAACATGTGGTTACATTGTTTATTGTCGCTAGCAGAGCTTCTATTAAGCTACATCACAATCCATATACAAACAACTGTTTATATTTAAGCTCAATAAGACTTCCAAATGATTAGTAAATAACAAAAACTAGTTAGTTTTACAAGCAAATACAAGTTGTTAATGTTTACAATGATGAAAATACTTTATATAGGTTTTGCATGGTGAGGTATCAATGTATATTTGGTTTACTGTAACACCATGTGATTATATCTACTTTGCACCATACAATAGATTGTTCTTGTGAGAACTTGTCCTGCTATTGTTCTACTACCGCGGAGTGGATTTCGCAATTCGGGGGACAACTTAGTTCTGAAAAGAACTATCCTGCTTATTAAGTTCTACCCGGGGAGGTAGGAAATCGGCCGGGACTACTACTACTTTTGCTTTTAGTGGATCGAGGGGACTTCTTGGATAACTCCACTGCCGCGGATCGAGTTTTTTAATTGGTCTCAAAGTTTCGACTAGCTTGCTCTGGTCATCGACAGAATAAGCAGGACAGTTCCTCTCAAAAGAAGGTTGTCCCCAAAATTCCGCAGTAGTAGAAGAATAACTGAACAAGTTCTCACAAGAACAATCTACTGTGTACAGCACAGTAGATATAGTCAAGTTACCGCAAGTCAAATATACGAAAATACTTTATTTAATAAACTCACTTAATCGAACCTACATAAATGCCAAACAAACAAGACAATTTTGTTTTCTATTACTCCACAAACCTAGAAAATCACGGAGAATCTGTTTAACAAAAAAGTGGTCATTTGAACGCGCCATGTTAGTTTAAAAAGATAGTCCTTGGACAGGAAAGATGCAGAATATTGAGACATCAAATGAGGAAAACAATATGACAATCTATGCACAATAAGTTTTCAAATGAGTTTTAAAGCTGGTATATGCAGTGAGTTGGAGTTTGGGAGGGGGTTCATTCCACAGGGATGGACCAGAGAGTCAGAAGGGTCGGGTTCTTCATGAGTGGCGTGGCGTGGAATGTGAAGAAGCTTATTGTTGGATTATCCGAAATGATGTACATGTGTGGTGCTGACCCCGAGCCTAATCTTTTTGTACATTGTCTTATACTATCATTATTTGTTTTTACTTCATTGGCACTGAAGTCTTTTAAGTGAACAGACCCAGTGAACAGACTAGACAGTTTAGCTAGCGTGTGGCCTCAGTCCTCCCACATCCTCTTCTCCTATGTCACTCCACAACAAACTGTTTGGACTTCGAAACGAATGGGATGCCTGACCCAGTGACAAGCAATTGTTGTTTGGGCCTACCGGTCCCAGTCCTTCACAATCATTCACTTTGGCAAACCAATACAATATTTGGGTAAAGGTTAACTTTCAGATTATTAAATCTGACTCACTAGATAACCGATAAAAAAAAAATAGTGCGAAAAAAAGTTAAGTTCACCCAACTTCCCCTAAAATTGTTGGCAAACAAAAATAAAAAGAAAGAAAACTATCAACCTGTACACACCTTATTTTGTTATCTTTTCACCTCAATAGGAAACACGACTATCTGTTTGTTTGGCCTAATCAAATGAAACTACTATTACACTACTGTTGTATATAAGCAAGACAATAGCTAGGTTTAATCAATCTCAAAAAAATTCAAAAAAATTCCAAACCACGGCTTAAATTTTGCACAATGAATGTTCACAATAGTGTTCAAAGCAGAGGTACTTGTCAATACCGTCTACGAATTGGGCCATTCTTTAAAGCCGCTGATTATAAATTGGCGATTAAAACACCTAAAATGACGAAACTTCAATGCTTTTTTTAATACTACAGTTTTCAAGAAACGTATCATGACATTGTAAGTATTTGTTTTGCTATATTGTTGCTTTGTTTTTGTTTTTACAATATATTAGGGCTTTGCTGTAAAGGAGCGTAATTCAAGGAATGGTATGGAATGAAGTGCAAACTTGAAGAGCTGTTTTTAAAGCAATAACATTTCGCTCACATTGTGAAGTTCAAAGAATTCTGTACACCACGGTATTCACCTTTAGACCTCAGCTAATAACCACTAATTACCTTGCATTACATTACAATGCGACTATAGGCCTACATTGTACACATAATTACTTGTTTATATATACGCACTACATTGTATGCTCCACCGCAAGAGAACGCAGATTTGGAATTAAACATTAATATTTCAGAAAGAGACTCAAAATAATAAGACAATATTCATAACGCCCATTATTTTATGACCTGCTCAAGACATTGATAATGCTTGAATTGTGAGACATTATGAAAGAAATTGTCCTATCGTAGACTTAATACAGCAATATGTTTTTTCTACACCTTACAGGCATGTTTAGAGCCACTTTATTTACAAACAAAGACAAAGATTTTTTTTTTTTTTTTATTTATTTACAGAATTAATGTTCGTGTTAAAAAGGGCTGAAACATGCTTAATTGGACTGTTTACTACTTTTAAATGCCATAATTATTACATTCACTGCATTAATATCTGTTGGGAAACTGCAGCCCAACTATGTAAATCTACATGTGTAAACAAATTTAATCAAATATAATTTACAGAACATTTCACCACTATTCTACGATTAAAAAATTATTCTAAAACGTGAAAGTTGTATAAATTTCAGCCTGTGATCCCCAAAAAGAACCATGCTGAAGAAGTTCATTGTTGGATAATCGAAGCTGTCTGTGTGCTGCATGAATATGTATCTTCTTATTCGAAACTTTATTTTAACAAATGTAAATGTGTGGTGTCGACCCCGAGCCTAATCTTTATGTACATTGTCCCATACTATCATTATTTTTACTTCATTGGCACTGAAGTCTTTTAAGTGAACAGACCCAGTGAACAGACTAGACAGTTTAGCTAACGTGTAGCCTCAGTCCTCCCACATCCTCTTCTCCTATGTCACTCCACAACAAACTTTTTGGACTTGGAAACGAATGGGATGCCTGACCCAGTGACAAGCAATTGTTGTTTGGGCCTACCGGCCCCAGTCCTTCACAATCCTTCACTTTGGCAAACCAATGCAATATTTGGGTAAAGGTTAACATTTAGACTATTAATCTGACTCACTAGATAACTGATTAAAAAAAATTAGTGCAAAAAAAGTTAAGTTCACCCAACTTCCCCTAAAATTGTTGGCAAACAAAAATGAAAAGAAAGAAAAATGCCAACCTGTACACACCTTATTTTATTTTTGAAACACGACTGTTTGTTGATCTGTTTGTTTGGCCTAATCAAATGAAACTGTTACACTACTGTTGTATCTATGCAAGAGAATAGCTAGGTTTTATCAACCTCCAAAATATTCTTAACAATTCCAAACCACGGCTTAAATTTTGCACAATGAATGTTCATAATGATCAAAGCAGAAAAACTTCTCAATACCGTCTACGAACTGGGTCATTCTTTAAAGCCGCGGATTTAAATTGGCGATTAAAACACCTAAAATTACGACACTTCAATGCTTTTTTTAACACTATAGTTTTCAAGAAACGTATCATGACATTGTAAGTATTTGTTTTACTATATTGTTGCTTTGCTTTTACAATATATCAGGGCTTTGCTGTAAAGGAGCGTAATTCAAGGAATGGTATGAAATGGAGTGCAAACTTGAAGAGCTGTATCTAAAACAATAACATTTCGCTCACATTGTTAATTTCAAAGAATTCATTACACTACGGTATTCACCTCTATCTAGACTAAGCTAACTACCACTAGTTACGTTGTATTACATTGCTCTTCTATAACCCTAACAACACGACAACTACTTCTATTCTAAGGCGTCGGCACAGGTAGTTCATTCTGCTTTGCCATCTGGTTAATGATGCTACGCCATTCTTCTCTATCCTCAGCCATCCTTGCCAATTGGATTGTTGGCTTTAGGTTGACTGCAGTACAAGAGACTTTGATTCAATCTGTCCATCTTTTGGACAGATTAAAGGGGCAAATTCCTTCTCTGATATAAAATGTACATTTTCATTTACGTCCATTATTCAACACGGAACTTACGGCTTAATCCCAACCCCATCCCACCCTAACCCAGAACGAAGCAATAATGACCGTGTCTTGCTCAAGGACGCAAATGTCAAGACTGGGATTCGAACCCACACTCTAAACCAGACCTTGAGTCTGGGGCACAACACTGCTATAATTTTAAAATATCGAAAGTCGACTGTCGATAAGAGGACAAATTGAGCTTCAAAAAATACGAGTTAAATTTTAAATGAGAACTTTATCTTTTTCATTTTGGTGAACTGGTGTGATGCACCATTATACGTAAATGTATACATTTGCGTCTGTGTTCCCATTAATAAACCATTTGTCAATTAAAATATGTCTCTGTGTTTTAAAGAATGCACCCATGTTTGTAGATCTGGTAAATCGAGGACTTGTCTTTGTTCTCTCATTGCTTGGACTTTTTAGCTACGTCTTTATTGGTTTTGTACACGATCTGTAAAAACACACAGAACCCTTAAAGTTCAAGCTCTCGGTGTCAATAGTCCTTATTTTTGACTGCAAAAGGGCGCCCTTTGGGGTCGATTGGGGGTCAAACCATAGAAATAGTGTGGTAAACCTGATGCAATTAGACTTCTAACAAAGCAGTTAATAAACAACTTTTAAGGGTTCTTTTTCTTGACAGTTTACAATGTAATCAGTATAAGATATTTGATTGGAAAATTTGTACTTTTAATATTTGGAAGGATTTTTGTACTTTCAAAATGAAATTAGTATTTCGCCCTCTTGCTGTCAAAAATATGGCCTACTGGTGAACACATTCATTTTAGTAAAAATCTCAATTTCTCCCATTCGCAGTTGTGATTGGTCAGTTCATCATTCGACGTAGTAAACCGTTTTTCCGGAGCCTCTTATAAAATCATGTTGGCTGTCTGTTTACATTTTATAGTAAAATTCACTTCAAACAATTGAAAACGTTACAGACTGGAGATGGTTTTTCATCGGTACAAAAAAAAAGAAGACGAAAAGTAATCAACAACAACAATAACAACAACAATAACAACAACAGATTTATAATCTGATAAGAGAGTGCTGGGTTAATAATCTCAAATATCTGAAAATATCTCATATATAATAAATGTATATCTGAATATCTAAACATCTCAGTTGTAAAAACTGTAGTAATATAATTTCAATAATGTTACGGCTTCTAATACCTTTCCAATCGACATAATCTGAACAAACCCCTGTCCAACCGCGTATCAGTCGTTTTGAACCCATTCTTGCCATCCCTTACCATACCATCATAGGTTTTCATTTTGTTTTCTCTCCTTTTTCTATTTTTACACAGATGTGTGAATTAACAATTATTTATACGGGTACTGGATATACATTTTACAATCAATTAATATTTTACCATGTTTCAGTGTTCATCAACCGCCTCTCAGTGGTTATTCACACCAAAATTGTTAATAAAAGAGTTTTGTAAAACGGCAGAGACACAAGACGAGACATTGTGTGGTTACCAACATCCATATCAAATTATTCTAAAATAATCATGCGGTAGATAATGTGCCATGTACGGATTTCACAAACAATGCTCTAATGCACAAGCTGCTGACAATACTAATTGATTTTTATTTTACACCCTAGTTAATATCTATTCCACCAAGTTCAGATTTCACAAACCTCAACACAAAGCTTCTGCCTTTCTGGGTGGCTGGTGACATATTTATTTTTTAACCACGACTATGACACTTTTTTGCAAGTAGATAAGTGACGTCACAAAACAAGTCCAACAGGAATGTGCACCCTTCCTGCGAACCTTTAAGATCACAAAAATTACTGTTAAACATTATTTATGAAATTTGCCCCAAAAGTATATAGGACTAAACTCGAGATAAATCTCACCTATGAGCAGGTGTACCCAATTCCACTAGCCATCGTCACTTCTTGGCGAGGCAGTCAAGTATTACTGTTCTAATCCCGTTCTAAAGTCGCCTCGGTTATAAGAGTGGATGCTATACATCATGATACCATGATAGTATCACGGGAGGTTTATAAGCCAGGCTGTGATGCTTGACCGCCTTGCTTATAAGTGACGGTGGCTAGGCGAATCGGTTGGCGGGTACTACTTCATGGGCGTGTCACTTTCATGGTCGCCATAATCCCTTGACTTTTTCTTGTTGTAGCAGAAGCAGACCACCGCTATGATTATTCAATTGACGATGAGCACAACTACGACAATGACGATGATTTTCCACATTTCGAGTTTACGAGTTTCTGCTCCCGCTGAAACCAATGAAAAGGGGGGATAAAAAATAGAGATGATAACATAGTTGAAGTATTCAAGTTGTGCATATCATTTGCATAATGCATGTATACATAAACAGCTCCTGCTATTTTTGAGTTTGGGCAGAAAAAGCTCCGCGAAACGATGCAATTTTGATCGTTTTCTCCTTTACAAAATAAGCGTTAAACTAAGGAATGTTTTGGTATCTGTGATGTCTGATTTGCCATTAAAATGAAATAACGTGTCACAAATAGCAACGTTTGAGGCCCACTTTAACGAACACATTCGTAACAGTATGGCACAGCGTTTTGCGCATCCATGTGTCTAGGTATCCAATGGATGAGTGGCTACCTAAAACGGTAACTTGATTCCTTAATTGGAAATCTAATAAAAAGATATAGATAGTTCCCAGTAGACGCCATCTTCACGGGCAAGTTGCATTTTGGCTTGCATATCATTTTGGCTTGCAATAATTTGAGCGCTTGACGCGCCGTCAAGCGCTCAAATTATTAACGCAGCCGCGTTGTTCACTAACTAATCGTGCAATGAGTTTTGTGAAATGCGCGCATGACCGTGTGTTCCAAGTTGCTAGGAAAGATGGCCGACTTACGTCATAATGGGAAGTATCTATTGTTTCAGCGACTGTATGCATCTACCAGCCATATTTTCATTACATGTTCACATTCAGTTTCCCTCTTCGCCTCTCACTGCCTTTAACGAAAACATTCTATGATTTTATTAATATTATAATTTTATTAGTATTTTTTTCTCTTCTTTTGGTCTGCATTCTTGATCATGTTTTTTTTCCTTCGCTACCTCTCACTTGAATCATCTCTGCCTGTCACCGTGATTCAGCACGACACTCCGCATTATGACTGGGGTTAAGTAGATATTTCTCCAGAACATAATCGAAAAGAAAATTAAATTCTAAGTTACCGCCGGAGGTCACGTTGTGATTGACGCAAATGCCGCGTATTGTGCGTCACTGAGCGTTTTGCATGGCGTGCAAATCACAGCACGTGGTCGATGACGTCACGTAACCACATTCTCTAACGTTAGCCAAACCTCGTTCCCATGGGCAGCGCGCCGTATCATCCCCTCTCGTCAATATTGTTTCTTAGTTTGTTTACGTTCCGCACTTACCTGGTCCATCGTCAACACGAAGACGTACACTTTGTCAGAAAACCTTGCTCAGTAATTTGTTCACAAGAAAGGCTCATACCATGCGTGGCGGGCAAGCTTCCATACAAAGTATTTTACAAATAATTATACAAGATCTAAATAAAAACACTGCTTGAATGATGAATGAGTAAGCTAAGAATGAATGAAGGTAGCCTTTTCCATTTTATTAAAATACTTCACATCAAATTAAGAAGCATACTCTAATTGGGTATTCCAAACACACAATGTTACTTATAGACGGATAAAACCTGTCAAAACATTTTTAAATGTCTGCTGATGGCGTACGAGACTCTGGAGGCAAGTTAACACGTTCTGTTTTTAACCCATTCAGTTTCAACAGGGTGTCCGTCTATCTGTTATTTCAGGTGCAGTCTGAGTAAAATATAAATAATTTGCAAATACAAATATTGATCACATCACAACGAAAAAATCAAACGATAAGAATAATCTTCAAGGTTTTGTGTACTCAGTTTCATATGACAAGGAATCAAAAGAGTTGTTTACTTTTTTAAAATTTTGTTTAGATACATGCACAATAAAAACATCGATCGCTGTGAAAAACATTCACAATTAAACAATCCTCTTTAAGGCAGAATACAGGATTGATATTCATCTTTATTTTTTAAATCTTATTTATTTATTTTTCTATTTGTATCAGTCTGATAGCTTACTGATTATGGAGCTTATACCAGTACCAATCTTCCATATAAATATTAATTACTGTTTGAATTAATAAATAAAGGAGAATGGGTTTACATGCTGAAAAGGGTGCACGGTTTTTTCATATTTTCTCCAGACTCGACCAACAAATTGAGCCAAAATTGCACAGTTTTTTATATTATTGAATCACACGAGGTAAAAACACTGCACTATCACATTTACCAATCCTATTTTTTACCTTTAAAGCTGTGATCGATCTTGTGATTATCAATGGGCTACAGATTGGCATAAAGACTGACATTATAAAACTTGATTAGCCTTCTTGATATAGTTGTAATATAAGAATACCGCTAGACGCCATTACGATTTGCACTAAATATTATTACGCGTTTATACTTTATCAATATGCATTTCTTTATTAATGTAACCAACTTCATGTTTCTTGGTGTTCTATTTTGGGGCTGAAAGAAAAACAACGCAGGCTTCCGGTATTTCGCAAACACTCATAGAAGAATTAGAGCTCGTACACGCTCGAATATATTTTGTTTTCGAAAACTCTAATAAGTTTAGATCTTCTTATAAGAATCTATTTTAAGAATCTACCTGTCAAAAGTATTGAAATGTAATTTCACTGAAGTTATTCTAGTTAGCATTAAATCGTGAGCATTAAGGAGCTTTACCAAAACATAAACCTAAACATGTGATCAAAATCAACAAACTATTTTAAAAGTACTATTGTTTATCTTATTTACAGATAGCCTACACTATCAAGCATAAATAATGTACGCTACAGGACGGAACAAAAATAGTCAATTTAATTGATATTAGTTTTTTCAACGCCTTAACGGACGATAGGTACATAAACAATTTCAAAATAACCACTTTCAAAAAAATATTTTATTTAGAGTGATTGTTGGCAAGATAACTTAGTTTAAAAAAATGAGAAATTCCCATATTTTTTGACACAATTTTTCACAAAGTATTAAATCAAGTCAGAAGGAAAGCCGAATTTGGCAAGTCGCTCAAAGCTTAATCTGCATAATATATTTTAACACCCTCAGGCATATTTACACGCACAATGTCATTTGACACCAAAACGTTTACCTCGATTGGTGACCCATTCTGCTAATGAGATCGTGAACTTGTTCCCGATCGGGAAGAAGGAAAAATTTTACTTGGACGGACTGTTATCACTCCAACTACCCTAGGCCGGCCCCGATTAGGCGGCTACGGCCGGCAACGACTGTTGCTAAGTGTGTCGCTATAAGAACGTCCTGTATACTTCAACGCAAGATGGCGCGGCGATCAAGCCGTAGCCGTAGCCGTAGCCGCCAATTTGGACACGGTCTGAATTGGGTGATAAGCTTTTTGTTCGGTATCTCTACTGTGGCGTTCTTTTCTCGACGTCAGTACACCGGCTTGTTTCGAAGCTGACAAACCTCTACGCGAAATGTTAACTAAAACCCCCCATTTCAGGGTTCAATGTTATTTTGTTTCATGACTAAATTGATTTCACAAAATGAGGCTTAGAGTCTTTGCAAATCAAGCCAAAGACAGGTCAGAGGATTTTTAAATACGTAAATTCTCAAAGAAAAAAAATGGCCCATTACATTTTTCGATGGACCTTCACGCTCAGCGCCCAGGATGGGCCAATGAGCAACCTCCTTTTGACATATACGTGAGGGCGCCACACTCAAATGACGTCATAGGTTTTTAGGCTTCTTGTACGTCTTGTAAAGTGGGCGTGGTTTATACGTCACACTTATCAACAGGATCAAGTCTCCAATCGGGAACGTCTTTGGTGACAAAGGTGCCACACCACCATATTTACAACTAACACAGTATTGGATACATTAAACACTACACGTTTTTAGTGATGTCAACCGCGCACGTATAGTCTATGTTGTTATAAGTACTCGGTTTAAATGCGCACACAATTTACAGACATTTTGTCAAATTTTGACAAAATGTACTTGCTACATGCAATATGTATACAGCATTTTATCTAAAAGTCAAAAAAATGCACAAAGGTAACTATTTGACTAAATTGGAAACAAGGAAAGAGACATTTTTTTTATATAGGTCTTACAGACGATTGGACGTAGACTTGCCAATAAAAATATCTGGATAAAATTAGGGAGACGTACACATCGTTTACGATAAAAATAAAGTTTTATAAATAGTAATAAAATAATAATAATAATAAAAATAATAATAATAATAATAATATCAACAAATATGGATAAATAAAACTAAAACTGATGCTACTTCGTTCAAATACAAACGATTGTCCTTTCCTGACAAGTAACGATAATTGGTAAACAAAAATCGCAAATTTTGCCATACCATCGATAACTTGAATAATAACTGCAAAGAACAGATTAACTGAAGATAATCCTCTTTGTATACTTCCAAAAATTTACATAAAATAAAATCTGCACACGAGGAAAAGTATGAACTACTTTTTCTGTACACGAGTGTAAACGGTTTGCTTACAATTTTTGGGGCCCATGTGTCTGTTTGTTTGTTTGTTTGTTTGTTGGGTTGTTTGTTTGTTTGTTTGTTGGGTTGTTTGTTTGTTTGTTTGTTTGTTTGTTTGTTTGTTTGTTTGTTTGTTTGTTTGTTTGTTTGTTTGTTTGTTTGTTTGTTTGTTTGTTTGTTTGTTTGTTTGTTTGTTTGTTTGTTCAAACGTGAGATAAAAAATGACATGAACTGTACAATCATAACATTAACAAAATTTGTGTGTTTTTTGTGTGTGTGCAAAGGTGTAACGACTACAAGCGGCGATTATGTCTGTTATATTTAAATAGTTTTCTGAGTGAAGTTTACTCTTATGAAGTGCTGGATAAATTTACACTAATAAAACACATCTTTGCTTATTTTAAAACGTATTAAAGTAAATGTCTTTGAATGGTTGTAAAGCAATGCATTGTTGCACCTACGGGGACTAGTTTGGCATACAGTGTGCCCTTAATGAGATTAAATACTTAACAGTCTAAAAACACGACAATAACTCGCCGAGTGTATTTCTTTGCCATGCCATCAACCAGTTCGCCTAGCAACCGTAGTTGATCAGCTTGCAACCAAGCATGATTTCCCCGCTTATAAACCTTCGATGATATTATCATGGTATCATGATAAGAGCATCCACTCTTAAGGCGAGGTGGATTGCCTTAACATGATACTCGACCTCTCGCTTATAAGCTACGGCAGTTATCATGAATAACCGCCTTGCTATCGGGCCAGTATTGCTACAGAACGTACATTGAACCATTATATTTACTTCTGCAAAAAAAGAAAAGTAATAATAACAACAATAATAATAAAAAATAGTAAAAAAAAAAAAAAAAAAAAAAATTACATAGAGACCATCGAGGAATTAAAAACCTCTGAGTTGAGATTGGTCTTGCTAGTTGGTGAAGTTCAAGCTCTTTTTAACCATTATACCCAAACATGAGTGATCTGAAGACAACTGATGTTGAAGAATCTGGAAGTAAAACAAAAATAAGCCGTTTTAATTTCTTAAACTTAAAAGTGAAATATCGTTAACGAAAACAATCTACAATGTAAACTTTATTTCACAAGTATTGATATAACTTTAGTGTGGGCTTGTTCGGGCACTTTTGTTTTCGAATGATTCGTGATTCATTGCTTCGTGATACTTTCCTAAGACATCAGTGTTAGTTTTACCAACGAGAAAGCAATGGGGAGAACTAACATCATGTCGGTGTTGCCACATATAGATACCAAGACAATCAATACATCCCAGATAACGAAAATTTATCCATGTCCACTTACTGAAACTAAAACGTTGATCAACTTATACCGCGATCATTAACTTCTTAGGGCCAGTAAGACATCTTGGTGACATCAAGACAAGTCCCTTTTTTTTAAACCAACTTTTTCTAAACAGTTTTGGGAAAGGTATAACTTCTCAAGCTGTGCTTTATTTCTGAAGCCGTGCTTATAATAACCAATAAAGTCAGCAAGAGGATTTGGGGCAGAGCGTCTGATTGAAGGTAGATCGTTGCCGTTCCTTACCCGAATACCGGTGAAGTCACACATCTACTTTGCCATCAGTCTCTTTCTTCTTTGTTTTTTGGCCCTGTCCTTTTTCTTTGCTCTGATTACTCTCTGATGGTGTAACTTTGAAGAAAAAACAGAAAAACATGGATACAAAATAAGACAACTATAGTTTGCGGCAACGAAAAAACATTTACACAACAACCTAAAACAAGCGCACTCTTCCAATTATAAATATTATAAATATTATTAGTTTCAATTGTGAATGATATTCACTTTATAATGTTCAGCTTAATCATGCAATTTTGCCCGTACGTTCCTCATGGCAAGGCAATATTTATGTCACCAAGACGTGTGATACAGGTCAAAGTGACAGCAGAACTAGGTCAGGATGACCAGGAAACTCTGCCAGATTCACCTTTGTTAAACAAAGTGCGGTTTAGAAGTAACATGATCTGTCAAAAGTCTGAGTAAAATTTTAAACGCATTCGTTGTCGTTCAGATCAAAGCAGGGGCAATATATCCACGAGGCACGTTGCCTTCGGATTGGGCGTTTTGGGCGATAAATGGCGTTTGTTATGAAATGAATATGGTTAGAAAGATTCTTTTTAAATATCCATTGTTTAATTTCGTAACAGAAGACGGTCCGCAATTTGGAGAACAAATTGTTAACTGTGCAAAATGGCCGACCGTATGTTCCACTGGTTGTATTTCCAGAGGGAAATTTTGTTTTTTAATCATGCACTACTCAATATATTACGACAAACTGTAGTCAGTGTAGGTGTTTTGTTGCACGAACAACTCTTAAAGGATTAGGGATAAAGTGAAATTCAAAACATTAACAATTTAAGAGATTTTAAGGCAACGGACCTTCTAAAATGCACAGATTTTGACTCTGAGTCAGTCTGACTCTATCGAGAACTATATGGATCTGAATGATCCAAATATTGGTCCAGTAAGTCTTCTCCCAGATCCTGGTCAAGATTAAACTGCTCATATCAACTCACCTTCAGTATGTTTGTTGTACTTCCACATGAAAAGTCCACCTACTACTCCACATACCAACAAAGCTCCTATCACTATGAGTATGATGGCCCAGATAGGCAGAGATACAGGTTCCTCTGAACAAACATTGAAAAGAGCAGTTAAGAAACGGTTTTAATTTTTCAACCCCAGAGGAAAGCAAAGATTGAATTTTTAGTGTTGTTCAGTTAAGATTCACATTCAAAATTGTTTTCACCCTTTTGCAGTGTTTTTCTTTAAAAATTGTAAAATTCTTAACAATGGTAATATGGTGATTGACATCTTTCAAAATTGTCAAAGCCGCCGAAGGTGTCTTTTTTTCATCATGCATTCGTATTTCTCAAATATTCTATTTCATCTTTCCAAACCAGAAATTCGCAAGGGTAGGTTCGATCAAACTGTTCTAATAACTTGGATTCCCGAGTTTTAAGAAGAAACTTTTTTCTTTTCTTTTTTTACTTTCTTTAAATATCGCCCATCCCAAATCCTTAACTTCACAAAAAGGAAGAAAAGGGAACGAGGAAAAAAATGAACTAAAAAACATTTTACATGTGACAGATAATGAGGGTGTGAGGTACATGTTCACTCGGCATAAAGCTGAAACAATGCAAGATACAAGTCATAGAAAGGTGCAAAGCTTGGGAAAAAATACAAAATTTATGAGTGAAATGTATGTCTTAATAACAATTTTAACAGTTGAAAATGGAACATAAAATGCAGAATAGATTCCCAGAAAAGATGGATTCTAAAATGGCATGGCAATACACTACAAAATACGGAGTGCTGTCAAATTTACAGAAGACAATTAGTTTTGCACAACACAAACTGTTAAACAAACTATTTTTCCTACACCAGGCGCAAATATCCCCAAGTTTAGCATTTTGCACATAATGCACACATCGAACACTAAAGCACCGCTCAAACTTTTCGCAACTAAAAATGAAATTTATGTTTTTAATTTTAAACGATTCAACACAAATAGATTCATAACACCGAACATTTTGAACTAGAGGTAGCTATAAAGATTTGTACATACACCGTAACATTGTACAGAAACATTTCAAAGAGTTGAACGCCAGCTGACTAGTACAGAATTATAATTTATAAAACACGATAGAAGATTTTAATTGGCAAGTGAATACACTCCAAAAAGCCATGGGTCAGAATTGACCTAGAGAAAGGTCACAATGGGCAAGATCAAATAGACCGGTCCATTAAGCCCCGCCCCTAACAGTACTGACCAATCAAAGCACTGGCTTCATCACTAAATTAGTGATGAAGCCAGTGCTTTGATTGGTCAATATTTTTGCATTAAATGTACAGTGTGCGTCTCTTCAACGCCACACTGCACGACAAGAACGCACCCACTATAAGTACGCACGCGCATGTTTACATTTTCCAATAAGATTTTATCGTGTCGGACTTTTGACCCTAAAACGGGTCATGCTGACCCGCAAATGGTCCCTCGAATAATCCCCAGGTTCAATTCTGACACATGAATCTTTGTTTGTGACCAGCTATGTGACCTAAAACTAGATGGAAAGATAACAGGCTACAAAGCGCTGATGTTAAAGACAGTACAGCTTGGAAAAATGCAAATCTTGGCATAACACTTAAGTTGTAAATATTGCGTGTATAACATATATTAATACTGCGGTATAAATAAAGCGTGTATAACAGCCCATCTGAGATGTTTTATTAATGTTACGCAAAATATAAAGTAGATAATTATGTGTAACAGCATTTAGTGTGCATTTTAGTGTAAAATTTGCAGATTGAGTCGGAGTAGTTTAACTAAAATAGTAGAACGGACCGATCCATTAAGCCACGCCCACTACGTGTGTTTCCATACACGGGAATTAGGTAAACAGAGTATTTTTGCATTATTTTTTTTATTATATGCAAGTCGCCAGACACACATGGCCAGTAAGCCACTCAAGGTGTGGGCTACATATCAACTGTTTTCCCAGGGGCCAATGCCACCTACTCCTGGGGCTGAAACAGGGTTTGGCTACCCCCTTTATACAGTCCGTAAGGATGTAGGCTTGGGTGTCGTCCATCAGAAGCCTGGCTGGTAGAGCAGAAAGCTCTACCTCCGTTTACGGCCCAGGGATCAGAATGGATAGTCTCAAGACTTCAATTGCGATCGCTTTTCTCTAGTGCCAATACGCATGCTCCACCAACTCACGCGTCACATGTCAGCATGCGGCCATACACAACCACGGCTGCGGTTGATCGGTTCAGCTTATTAAACCTGGCATTAGTAACTAATTAATTAACATTACATGTTTTAGTGGTTAGTAGCAGCATGTTTTGATAATGTGAACATTTACAGATGGATTAAAATGATGTTAGCTAGTGATGAACTGTGATATTGAGGAGGTTAACCATCAATATACAGGGTCACTTTAACATAGATTATCCGTAAAAATAAAACTTCAGTTCGAGTCAAACATGTTACCGCTCAGACCTGGAACATCCAGCACGTTTATTCACAGGGATCTGTCACAGCAGACTCTGACATGCATTCATCACACAAAGATTATTTACAAACAGCAACCTCTCCAGTTGTATCCATGAACACGTATCGGAAAGACTACGGAAAATTGTGGTTCATTACAAAAGAAATCTAAAAAAAACAATAACAAAAGATTTGAAAAAATCCTTCATACGCATCAAAACAAGAGCTCTTGCAGTTTCATATGCAATTTGTATAAAGTGTTAGTGTTAATTATGTTGTTTAACCACTTTTTTTGTCTCAGCTTTTGGGCCTGCTTGTTTCTGTTTTGACTGTGTTTGCCACAGCACTCGATATGGCCAGCATAGCTGTGAAAGACTGTCTTGAGCCCCCCCCCCCCACGCCCTTCAATTTTCAGGGCCCAATCTCATATAACTGCTTAAGCAGAAAGTCTTGCTTAAAAAAATGTTGCTAAGCAAAAATAAGCAGGATACCAGTCACATAATGTACATGTGACATGGTATTTTTGGCTGGTTACCTTATCTGGCTGCATAATTTCAAGCACTTTTTGTGCTTAAGCAGCTCTATGAAATTGGGCCCATGTGCCACCACCGTAAATAAACATGAACATCGAAATATAAAAAGGAAAATGAAGTAATATAAAGAGTAGGAAGTAGTTTTCGAGTGTCGTAAAAATAACTGTTGAAACAGAGGAGGGAAAAAGAAAGAAAAAACACCAAGAGAGAGGGGGATAATGGAAGGATGTAGCCCGTGATTGGTCGTGTGATTGTACTTTTCAATCAAGAATCAATTTTGCTTGGCAAACTGATCAGAATATACAAGTTTACAACGATACATAGGGGGCCTATAGGTTAATATTCTGGAGACCGTGGGAAATTTTGAGCAACTACCTGTCAATTGATGTTATTTCACTTTCTACCAATGGGTGAACGATACCTATAATGTTACACACATTTTGCTTTGACAGTTGTTTTATATTTTACGTAACATTCTTTTTTCTTTTGTTTTGTTCGTGAATAAGCATGTCCTTTCAAAGTCACCGTACAACCACAGTACAAACATGAAACTGGAATTTTGCAGCCAAAGAGGGCGGTATTTAAGTACGCCGCTATTGAAGACTAACCAATACCTCCTTGTTTGTGTGTTTGTAACCTTTGCACCCAAGTACCGCGTCTACGCCCTGTTTGTTGATTTCTATCTCCAAGTCGACTGTGATCACAGTTTGTATTTATAGCAACTAGCCATGGATACTTTTCAATATCGTATAATATCATGAATTTATGAACCCATACAGTCTTTCTGAATTTGTGAACTTTGGCATTCATGATAATTATGTTTATTTTTGCCATGGCTGTCGCTATAGCTAACAACCCTTGAATTAACATGAACGCAACCTTCTGTTGATGTCATACATGGGGATTTACATGTACTCCGTAATTGCATCATGCAAAACGAAAAAGTGGAAATTCCCCATTGAGTAATGTGCTGTTTATGGGTGTCGTTTTGTTCTGTGCAAGTGGTATTCAGCCATAACCATGCCGGATGGATCAACATCGAGAAAAAAAGTCGTTATAGTCAAACCAACACACACATTTTGCGTTTCATTTTTGTAAAATCACTTGTCTGAATCTGTTTAAAAATATAGTCACTACCTATTTAAGGAGTTGTATATAAACAATGGCTTTTAAATGGTTTTAGTTGATAAGTGTGGCTTTTACAATCTATACTTTCAGTTTCTAGTTCTCGTTATTATTATTATTATTATTATTTGTATAGTTTCCACCAAGCTGTGGAAACTGACACCGCAAAAAATGTCAGCTCTGAGAAGCTCAGCCTCAAAAAATAACATGCAAACAAAACGCTAGTAATTAGCAAGCCATGCATGCAAGATGCTGGTGCCCTGTCCAAAAACAATTAATCTCGATTCATCTGAACATTTTGTCACTAATCTAGAACTTGTTAGTGTAAGTGTTGGTTCAGAAATTCCTTCAGCCCTGTTTAAGCGCTTCTTCTTAGTTTTTCTGCTCTTTTGTGGTTTGTACCGTGGGTAAAAAATTGGTGAAGAGCTTTATTGAATTGGAGTTGTTAGTGTTAGGCGAAGTTGGCGGTGAATGCTTCTTTTGGACTGATGGTGATTTTCAATGCTGTTCTGGATTTCAAAATTGCATGTGCGTGTGTGTGGTTTAGGGTTTCTCCCCACCCCACTTTTACCCCCTTCAACCTATAACCACGTGAGGGTTTTCCGATGTTAACATATTCAAGCAAATCATAGAGGCTGCCGTTTTAAGTCCCCTTCTTCTCGAATAGGAAATTTCCAAAACAAACTACTACATGTACGCTTCCTGACTGATTTAATGAGCAATTTCGAAGAAAGAAAACTTTAATAACAGTGAGCAAGATTTGTTTTCGGGGGAACCAAAAGTATATTGTTTTTGGGCAGATGGAGCGGCTGGTTATTGTGAAAATTAAATTTAAAAAAATTAAATGCAATTCTAAAAAAACTGCGTCCGCCTTAATATCAATTTTTATTCCCTGATGAAATGTTACTCACGTGAATCATTGTGCTACAGGTGCTTTGTTTAACAGATGGGCGAAAAGGAATGGTACACACTTGACGATTTCAACAGATTACTGAAGCTATTTCAAAGTCTTCACAATCAACAAAAAACTACACTTTCAACTCCCTACCTTGTATATACTTGAACAAAATATCAAGTTAAAAGAAATCCCAGTTGATCTCAGCAAAATATCAGACTTATGTTTTAGAAGGTTGATATTGAATTAGGAGACAACTTGTAGGTAAAGGGTTGTAGCCAATTTCAAAAATTAGGTACGATGTTGACATTACATCGTTTTAGCGTCGCGTCCAACCCCAGGGTTGGAAGGCAGTGTTGTACCATTCCTTTTGAACAAACACAACGAAATGCAAACATGTAAGTCTAAAGCTCATTTAGCCTTCTCTGGTACATTTAGAAAGTCTGAGATGTTTAAATGATTCAATGATCTTTGTGAAATCTTTGGCAATGCTAAGTGATTAGAGTGTATTTTTGGGTAAACTGTTGAGATGACAGGTAATTTACTCACCGAATTTCCCAAGGTTTCCCTGGCAACCAATCTGTAAACACAAAATTATTAAAAAAAGTGTTCACATATGGAAGACATTCAGAACAGATTTTGGTTCTGCATGTTTCATTTTCACGATTTCTATTTTACCATTATGTAATCTCAGTTGTCCCTTCTCTAAACAATCATGTATAGGCCTACTATAAGTCCCTCCTTACAAAACCAGAATTTAAAAACTATTTAAAAAGTTTTACATTGAGACTTTTCAATCAAACAAAACCAAGTGTCGAACAAACGTTTAACGTCAAGAGTGTCGATCGAGTATATTGATCAAACTACTTCTAAGCCTCCGTGGTTTGAAAAAAGTACCTCAAACAATTAATTTTCCAATCTTGAAACAATCCCTAAGACTTAGAATCATAAAGGTTTCTATATTAAAAGTTGTTTTGCCTTGAACTAGCTCTACCAACCAGGAAATATTTTGTTTCTGTTTTCCTTGAATGTTAAAAAAATAATGACAATCGATACCAACATTATCAAAACTTTCATTGAATACAATTCTGACTTTGTTATTTCATTATAAACGTACAATAACAGCCAAATTTAAAGAAACAAAAACAGCCCAAAGGATACTGAAGACAAACTCAAATCAAGTAAAAAGTTGTTTTGTGATTATTGTAATTCTGTGCCATAACTCACCAATTTCAAGACCATGAGTTGGGAGACTTTTGTTGAAAACATCTTTCTCTACACATTTCTCCTTCTGTCTTTTCCGATAACAATTTGAGATGGAGTCTAAAACCCACGCTTGACTACACTGCTTTTGTGTACAGAGAACGTGAATATGACCGAGTACCGTGTTTCACGCGCAAGTATCTTTCGAACGGAGCAAAGCTGGTTCGGGAGACAATGCTATACATAAATTAACTCGTAATAGTATCTTTTTCTATTAAAATTTAAAAAGAATCATTCAAGTTTAATGACTAATCACGCCTGATTAATCGATTTTTGGTACAAACGTTAATTATGGCTTAATTGACATGATAATTAAAACATCTTAGCAAAGTAAGATATTAATCCATATTCGTGTACTGTCTACAATGAGAAATCTGTACCAGTGATCAACTTGTAAAGTTGAATCTGAGACTGGCAAACTTGAAAGATGAGTTTGCTTAGTGGGATATGTCGGAAACCGGTAAAAAATATATACATACAAGTCTGGTAACCATTCTATGCTAACCATAACTCTTCTCAGTTTTTCTGCTCAATGGAATTATGGGTCTCAGCAAAGCAAATGTGTTAGTTGAGTCTGTGGTTTTGTTTATGAATGGAGCATATGAAACCAGATAGGATGTAAGAGACAATTATGCCACAATATGTATGGGATAACAATGTTAATATGATGCAATGAGTTTTTGGTTTTGGATTTAAGTGTTATGTCCATACTGAACGATGACACAAACAAGAAAATGAGTAAAGTTAATAAACAAAACACACAAACATGAATACAACCATTAATCTATTGAAAATACACACGGATGTCCAATGGGCAATGTCATTTTTTGATAGTATTAAACCATCAAGCGATTGCTTATTACGTCACAAATCATGTAACGCCCTCACCGAGGTCAACAGAAAGTGTCTCATTGGTTAATAAATACATACCGGACTCGATGCGCGCACGATCCCACTGTCTGCTATGTGGGTCAAAGGTATCTTTAATCAAAGGTCAATGAGTGACACACCCAAACAAAGTAGCAATAATAATGATGGTGACAAAGAGCAGACATTAGATATTAAATGATCTTTAGATATGACAAGAAAAATATCATACTATTTTATCACCCCTGATGACCAGGAAGTTAGTGTACACCACTCTAAACCGTTGTTCGATCAAAAACTTCAGATAATAGTTTTTTTGTTATTATAAAATAAGCCCATGATTCATTTGATTGTAACTAAGGAACTCGTGATTCATGAATAAGATCCTGTTTGGGGGCTGGGGAACAAACAGATTTCCTCAAAAGGGGAAGTACAGTCTGGCTTGTGAAAAAAAAATGACAAAACCACACATTTCCCATGCTAAAAGTTCTGTCCCTACCTGCTGCAAATTCATACGGTTCAAATTTACTACAAGGAAGTATTAGGATATCAGGATATCAGAGAAGAAAGTTATGTGCCTAAAATCCGAAAACTTTTAACTTGAAAAAGTAATGAGTTTTCAATTTATGACCTCGGTTAACCGTGTACCATCTTTTCTCAGATCCAACATCGATGGAACAATACACACCAATCCAAGCAGTGCTCGTTTATGGTGTTTTACACGCGCGTGCGACATAAAAATAGCGTGTCAGCGCGCATATGTACCATTCAGAACAGAGGATTCACAGTGCGTGTGCGTCCACGCGCTCGTGGTGGTGTAAACGCCCATGAACGAGCTGCTCGGATTAGTCTGTGGGGGAATAGGTCCTTGCTTTACACACCCCTGATTAACACGTGCGAATGCCAGAGTGTCTACTAGTTGGCTTTCAAAACAGAGATGGTTGTGCAAACTGAGGGCATCCTCTCGATTTGACTTTTGTCTGACAAAAAACAACCAGGCCATCGTTCTAAACGCCCAGGCCATGTGGAAACAATGCAGAAAAAAGTTGTGGTCTTTGATTTAGGATGTCGACAAACGTGCCCGTGTTTTGAGAGTCAAAGTTTTAGAGGACATACAACACCATGAATACGATCATACTTAGTTGACAAAGAAATAAAGACAGGAGATCCAAGACACAAAACACATTCACTGAATGACGTTATTTGCAAGCAAACAAACGAACATGAAACAGAAGGTAATACCGTACAGTATGTGTCCTAGTTTGGTAGAATGATGAATGAAACGAACACCATGATCCCTTTCACCATAGCAAACAACATGTAACCAACAGTTTTAAAACAAGCCGCTTCTGTATTCTTGCGTCAATGTCAAGCCCATAATGGGTACTTGTAAGACGAGTTGTTAGTGATTAGCACAACATTATATACATGTTACACTATATTATTTTCAAACAATTCCTCCTGAGCACTTAAAAATATGTTGGGCGCTTAAAGATATCTGGAGTTCGAAAAGGGAAAAAGGAAGCCTCTTCAGGAACCACAAACATACAATCAAAGCGAATACATATTGCGTGCAGAATCGGAGAAGGCGTGCCCAACAACAGACAACAAAAAAGGCTTCAGAAGCAGCAGTAGAAACATCTGCGTGACCATCTCACAGAAGTACCTTCGATACAAAGATCTGTGCATCCCGGTGTGGCGGATTTTGTTGAAACGGTGGTGTTTATACCACCAGTGATCACTGTACTTAATGTAACAGTGGGGGTTGTACTTTCATTAACTGTAGTAGTATTAGAAGTACTTAATGTCGTCAACGATTCTGTGATTTCCGTAGCACCCGGGGTAACTGTGGTTTCCGTAGTACCTGTGGGGGTCACAGTAGTTTCCGTAGAACCTGTGGGGGTCCTAGTAGTTTCCGTAGTACCCGTGGGGGACATTGTGGTTTCTTGTGGCGTGACGGTAGTGTCCGTACCGGGTGTTAATGTAACTCCACCACCCCCTACAACTCAAACCAAAATATCCACTGGTTTATCAACTGAAAGAAAAGTCTGCTGCAAAGATGTAAATATGACTAATTGAAAGAAGAAAAAAACATAACACCAACAAACGCATTTTTTTTTAAATTAATAAATAAATAAATAAATACAAATCTATGAATAAATGAAAAAAAAAAATGACATACTGTGTTAGTTTCTGGGATGCACTTTGTTCAAGGGTACAATGACAATCACCTGTTTCTGTTTCATCCCTATTTATGATTGGAAAAGAACACGTACAAAATAACAAACGAAATAAAATTAAAATTTTAAAAAATAAATAAATAAATAAATAAATGTATGAATACATGAAAAAATGAAAAGTTGTTAGCTTTTGTGGTGGATTTAGTTTTTAAGGGGTATAATGACATTGTCTGTTTCATCTATATTCATGATTGGAAAAGAACACATAAAAAACGAATCTTAGAAAAATAAATAAATAAATGTATAAATAAATTAAAGACGCTCACTCGTCAACGCGCGACAAACAAATTTGTGCCACGAAAGATCACCGTTGACCGGTGCACGCGTTGTACATAAACTAGGTACAACCACAAGATCGTTTTGTGCCACAGAAACAGTCGTCGGGTAATGGTGACGAGTCGGCGTCTCTGTTTCATCTCTATTCATGATCGGAAGCGAACAGTGCCAGTAAATTTTATTTAACACTAACAGTTACACTCACTAACAGTTACACTAACAGTTTACACTCGATCTTTCACAGTCCAAGGGTACTGCAATGGGAGACTTTTAGACGGTCCTTTTTCATGATTCTCACAAGTACGCATGCTCAGAACTTCGCGCACAATACGGAGCAGGTGCGCGCATGCTAAGAACTGTGAAAAGGACCGTTAAGTCTCCTGCCGCCAGCGTCTCAAAAGTCTCCCATTAAGTGGGATCATTTATAGTCGGATAAACATGGTGATTTTGAAGACGCATTGCCAGATTCAGATTGACGGTCAATGACGTAAGCTCTTACGTCATTTTGTGCTTAAAGCCCCAGCTCAACATTGGTCAGAAAGAAAAACATCAACGTTGACATATTCACACATATCTTACACGGCCTAAAGATATTATAGCAGAAAACTTTCCTTGAAATATTTCTACCTGAAGTGTTATCGTTTTTGAATAATAAAGGAAATAAGATCTACAATCGTCTCATGAGACCAAAACTCTGCCTATACAGGATGTGTACAAAAAAGGTTAATGCATTTTTTTTTCTTGCAATGAAAGAACAAAATGGGCTGAAATTTGTTTACATGTTGGTTTTATTACACTTGATTTGTGCAAAGAATGGAAGCATTTACAGATACTTTACTAATGTTGAGCTGGGGCATTAAGCAGCTCTATGAAATTGTACCCTATGTTTATAGTAACAAACGAACAAACTCAAGTACTTTTCCCCTCAACATTCATACATTTACAGAGGGATTGTGAGTTATAGAAATTTAATTCTTTTAAACACAAACTTTGAAGAAAAAATCACGTACATGTATAATGTTGTGCCGATAGCCATCAAAGAACATATTTGGTAGAAGGTTCTTCAAAAGTTGTAATAACAAAGTTACAACGGTCTTAAAAACGCATGAAAACTCAAGTGGATGCCAAGGATGGGTGTGTTAAGAATTCCTCTTTTCATTCATGAGCGAGTTATCTGTTTATGCACCCTTTTTTCAGACACAACGCCGTAGCCAAAGGGGCCTGGGGCACGTTCCCCCCCCCCCCAATGTCCAGAGCCCCCAGGTGCCCCCCATGAAAAAATGTAGGTACGTAAAATTCATCAAAAACATGGTACCTGCCACCCCCCCCCCCCCCCCCCAATGTGAAAAAAATCCTGGCTATGCCGCTGAGCAGACACAGTTAGGCAAATCGTTATCCGGAAGCACAGTGGATTTTGAATAACCATTATGAACTTCAATCTCAGTACCTGCTAGCTGGGTCGTTTGTTGTGATTTGGTGGTTTCCTCCATGGTCGTAGTGGTTACTGTTATATCATGTAATAATTCTAAAGACAATGTTAGTGAAATAAAATGAGGCTATTTTCTACTTTAAAAAAGGGCTTTCACTACAACTGGCAATTATCACCTTTGGTAACTACTGTGATGTCAAGATGACGAAAATAAGCATGGTGCTCACAATGAATGGAATTATGTTTATGTTGGGTGTGTGCATTTCTCGTGCTACGCAGCCATCTTTTGCCATCCGTCGATGTCACATGTTGAAGGGTTTAAAGATTTAATATGGAGAGGAGTTCTTTCGAATAGAGGCCTAAATATCTCTACAAGAGGTGACTATTTTGTGAAGAACCAATAGTGTGCGTTCATATATTGTGACCGTGTCACCTTGTTTATACACAAAAAGACACTACACTGGTCATGAGAAATGATATTTTTTTTTGTATTGCAGCTACCACATAAAATCAAAGAATTGTACAAATAACATCTCACCAACAACGACTTTCTTCAAATCAAAAGTTGACAAGAACTGTAGTTTCCTTTTGTGAGCCTGCATGAAGTCTAGGGTATAGGGTTCTTTTGTAAACATGGGTTAAATAGTCTATTTGATGCTTGTAGATTTTGTGATTTGGCACTAAGGGTTTTGATAAATTTTAGCTCCTTGATGCCCGAGATGGCTGCTGTAGCTGATGCGAGAGATACACCCTCTTCGAGATACACTAGCGATCGTATAGATAACTGTGAACATGATGGGATGCATGCTTTGTCTCTGGACTGGGGATGCTTTCTTCGATGATCATAATGAGCGACTGGAAGCACTGCGATTTAGTTTTGGTTATTCCATATTTACCTGTTTCATTCGATGTTGGTGGTGCACTTGATGTTGGTGGTGTACTTGATGTTGTTGTGGTAACAACTGTTAGGTCAGGTAATTTACAAATACATGTACAGTGGGTTAATTGTTATGGTGTTACTGGTCTCCGTTAGGTTTGCCTGCAACCTTGCTAAGTATATGAACAAACAATTATTATCACATTCAAGGCAGTCAGTAAATATTATCCGAATGAATTCATTGGAATCCACAGCCTAACTTTGCAAAGATAAAGTGTTCTAAATCTGAAGAAAAACAAGTCGGCGAGACGGCGACTCTCAAATGAACAGACTAAAATACTGTACAGTATGTAAATCGAATGTTGATCGAAATGCGAAACTCGGTGACGTAACTCTGACCAGGGAGCGAAAATCATCTGGGTTCGATCATGGAGGAAAATATGTGCATTTACATCTTGTTGCAATCTTATTTATAAAGCAATTTGTCTTTTGATTATTTTGAGATCACTGCCTCGATTGCTGCTACATAAAATCAACCAATATACCCAATGATAAGACAAACGTGCACAAATGGAGCGGTTAGCAGCAAGCAGATGATGCATATATTACATATATCTGCTTATACATCATGGAAACATACAGATTTTCAACCCCTTTAGGTTTATGATACATATATATTATATAAAAATTACAATAAACCATAACTGCTGGACATACTTATATATTTAAATATTTTTGCGGACACATTTAACAGCATTCAGTGTTGAACAAAAAATATATAGGTCAGAAACATTGTTCTGACATACAACACAAGCCAACACTTATTTATGCATGTGACACAGTCGGGAGAAACCATTAATAGTTTCATATGTAAGTACATGTAGATGCAAAACCAACCTTCCAGACTTCTTTTCGAAAAACCTACAAAGTGGTTTCACATCACAATGTAAACTTCAGGTCCCTTTCACCATGTTCCAACATACATCATCGGGAAATAACAAATAATATTGTTTTTTCTGTCCAATGTACATCGATAAGGCACAAAATCCCTGCTTTCCTCAAAATTGGCTTCCTGTTCAGCCCTCACACTCGAAAAATATTCCGCAATTTCCTTGTGAAAAGTGGACCTTTTCAATTTATCACCAACGCTATTAAAACGGTCTCATTGTTGGTTTCCAGTTTTTATGTTATTTTTTAGTTTCAGGGATCACCTCAGCATTGCGCGCCTCCATAACTAGCTAATGACTATGCAAAGACATACATGTAATGTAACATACATGTACCATGTACATGTATATTTTGTAGGCCTACGTGTCTGAAAAGCTTGGCATGAAGCCAGACATTCTACTCTTGTGGTGTGTGTACGCTGCAGCACTTCGCGTCTGGCTTATTAACATAATAATCTAACATTATGTTAAGAAACCCACTCGTACGTGACCTGACCTTAATATTGAGCCCGCCATGTCGTCATTGTAGGGTGCAATGTTGGGAATTCCCCTTTACATCACCAAAGTATACAATCAAAATAGGAACAGGGCGTTGTCACAACGCTACAGCACACGATTTAATTTGCGGACATGTACATCGTACATTTTACAGTATACATAATGGCCTTGGGTTTACAGTATGCACAGTTCCGGTGGATATTTTTCAAACCTGCACAAATAATGTTAGCAAAAAACCATTCAGGAAATGCGAAAAGAAGTACATTTCCTGAAAAACACACATGAACCATATGCGATTTTAAAACGTCATTGAAGTAAAGACAAATTTTCCCTATTCCTAACTTTTCGAAAGTCATTGTGATAAAATTTTACATTTCAAAAGAAGAGGGAGTTTTACTTCCGGTGATTCCACTGTTTTGTACAATGAGTTCAACTTCGTGTTTCGATGGCCACAAAATCAAATTGGGTGTTAAAAAAAAATATAAAAAAAAACCCAAGCATTTCACACATCTAATGATACTGTTCAAACACAACCATGGAGCCTTTTCTCTCTTTTCTTTCTTCTCTTCTGTTTTAGTATTTCTTCTTGACGTTGTTAAATCAACCTTTGTCCCAAATTACCATAATTGAAATGTATTTGTTACAAATGACTGCTTGCAGTATAACTACTTCCTCCTTTAGACTGACCAACTGAACATGCCCATGTTTTAGTGATTAGTGTTTCACTTTCAAATCATACATAGGTCCTTCATGTAAAGTACACGTAAACAAAAAGTCAGATTTTAGATAACCGAAGATTCATTTTCATTAATGAAACCAAAAGCCTGTAATAACTGTCTGGTATTAGAATATAGTATCTTATTATGGAACCTCCAATAAGATGATTGGAATAATTGCTTCCTGGTAAAGACCATGCAGAGGTGAGTACATGTACATGCATAGACCAAGGGGACATGAAACACCTTGCCATGTACATGTACATTTTTATTTTTATTTTGGTACACAATGCCGACCTAAGTGTCGATTCATAACTTACATAGGGTGAGAGAAATTGCCATTCTTGATCAAAATATAGGAACTAACTGTGTTCATTGGCAACCTGTTTCTTAAATTTGCCAAGTCTTACAGTGACTCCTCACTGTAACACACTCATTAAGGGCTTTTAACTCAATGTTCAAATAAATATAGATCTGGAAAAACTATACAAAAAACATAAGTGAATATAAATTTAAAAAAAGAACAAATGAAATTGTTAAAAATAAAAACAATTTTTTATAGGGTTAATATTTACTGCGTACAGCGTTTTGAGATTAAAATGTAAAACTCTACATTAAAACTACTATCATTAAAGCAGTTACACTTGTCATGTGCATTATAAATGACTAAATTTGTATTGAAGCTTTGTAGCATCTGAAACAAGCGATGAACAATTCATTTTGAAACAATTTGTTTTGAATGCAATCTGATGAATACTTAAAAGGGGGGGGGGGGGGCAAAGAAGAAAAATCAATGTACAAGTTTTGCTTGTACTCGAGATACAAAATACCACTTATATCACTTTACTGTGTAACTATTGAATTACATGTGCAAAAAATATATTTTTCCAAGAACAATGATCCAGGGCTGGTTGAATATTTTTTTTCAAATAGGGAACAAAAAGTTAATTAAAGGGGTGTTAGTCATCTACTGATATTTGAACCCAACCCAAAACTATTAAAGCTCTTATTCCCCCCCGTCACTCCATGCCAAATTGTTTGGACTTGGATAAGATTGGAATACCTGACCCAATCACTTGTTATTTCTCAGTCCTTCTGAATCCTTCACTTCAGCAAAGAGGATATAGAAGGATTTGGGAAGGTAAGGGTTCCTAAGGGTTCCTGTTTAAAACACTTTTCCCCAAACTTTGTGGAAAACATATCATGGATGACGTAGTATTAAATTACAGTCTACATTATTGTTTTGGGTTTTTTGGGGGGGTTTTTTCAAGTTGCAATTTTTAATCCCAAGCATTTAAGCCCTTTTTATTTCAGACAAAATCCCTTAAGATAATTTCTCTACTGCTACCTGCAAGTGTAACCATGGCAACAATGCGGTGCTACCATGGTAACTAATCATCTGCATATCGTAACGAGCCATAATAATCAGAGGCATTCTGATTATTACAATGAAGTCTGCCCTGGATTGTAAAGGTCCCAGACTTTGAACCCTTTACTGTTGATATACGAAGCATTGAACGTGCAAGTACCTACTGGGGTTGACAACAGATTTTAGGTAACTTGCAATTTTGTTTTGGGGGAAAATTCCATCATTGCTTTAGAAAAAAAGCATTCATTCCTATCATCTATCTAGTTTAAAAAGAAAAAAAATACCATGTTGGGATGGTATGATGGAACGATGGAAGAAAACATTCACTCTCAACCAAAATAAGAAAAATAATATATGATAAAACAACCATCATTGGAATTGGGAACATTCATTCCATTTACGGAATCTATTTTTTATAAAGATACTTTTTATACAGGGATGCTACATCATTAGAGTGCATTCATCTACATGTACTCATGACATTGTTAGAATGGATGATAGCAATTAGTTGTTTTTACTTTTGTTTTTACTTATATTTTGTTATTTAGTACAATTTTCACAAAACATGGATAGCAATTGACGGTACATGAAATTTGATTCCATGTATCATCTTTTAAAATAAATAATTAGTTCCCCTAATTTGTCCAATGGGTTATATACAGATTAACATGTTCGTGATATATATTTTTTTTTCCTTATTTGTTTTGAACTACTCAATCTTTCTGTAACTTGTATTCCATAAATTCCAAGTTCTCTTTGCACAGAAAACAATGTGCTTTGACACAGGAAAAAATAAGTCTGCAATCACATTAATGAATTCACTTGTACATAGAAAAACTGATGCATGTTCAAGTACATTAACACAGTATACCAAGGACTATTTTTTTAAGTTCAGTAAACAAAACACAAACACACAGTAATTTTAATGATCAGTCTTTATTGGAAACATGCAGCAAATTTAGGAATTCAGTAATATTAATGATATATATCCTGGTGGTTGGATAAAGGCGCTTTACAACATTATCACTGTTCATCAGGCATACCTGCTTTAACCTATCCACAAATTCCTTTAGGAATTCAGTAGTACTAATGATACTTGGAACTTATATCGCGCACGTATTCTAGTAGCTGGATCAAGGCGCTTTAGTACATTATCCCCGTTCATCAGGTATACCTACTTTAACCTATCCACAAACTTTCTCAACTCCGTGGGGAGCATACAACCTTATAAGCTGCTTGTACTATCGCTCAAGGGGGGTTAATTCAGCATAAACCCATTGCTGGTTCCTGTTTATACACCTTCATTAAATGAGGCATTGTATAGTATAGGTGTCATGAGTTTTTCAAACATCAGGTTTTGGACTTGCGAGATCAAAACTTATTGGTTTCCTCATTTCTCAAAAGCCTACAGCATTTCAAACAAAACTATTTTTAGGGAAGATTTCCACCATGACCATCTTAATACTGTATGCAAATCTGTGAACATTTACTAGCATATTTTTAATCTTACTAAATGCTCTGAACACCTTTTAAAGACTAAATGTTGAAACGTTTTTAATTAACTATCAACTATCAACTATAACTGACAGTGACACAACTTTTGAACTTTATTAATCTCAACACTACTACATTGTATAATCTGAAACCAAATCGTTCACTATATAATACGCATGCATACAAAAAATTGTAGTACTGATACACTTACATGTAAAGAAAAAGAATACCTATTATATAGACTCCTGGTGTCCCTGAAAATTTGTGTTTACACTTTGTCACTTTAATTTTTCCTTATTGTCCGGTATGGCCCCAACCCCAGGTGGCCTTTTGGCCGAGTGTTTGGCAATTTTTCATTCACTAAATTTTGTACTTTTATGTTATAATCTGTTGACAGAAGTTAGCAATTTTAAATAAAACGAATAGCCCTAAAATGGCAAACTTTGTACTTATGTTTTGGATGCTTATTCAATATTTTCTTTTTCTACGAGTCTATGCGAATTATGAACCGAATTCAAAATATTTCGTACGCAAAATAAAACTGTCTAAAAAGCAATCAGTTGTCAGGTAAGTGTTTATCATAAAAACGTCATGTGTATCTTCCTCTGATATTTAAAATAAATAACATGCAACTTGCTAACCTGCCCCCCCCCAAAAAAAAAAAAAAAAATAATAATAATAATAATAATAATAATAATAATAATAATAATAATAATAATAATAATAATAATAAATAAAATAAATAAATAAATAAATAAAAAAGTAAATAAATAAATAAACAAATAAATGATAATAAATAAAAGCATGATTTAAGAGAATCACCCAAATGTAACAGCTTTCTCTTTCTCTTTTCTGATTTTCAAGTAGTTTAGTATGAAAAGTTGTTGTAAAGTTGGATAACTGATTTAAATTAAATGTTTACAAAATGAAAAGACCTTTATTTCTGATGTTTAATGTTTTTTTTATTTATTTCTGTCTTTGTTTAATAACAAAACAAATTGCACTTAATCATTCGTGCAATTAATTCAAACTTTAAAAGTATTAACTTCTGTTTCTCATTTTTGTTCTTGAAACTAAACTCTTAACAAAAAAATCTCTTTTCTCATTTTCATTTAACATATTGGAACAATCCTCCTTTTATGGAAACATTAAGTCACTTTGGAAGTGAGAAAACAATCTGGATTAGTTGACAAGAAAGGCGAAATGTATACAGCCTTTTTTTTCTTTTCTTTTTTCAACATCAAAACTTTTCACCTGCTATCCTTGCAAATGGAATTTTTATTTTTTTGGAGTTGTACAGTCGGTATGGATTTTGTTATCTGAGCTGAATATGAGCATGAATTGAAAAAAAAAGCAAGATATTTTTGTGTGTCAAAATGGCACATTATAATAAGAAAAAATGTAGAAAGTATTGTAATGAGATAAATGTTGATATAAGTCTAACATAAGGGGCGTTGGTAGCCATGGTGTCAGAGTTTGTAGTCATCTTGGTTTCTAAGGTCTGAATTAAACTGGACAATGTACATTGCAATAGTTTTATAATGCCTGTTTCTGATCGTTTTTCAAACACTGTAACTCATTCAATGCTACATGTACATGTACATTGCAATACTATGGGTCAGAAAGGTCAAGCAAGCTATGCACTATACACATGTATACAGAGTAACAATCACCACTGAGGTGTGAAGGAAATAAATTTATGGCTGACGAAAAGGTCTGATGAAAAGGTACATGTAGGACAGTTTTTTTCTCCTCATAGTACTGGATAATACAGGCTCTCTGTCACAAGGCCATTAGTTGTGCATGAACAAGTACAAGTACAGTACATTACATGTATATACAAGTCAACTGAGCCCAAACATTATAAATATGTGTGTACGTGTACATGTAGACCTACTGTAAAGTGTACTATACATGACTTAATTTATGCACGTTTACACAAACCATCCCAGGATGTGAAACATTATGAGTGCATGATTGACCCCTGACCTCAACAGTAGACATGGTCAAATGAAAACTGAACACATACATTTTACATGTACATCATGTACATGTACTGTGTAGTATTCAAGTACAAAGACCAATATTATTTACAGCCAATGTGTTTGTGCACGTACATGTATGTACATACTATGTAATTCATGAGGCCATATTGGGTTTGTGTCCATCCTTGATGTTTGAATGTGTGAGGAGCCCCCACAAATTTCCAGTGCCCCCCTCCCCCCGGTGCCTTCGTGAAAAAAAATGTAGATACATGTAATTCATTAAAAAAACATGGTACTTTGGCCCCTTACTGAAAAGTAATGCCCCCTGTGCCCCCCAAGTGGAAAAATCCTGGCTACGCCACTGGTGTAATCATTAATGTCATGTACGTACCTGAGCCTACTGTGACTCAACATCATGGGTCAGCAGCAGGGTTTCTATGTACATAATGTATGAAAGTGATAAGAGCATTCAGAGCCACATGGTCATGAATATTGTACATGTAGCTGTTAAATAGGCCTACTATAAAATAATGCCATTTGTAGGAAAACAATACCTTTTTATATGATATTGTGTGTTCAGGTATTTCTACAAATATTCCCATTATCTTTATGGTTATTTATAGGAGATTTTGTTGACAATGTAAACTTCTACGTGCATAATATACATGTACATCTACATTAATTTATGTTCACTGACTGTTTGTATTGTAACAAAATTTTAGAAGAAAACAGTTTCTTGCAGTAATGGCCTATAGCTCTCCCTCCACACTCTGAACTACATTATGTACTAATGTACTGTTATACCAAAACAAATATCTGACGCTTGAAAGCCAAAATGAGGCACTTCTCAGCAATGGTGAAATGACAATAAAAGACATCCTTGATAATGATATCAATGTAGGCCATAATGCCTGTCTTGGCCTGGAAGTACACAGACACCACAAGGGCTGAAATTACACAGAGGCCATGGCCTCTGTTGCCCTGGTCTTGGCCTTGGTGCCCCTTCAAAAGTTTCCAATAGATTTTAAGATTTTCCATAGGAAGTGTACTTTGCAAAATGAAAATAGCCTTGCCCTCTCAAAGATGAATGTTCAGGCCTGTCTTTAACATTTTATGTTGAGAAATACTTACCTTTTAGGTCCTAGTTATGTGTAGTTTTGAAAGCTGTTACTTATAATTGACATTATTTGACATGTTTGATGAGCAAACAAACCCAGTTTTGAAGTTTTGGGCAGGAAGTGCCTAATTTTGGCATGGAGCGTCACATTATGGGTTGTATCTCAACCACAAAGCCATTCTTTTTCTTTCTTTTTTTTTCTTTTTTTATTTTACACACGGTCCTTTTAGATGTACAGGTAGTTAAATGCCATCCAGGCCAGGCATTGTGCAACAATCATCTCAATTCGGAAGGAAGTTCGCTCGGCTGATGAATTGTCTGATGAGATTAAGAAAAAATGTACTAAATTAATCAACAAATAATGCACACATTAATATAACCAAGTAAAGTCTAAACATGTATGTCCCAGAGTGTTTCAAAATTTCACTGACTATTTTAGATCAGTGCATTTATGAATGATGGTTTTGATAGTTTCAAAATAATGACATTTGGTTGTTGTAAAATTTATGTGGAAATTATTACACATGAAGGCCTTGATCTTAACCGAGGCCACCGAGGCCATTGGCCTCATGCCCTGTCGAGTTGGCCAGCATGCCCTTCAGAAAAATTGCACTGTCACTACCAACTTGGCCAGCATGCCCCAGTACAATTTCTCTGATTTGGCCAGCAAAGGCCTGCCCCCAATTTTCTGAAGATCGAGGCCTGCACATGAGTATCTTGCCTGCCAGAAAGGCCCTGGAATTTACAAGGTCACTCTTTTTGTATACAATGTACGATTTACATACATACATGTACAGTGTAAAAATAAATCCTATTAGCTCTGTATGTCAGCACATGGAGGAAGTTTCCTTCCTCCATGGTCAGCATTACAATGTACATGTATGATGATCTCAATTCTACATTTTTATTAAAATACAGCAAGTTTAAGACTTTCGTGATAAAGGAATATAAAGTAAAATATGCAAAGCATCAAGAAGCCAGCACACCACAGAGAAATAGAATTAACATAATATTTCCATACTACTGTACAGCCACAATACTGAAAGCAAAATCAAAAAAATTATAATGAAGCAAGTGAGAAGAAAAGTAAACAGCATGTAAAAGGGGTAGAGTTTTAGATGATGTTTACACTGAAACTTGTATACCATGGAAGCTGGGTCTGCAAATGCCCAAACTATTGGAGACAGCTGTAGTGAATGATTTTATCCAGTTGTTGTGCATATTGAATGCTAATAATGAGAACTTTAACAAATGATTTTTTTGAAGTAGCATCTGATCAATATTACGTCATTTTGCACTGCTGTAAAAGAGAAATCATTCATTCAGTTGCATTCAAATCTTTAGCTTGATTTTTTGTATTAAACAATAATAATGCAAAGTTCTTAAGACCCATTTTACTAATGGTTTCAAAGGTGCTATGGCGCAAACTTAAAGCAGCCAACCATGACAGAAACACCAGGTTGAACCCCTTCTCTTAGTGATAAGTGTACTGGGTTCAGTTACGTGCATTACACAACACTACAGACCCACTTTATGACTCAGCCGAAGGACGAAGCTTCATGTATAGAGGATATGTGTCTTGCTTAAGGACACAAGTGTCAAGACCAGGACTCGAACCCACACTCTACTGATTACAAACACCAGAGCTTCAGAGTCTGGTGACCTCAGCCACAATACGCTGTTTGTTGTTTTTAAAACTTTCCATGTGAAATGATTCGTTTTGGTAATGTACACATTGTAAAAATACCAACAGTCAAGCAAATATTTTGTCAACCCTAAAAATTGTAAAATGTATGCATACAAATGCATTCATCGACAAATATTTCAAAAACAAGAGAAAAATCTTGTCATGTGTATCACAACCTGATCATTACTTATTGAAAGCGTCCACAAAAAAAGAAGCAATAATGTACATGTACTCTGAAGAGCGAGGCCTAATTTCACGGCACTGCTTACTGCAGAATTCTGCACTCATGGCCAAGCTTTACAGGGCACAGTAGCGCAGAATTTAGTGGTAAGCTCTAGAATGGTTGCAGATGACTGTGGAAGTAAAGAAAAGAGGCTCTGTATGGCAGTACACTATGGCAGTAGCAAAAAGTTTGAAAGCGATTTAAATGAAATTTGAGCATGTGAGCAAAGCGAATTGTATACAAAAGGGTTTACTGTTACCAACCTGACAATGATGATGCAGAAAATTCGCCTCCAAGTTGTCCATCTATGTTCTGTTAACTTAGAATTTGCTATTCTTCGGGAAAATACTTTCTAATTCAAATTTACAAAGTGACCCTTTATCGTACAAGTTTGCACATTCAGTGACAAGCATTATAAACATGATAAATTACCGTTATTTCATTCTTGTCATTTACTTCTCCCCTTATGTTTTGCAATGCCCTGTAGCCAATAAAGTACACTGTACATTTTTTTAATAGTGCAATCGCGCTCTCGGGTGAATGTGTTGAGCCGTCCATTGGTTTGAGGGGCAATTAACTGAGAGGTCGGAGGGCGCGTGTGCCAATATGTACTGGTACATTGGCCTGTGGTATATTGCAAAGTGCACTGAACTGTAAAGCCTAACTTTGTTTACTTTACATGTATGTTAAAATAAATCAATAAAAGACATTGCATCACTAATAAAGATTGAAAAAACTCCAAATTGAAATTTTAAGAAGAAGACAAAATGGATGTGGAATCAACATGTACGTATAGTCATGTCGGTAACTCAATTGTGCAACAAAGTATAGCCTGAGAAAAAGTTCCATGGAAGAACAATGTCTCAGCATCTGCTGACTTTGTGCATACATGTACGTACAGTACACCTGGGTTCGAGATACATGTTCGACCTTTTAAAAAATCTAAAACAAGGCGTTCACACAATGACTAAATTATGACTTTGTTACACTGCCACAACATACAGTACATTGTAAAGAACATGACAAGTAATTATCTGATCATGGTATGTCTAATTTGGTCAATGCACCTGTCCATGCATCATATACTGTAGAATGCTCCCTTTGCACAAAGGCCCAAGGTCACACTGAACTCCATTTCACACACACATAAAGCAATTGTTGCACCAGACTTCCTGCTGTGCAATGACGGTTTCAACACTGGATGGAACTGAAGAGAACTTGTACAATGCGCATTACATTGTATCCATGACGTACAATGATGTAAGGTACATTGAAATCATGTATGGTACAAGTGTACACATGGTACAAGAAACATGTTTTTAAGACATCTTTTTTACGACAATCTGTAATGCATTACTCATTACAGTATGTGTACCCTTCAAAACACTGTGGAGTACAAATTTAGTTGCTTTTACATAAAAATATTGTGTCGGTTATCAACCGACTGGTGTAGGGCTGGTGTAGGTCCGTATGGCACATCATGTCGGTGATGTCAATATCCTTAATGAACTATTACATGTACATGTACATGGTTCTTGTAAGACTTGGAATGGTCTTATACATGTACATGTATGGTGACTATTCTGCTGTGCCTAAAGTCTTTCTACATACAGTAATAAGGAGAATTAAACAATTACACATGTGCCAACTCATGCCAGCGGCCATCAAATTCACTTCCTAATCCTGAATCATTCTAAGACAAATTTCCATTAAAAAATCATGCAAAAAGCAGACACTGCTCCACATATCAACAAACAGGACTGCAGTTAGAGGCCTAATATGCACTCTGCAGCAGTTAAGAGGCACGCTGCATTTTGACATGTTTGAGAACTCTCTTCACAATGTTGAAAGCAGAATGTTTTAACACACGTACCTGTACATACATGTAGTGTAATAAACACATCAACAGGTCCAATAGTAATACTAAAAAGAGGCAACGAAGACAAATTGCTCCGTGCTCCTAGACATTAAAATGTTCCTTTTTCAAAAACTGCCTTTATCATCTTCTCTTATTTTCATATTAATGCTACATGTACTAAAACTGAGGATGGAAAGGTAGACAGTCATCGCTAGTTTGGGGGTAAAATAAAAAAAATGTTGAGAACACATGATGATTCAAGATGAGCCTCCTACATGTATGTACTTGTCATGTCTTAAGTTTAAAACCTAAAAGGAGCAAAATTATTTAACAAACCATAAAACTAGAGAACTGAATCATGCAAATCAATTTTTTTTTCACAGCCTGTTTAACTATAATTTTTTAACAATATCATCTCTTCATGAAAACTAAATAACATGGTCTGTTTGCCGAGCATCATGTACAATGTACCATGTGTACAAACCAATGCGTTAACAAAACTAACCAGCCCATCAACATACATTTATGAACACCTCGTCCATAACCATTTGTGGCCACCCATTGAAGGACACCTCATCCTTACCAGCCCAGAACACACAGGACTTTCACGCCCATGTGTGTCACATGCAACACAACATTCCCAAAGTTCCCACGACCCCCCCCCCCCATACAGGTCAACTACATTGACCTCCACAAGTGAACAACATGTCAACACACCTTGCCTTAACCTGAAAGTGTAAAGCTCCATAATCTCCTGATTCATTTGAACAATAATTAAATGAGAGGAGTGATATAATAAAGCCTTAGAAATTCCCCAAGATGGCAAATGAGGGGAAAGAAAACGTAGTACCGCCGAGACCGGCGAGCACTACTTACAAATAGAAAGTACATGTAATTAGAGCCTAAGGGGAGGTGGTGGGTTGCAACATTGACTTAGATCACAAGCTGACGTTTAGGGTAAACTTGGGTAAAAACGCCAGATATCTCAGTACTTATGGAGACATTAGATAATAAATGTGTGGTTTTATGCAATACATATCTCCTCTATTGTGTGCTGAAATTTCTAGCATTTTTTCCCTTCTTCTAATAGACCGATTGCGCGACCAATGTTAACATGTCATCATGTGACCCGTAGTGGGTACGTCATTTGAGCTGATGGCAAACTACGTGCAATAAAATGAAATACATGCAGTGACTGACAGAGTCACACCAACAGTCCGTTTTTAGTAATAATAACTAGCCTTTTTATTAAAGTTGTATGTTGTGACATTGATTTCAATCATATTACTGTTTCATAAACTACCAGTATTCTACAAGACTACATGAGAGGTTTATTTTGAGTAAATGCACTAACGGCGTCGGACGACGATGTAGCAACATGCCTGTTATTTTGTTTGTAGTGTAAATCACTGTAAAACAAAAGGGGGGGCGGAAAAGGGTAAAGAAAGTTGGAAAAGTGAGCATGTTTACCCAGCCTTGCAGAGTTTCAAATAGACAAAGGAAATGACACAGTATTGGAAAGCCTTTTCTTTGGATAATTTCAGCTTCAAAACTGTGAAATTCTTGTGTTGAAAAGTGTGTGGTTGGGGTCATCTGGCCCTTTTTTAGGTGTTCGGCCATCAGCCGAACAACTATTGTTATTGTTAAGTTTTTTTTTTTAGATAGGCCAGCAGCCTAAAACCTATTGTTATTGTTCTGTTTTTTAGATGTTCGGACTCGAGTCCGAAGACCTATTGTTTTTGTACGTTTTTTTTTTTTTTACTTCTCCTTCTTCTTCTTCTTGGGTGTTCGGACACAAGTCCGAAGACCCTTTGTTTTTGTTCGGTTTTTTTTTGGGGGTGTTCGGACACAAGTCCGAAAACCCTTTGTTTTTGTTCGTTTTTTTTTTTATTTTTTTAGGTGTTCGGGCACTAGCCCGGAACACCTCTTGATTTTGTTCGGTTTTTTAGGTGTTCGGGCACTAGCCCGGAACACCTCTTGATTTTGTTCGGTTTTTTTTTCTGGTACTCCTTCTTCTTCTTCTTCTTCTTCTTCTGCCTGTCGATTGTCCGCTAACAAATGCACCCTTCCCAAGCTCATATAAACTTCAAACTTCACACATAGTTAGAACTTGACGAGGACATGACAGGGCTTGAGTGACGTCATGATGACGTCATCAGGTGTCGAATTACGCTAAATAAACGTTTATTATTTCAAAAAATCATAACTTTTAAAGTACACAATGGATTTTTACAATCTATACATCATCGGAAAGGTCATCCAAAACTATGTAATCACTCCACAGACATGACCCCAATTTGACCTTGTCTTCCGGGTCAAACTTCAAAAATTCGTATTTTTTGAAGTATATATCACATGATCACAAATCTTACATCAGATTGTAGAGAATTTAGTCCTCTCCAACTTTTGCATTGAGGTCACACCATTTTGACCTATACTTGCGGTTCAAAACGGACATTTAACGCATTCTTTTGTGCATGTGCGTTCAAGCGTGATCGGCAATGCTATACAACAATCCAATGCCATTATACATGTACACGTCCGGGTGGGTGTGTGCGTGTGTGGCTAAGTTACGTTGAAACTGTACATGTACATGTGCTACTGTATGATACAATAAACCGCACGTTGTTCATAGTCTCTTCTCAAGGCACGCACTCCACGCTTTGTTAGTCTTTTACACATAGCTTATTTAAACCTTTAAAAATCAACAAAAAATCAACCGTTTGAGATATGAACTTAATTCTTCGACAAATGTAAAGGTTAGGGAGAGTCTTTCTTTGTGACCCATTGAGTGACCTCTGTGTCATCTACTTCCGGTCAAACCGGAAATATCTCTTTATTAGAATAATGTTAAGTGCTTGGAACATGATTTTTTTCACCATTACCAAAGATATGGAAGACATATTCCCTTGCACATTGTTTGACCCCTTTGACCTCTACTTCCGGTCGAACCGGAAGTAGCCCCTCATTTAAAAGTAAATAGAAGTAGGAACATGATTGTTCCTAGAAATATCAAACTAAGGGAAGGCCTTTCTTTGTGAAACATTAAATGACCTTTGTGACCTCTATTCCGGTCAAACCGGAAGTAGTTCTTCATTTAAAAATGCTAAGAGCTAGGAACATGATTCTTTCACCAATTACCAAGGTTAAGGAAGGCCTAATCAGATATTATTTCATAAAGCAATATTTCATGTTTCTATTTTCAAATTATTTTAGTTGTGTTAACTTTATTTACATCAAATAACAACTCTATCCGAACACCCAGTTTTTGTTCTTGGAACAAAAATTCATGTCTAGTTTTTCTTTTTTTCTGGGCTTTCTTAGTCGTCGGAACTTGTCCGCAAATTTTCTCAAAAAGTTAAGCTTGTATGAACTTGAAACTTACCATGTACAAAGATATTAGTGAGTAGATAAAAACCGCGAATTTTTTGGAATGATGACGTCATTGATGACTGAAGAACGGCAAATGCTACATTCAAAATCTTTAGTGCATATGAAAGGTCTTGTGATGTGGGACAAATTGTATGCACACCGTGACCCCATTTGACCTTTACTTCCGGTAAAAACCGGAAGTTAAAGTAACAAATCATGTTATTTGGGGCTCTAGAGCCTAAGTGAATGAAGATATGAACAAACTTTCAATGCATAATATTTATGTTAGCTCAAGAGCATTCTAGAAATGTGACACATGACGTCATAGCTACGTCACAACGAAATTGATACACGAGGTCGAAAAAAAAATTATTTTGCTATCTCAAAAAATAAAGCATGTACGGACTTGAAACTTACTATATACCTAGACCACAGTGTGTATATGATAAAGCGACATTTTTGGAATGATGACGTTATCGATGACGTCATTACATTAAATTGAAGTTTTATACTAAAATAATCATTTCTTAAGAATAATACATGACATACATGATCTTTACACCATATGAAAGGTCTTACACAGGGTGTGACCCCATTTGACCTTCACTTCCGGTCGAAACCGGAAGTAGTAGTTTTTTATATAAAAAACTGTTTCTGAATAACGTAAATTTGTGTAAATAACTTAATTTTAAAGCCCTTCGACGATTCTAAAAATGTTTACAAAGTTTGACCTCATTTGACCTTCACTTCCGGTCGAAACCGGAAGTATAAGTTTGTACATACAAAAATATGTATCTTATTAATGACACATGGTACATTAATAATCGCTACATCAATTTAAAGCTCTCTGACAATTCTAAATAACATGCACATGGTGTGACCCTATTTGACCTTTAGTTCCTGTCAAACCGGAAGTTGAAGTTTCATATGACAAACCTTCATGCATAAAGATAAAAAAGTACAAATAAATGTTTCGCCCGTCAGCATAGCACCAATAGACAAAAAACTTGCACACAATATTGAAATTAAAATTTTCAATTACGTAATTGAGCCGAACACCGTGAGTTTGTTCACAAACTCTAAATTTCTAGTTTTTTCTGGGTATTCTTCCCCCTGAACCTTGTCTGCAAATTTTCTCAAAAAGTAAAGCTTGTATGAACTTGAAACTTACCATGTACAATGATCTTAGTGAGTAGATGAAACCGCAACTTTTTTGGAATGATGACGTCATTATGTTAAATAAACGTTAAATAATTTAAAAAATTCATAACTCAAGAACGGCAAATGCTACATTCAAAATCTTTAGTGCATATGAAAGGTCTTGTAATGTTGGACAAATTGTATGCACACCTTGACCTCATTTGACCTTTACTTCCGGGCAAAACCGGAAGTTAAAGTAACAAACCATGTTATTTGGGGCTCCAGAACCTAAGTGAGTAAAAAATATGGACAAACTTTTCATGAATAATATTTTTTATAGCTAAGGGGCATTCTAGAAATTTGATATATGACGTCATAGCTACGTCACAACGAAATTGATACACAAGGTAGAAAAAAAAATTATTTTGCTATCTCAAAAAATACAGCATGTACGGACTTGAAACTTACTACATACCTAGACCACAGTGTGTACAGGACAAAGAAAATTTTTTGGAATGATGACGTCATCGATGACGTCATTACATTAAATTGAATTTTTATATTAAAATACTCATACATGTATCTCCAGAATCAGATATGCTACATACATGATCTTTACCCCATATGAAAGGTCATAAAGTATTAAATAAATCTTACACAGGGTGTGGCCCCATTTGACCTTTACTTCCGGTCGAAACCGGAAGTAGTAGTTTTTTTTACATAAAAACCATATCTGAATAACGTAATTTTGTGTATTAATATAATAACTTCATTTTAAGGCCCTTCGACGACTCTACAAATATTTACAAAGTGTGACCTCATTTGACCTTCACTTCCGGTCGAAACCGGAAGTATAAGTTTGTACAACAAAAATATGTATTTAGTACATTAATAATCGTTACATCAATTTAAAGCTCTCTGCCAATTCTAGATACCATGCACAAGGTGTGACCCTATTTGACCTTTAGTTCCTGTCAAACTGGAAGTTGAAGTTTCATATGATAAACCTTCATGCATAAAGATAAAAAGGTACAAATAAATATTTCGCCCGTCAGCATAGCACAAATAGACAAAAAACTTGCACACAATATTGACCTTAATATTTTCAATTACGTAATTAAGCCGAACACCGTGAGTTTGTTCACAAACTCTAAATTTCTAGTTTAATCATGCAACCAGTACTACCACATCAAGAACATACGTTCCTTGTAGAATTTGCAAGACTTGCTGGAACTGTCCTTACTGGCTTTATTCAGCCAATCGAAGGTCTCTGGTACAAGCTCTGGAATATTTTTCACAGATTTCAAGAAAGAAAAGCCTCGCTCGAATAAACAAAATGCCACAATCATCATGTATCGTACTGCACTTTCCTATGGAGGACGTCGTGTTTGTTTACATTCAATACCCATTACAGGTCAAGTGACGGGTTGCGCAATCAGTCTATTAATATTATTCAGTACATACTTAAATTGTTTAATTTTGTTCTAATTGTTTTGTCTAACCATATTGTTCTGATTTTTGAAAACTCAAAACACAAAACTAATCTGATGTAGCCTACATGTACAAAGTATGAAACAGTCTGTCAAGAATACAAATTTTGTGATGGGCCTATACTCTGTATTATTTGTTAGTTTTCAGAATCACTTGGAGGGCCTTTATGATACTACTGTACATCAAAGTACAAGCAACTTTAAAAAACAATTGGTTAATTACAATACAAAGTAGGCTCACTGTAACTAAAAATTCAATCAGGTCATTCCGTGCAAACTCACCTAGGGGTTGACCATGACCAACTCCGGTTGTTTTCTTAACTATTTTTGTAAAGAATCTTCTATAACACACACAATTTATTTTCTGCCAAATCCTTTTTTAGTTGTTTTTAGCCCTGCCGCTTTTTTTACCCATTATTATGTTACATTGGTAAGTTTTGGGGCAATTTCAGAGGCCCATATCCCATGGGCGTTTTTACCCCGGTTTACCCTTCATGTTAATAAGGAGATAAATAAAAGAAAACAAACTATCCAATCGTTACTGACCTGTCACTTTGAGAACCTGGCGAAACTTAACCCCAGGATCACCTTCATAGTTCTTCGCTTCGCAAATGAGTTCCTTTTCATTATAGGCTAGATCTGGAGACAGTGTAGCATTACTTGTACTGTTTTTCAAGCCAGTGGCGCTACCAACATAACCTTCTGTAATGCGGTCTGACAACTGACTACCATCGACTGTCCAGTTGAATGTTGCTGGTGGATTGATGCCCACAACCACGCATTGAACGATTTGATCATCCCCATCAAGGATTAGGGGATCACCATCAGTAAACGCCTCTGATGAGCTTGCATTCAACATTACTATGGTGCTTGTTGGTACTGAAAATACAATGGATGAAATAAAGAAATCTTGGAATGTAAATGTCCAGGTATACATGTACGTCATGTAACTAGTTCCAAATCACAGTAAATTAAGTAAATCACAGTAGATGTGTGTATACTTTAAAAAAAAATGTAAAATTAAACTGCTCTCACATAATCCTCTCACCAACGCATTACGCAAAAAATATTCATATGCCATACGACAGTACGATGGATAAATAAGGATTAACTTTATGTTTTCAAAGTGTGGAAAATGTTTTTTCTTAACCAGCTAACGCCGGATGGCATGTATGTATGTAAACTGCCTAAAATCAGATGACATGAACTTTGTATTTTTGCGTGAATTTGGAAAAGCGAAACGAAGGTTACTCATCCATTCCGGATCGTACACAGCACATATGCACTCACCGTGCCACGCTTTGTTTCTCCCAAACAAAGAAGACAGATCGTGCTGAAAAAATGCAGAAACTCTCCCAGACCTTTGGCCTTTTGTTATAAGAAAGTGAGGATTACGAGACAGTGAGATGGCTTCCACCATTGTTTATCATTGCATTTTGGCTCAATAAGGTACATGTATTGTAAGTTTGAATAAACCGAGATTCCAGCTTTGGTTTTATACGTTATAAGGCCATGGGGCCAATTATCGGCCATGTGTCTTTTTTCTATTTATGGATGGTGCCTTGATATTGCATACATTTTTATGGCCAATTATCGGCCATGTGTCTTTTTTCTATTTATGGATGGTGCCTTGATATTGCATACATTTTTATGGCCAATTATCGGCCATGTGTCAGGATTGAGGTTTGGTAATTTACGCTGGATGAATCTGATTTCATCTTTGAAAGAGAAACCCAAAGTCCCAATGTTTCAATGAGAATCTTCGTTCTCTTGGCTTTAGTTAGTCGCGGTTTCTTTGTGAGAGCAGTACTCAAAGAAAAATTTGTCTGGCCATTCCGATAAATTACTCCCATCAGGTGGCACGGAATAATTTTGGAGAACCTCAGCATTAAATGGTTAAAGAAAATTGGATTTTTTTAATTCAGTGGAAGAGAGCCAAGTCTTTTTTCTATTTCTGGATGGCGCATTGATATCACGTGCATTTTTCATTACAAATTAACTGTGTCATTCCACATTGGTGCCATTAGATTTGCATAGCAATCCGGAATCGATTCAACCAATTCCAAACTACATTTTTGTGTAGGCTTTCGTTATTTAGTGCATTTGGGTCTTTCCACACTAATCCATACATTTGAGGACATTCTTTAGTTGTACAATGATGATAAAATAATGTGTTTTTTTGCTGTGTTCATTCAAACACACAAACACATTTGAGGGTTGTACTTAAAAAAATTAAACAATGTTATGAGTCTTCAAGAAATTGATGGAGATAATCTTTAAGGTTGTATTGTACTGTACAGTGATGGGAACAGACATAAATTTCATCAGTTTTAAAAACTAAATATTTCCGCTTTACCTTGTTATTTTTTATCCTTAACTGTAACTCCCCTGAGTGATTTACTAGGATCCTTCCCCACTCTAACAAATTCTAACACCATACATGTACATGTATGATAACTTAACACCTAAACTGTGGTACTCTGACTATGGTGGTATGCCTGAACCCATGTAAAGCATGATCAGTTTACTCATGCAGTACCCAGTCCAACAAAGTCCAACAAAACCTGCTGTTAAAGATGCAATGTCCCATTTTGGGCCAAAGGCTAAAAAAATAAATTTCCTGGAGCAAACGAATTTGAAAAGTTTAAATGTTTGTGCAACGAAAAATATAAAAAACAAAGAATTTTGATATCAGGAACTCTTTAAAGTTTCCGCGGGCATTTGCCGACTTCAATTTGATTGGTTTCCCAGGGGCCAATCAGAAGAATCTGCAAGATAATGAATATTCATTCTTGTGACCTTTTTTTAATATGAATGGGTCCAGCAGGTCCCCTGCGATGCTCTCAGTCGCTAATGGCCCACACGGCTCGCTGTGCGCGTACATACAATGTACGTGGTGTATGTACTGTGCATACACCAGGCGGGTTAATACATGTAGGAGCAGGCCGCCACTGGACAATCGACGATCACACGGACGATCGATTGATGTACATGTAGGCTCCTACTGTACATGTACAGTATTGGCAGTGTTCTCCACAAGGGGTTTTAGGAGGGTGGGCCGCCCTCCCAAAATTTTCGGCCGCCCTGCTAATGAATGTGCCGCCCACCCAAAATTTGTGGCCGCCCTGCCAACGAATTGGCCACCCAGCCAAAACAAATGACGGCCCTGCCAAAAAATGACAAATCAGTGGATGAAAGGAACTTGGTCACAAGGTGGAACGCTGGTTATAAGCTCTCTTCCACGAAGATTTTTTCCGACCGGCGCTCAGGATCAAAGGAGTAGCAGAAATGCCTCCACGACCCCTGGAACAAGGCTGACTTACAGCGCATGCGGCACTAGTTAGGCAGCTTCCCATCTTAAATACGCGTATAAGTACATGTACATGTCACTAAGCTTGGGCGATCAATATTTTTTTCATCCACAATATATCGTCAGAAATAAGTTGAGATTACCGATAGTATCGCAATTTATTCATTACGTCAACACAAATCACCACTCAAAGAGCCAGCATACACAGTATAATGCACTCAGGGTGCTCAATAAACAAGAATAAAATGGATACAAACCGTGAAAGAGAATCCCGTAATGGTACCTAAACCCAAACCTGACCCAAAGACAAGAGCCGAAGCCGCTGTCATGATTTTGTATTGGTCCATGAACGGCAGTTTGTCAGTCAGTGCTGTCGAATCATAATGACAACCCTAGTCCCTACGACCAATCAGATTCGTTGTCTGTTACGGGCAAGTTTTTGAAGGGTGAATTTTGCAGTCAATCACATACGTTTTATGTGCCAACTTCGAGAATTTGTATGCCAAAATTAGACCGCCCCACGTCTTGCCCAATCAGACACCAGTCCTTCCACGTGTGGATTGCTCAGCATGGGAATTCCCCATGAATGCAACCTCGCTCCCACAGGCAACACGAGTTTGGACATACTCTTAGGAAAAAAACATGTCGGGAACGACTACGTTTAGGAATTAATGTGGGCAGGAAGGTTGAGTTGATGCGAGCGCGTACTGCTGCGTGGATGTCATTATTTGCATAAATTTAAATATGCACAAATCACGAAATCGTAAAATGTTGAGAAGGGTAAGTAGCTGAAAAAGTCTAAACCATGTTTTTGTCGTGTGCATCATAATTAGGATTGGTATATGAAACATTACGCACTTCAACACGGACGTGCTCGCTCTGCTTTTTAACCCTTTGCGGTGACCACACCATGGCTAGGAAGTGAAGCAAGAGCATATGTTTCACATTGTCCGCAATTAATTTTTAATTCCATTTATTCTCCAAAGTGGACATGGTGGAATAATCACAGGTCGACAAATAAATCGTCACTGACGCCACGAACTAACACCTTGTGTACAAAACCATATTTTTTTTCAATTTTCAGCTTTTTACGTTTTCATACAAAATTCGTCATGCCCTACAATTTCATGAAGTTTCAAAGCTTCAAGAGCTTTACTTTTTTAATTATAATAATTATGTATGGCAACATTTGCCCGGAATTGACAATCTTTGTTTTCACGAACTAGCACACAAGTAACATTTACCATTGAAATGCACGGCACGCACCATACTCAAATGTGAACAAAACGATTTCACGAACTAGCACAAATCTTGTGCGCGAAGGACATGCACGCGCGCGCGCCCACAAGTTTGCATTACTAATACATTGGAGAGTGTTACTTCGTGAAATCGGAAATAGTCTATTTTGCTTCTTTTTCGGTTTCATGAACTAGCACGCACCTTTTTTCCTTTATTGTTTGTGAATTTAAAATGCAAAGCGGACAAAAGCAGTATATTTATCAAGTTTAAAGCATCCAGAGTCAGCAATGAGAAAACCAGTTGAAAACACTCTGAAATTCTAAAGGATAGTGGTGTTTTAAAAAGCGTTCAGCTTTAGACGCCGTTTTCTCCGTTTGTTACTTTTTACTGTTGTCTACATGTGTGCTAGTTCGTGGTGTCAGTGACGAAATGTCACGTGAATGTCACAAAGCATAATGATGACGAGCTGGTGGGTGCACCCCGACATCACATAATCTGTCTTGTCAACAAGGTAAATTGGATTTATAGTTGTCGGAAACTTTACTGCAAGATGCATCTGGACATCATGATATCGCCCAAGCTTCAACCACAATAGCCCCAAATGTGTTCATAACGCGCGAGGCATGCACGGTGATCGTCGGCGTTCGGACTGACATGCGCAATGACGTCATACAGACGGGCGTCCGTCCGATGACGTCATACCGCCCTCCCAACGAAAAAGTCTGTTTTCTCATGATGTGCACCATACAGCACCATACACAACCAACCGGTCGATCGTCGTTCCGAAATAACGTTGCTTGATTATAAACATGAATATTCATACACTGTGCTGCTGCAATGCAAATGACGTACGTCATCACTCTGAGGATTAAAAGGCTGGGCAAGCCTTTTATTCATTTACGTTTTTAATTAACTGCCACTAACATGACTAATCCTTGACAAATTTTTTCGTTCAAAAAATCAAACGAAAGCTCAAAACATTTTATACCCCGTGATGTAAGCAATTTGAAAATTAAATCAATTTTTGACCCCCAAATCGGCCTGAAATCGGACAATGCATCTTTAAGAGTTTGATGGAATAGGGACTGTTACAAGGGTTTTAAAGAGATTTTGGATACCTACATATATACAACCCAAAACTAAGGCATTACTAATGTTAAGTCAAAATGACAGCTGTTTGCCCGAATTGATTGTCCATGTGATACATTACGGATTTCACCTTCTAATTGTCTAAATACCCAGAGGAATATTCAAACTTTTATTTCAACCATTATTGGAAACAAAGAATGTAAGTAAAATTTATCAGTCAACTGTAAGTTATCCCAGTGTTGCTTTACATCCCATCTTGTCTGTCCAAGTAACGTACATGTACATTTACACGTACATGTACATTGTACATGTAGTCCTACAATGTACAAAAATACGTTGACTGCAGACGGAGGGTATACTCGTAGTAACAGGTGTACCAGATTCTGCCACTACAAATATACTTGTAGAAAAAGAAAAGTCTTTGCATTGTAAACTCAATACACTGGCAGCACTGATGATGCAACAAATACACTGCTGACCATGCTGACAGTGGTGAGGACATACATGTACTGTACATACATCTATAAAATGTTCATGGTCAAATTATTTTTTCGTGTTTTTGCTGTTGGAAACAAAATGGGAAATTGGCAAAACTGCTCGTCAGCTGGCGGTGCACTTTATTTTCAACCAAGAGTGAAGGAGAAATTATTATAATATTGCCAACATTGCTTTGCATTTTGACTTGTGTTTTTTCATAAAGGTTTGATCACATTGGTGTATCCAGTGGGGCGGGGTCCATGAGGGCAACTTGTGTGGATAAATAGGCTACTGATTTCTTGATAGTTCTGATTTTTTATTGATCTCGTACATGTAGTTCCATCCGATTGTTCTGATTTCCTGATAGGACTGGTATAGAGAATCAATAAAATTTGTCAAACCATTGCCAGCCTACGAGTTATCTCATAGTCACACGGTACGAGATAATTCGCAGCTGGCATACAATGTAGTAGAATAATCAACTCCATGCCATTGCCAGCTACAAGTTATTTCGTAGATATTTGTTTTCTACATCTAGAGTAAATGAACGTACAGTGTACATGTACAACAACACAATACACACCAAAAAAGTTCCTATGCCGCAACAATTTTTCTTTGGTTTGAGGTCAACAGTGGGTGATGTGTTAACACGTCCAGACATTCCATTGTTTAGCACTTCGTTTGCCATGGACAAAGAGCAGGCATGTGATTGCTGGTCTTATAAAAAGCCTGAAAATTAAAACCTCTGTAAATAAGATTCCCTTCCTTGCGAGCGCAAAGCGCTCGCCCCTTACGGCGTGGGGTTCGGGGCCCGCTCAAGGGCCCCGAAAAAAATTTGAAGTCTAGATGCTCTCTAGTGCATTCTAAGCTTCCCTAGACCACCTTTTTATGATCAAATTTCCTTCTCTGTTTCAAAGTTTTTAAGGTCAACTTCATCAATCAGAGAATGACATTTTGTGTTTATCAGTATATGTTGTGCACATCCAGGGTTTTTAGATGCAAACAAATGAAAATGAAATCTCAAACATTGCATCACTTCAGCTGGAAATCCCTTGGATGTTGTTCAGAACAAGTACATGTATCAGGTTGAAAAAATAACCAAACCATTGCCATATTTACTCTGCGTTTAAAATAATCTGCAGTTGAATTTCATGTTCGTCCACAGTAACCGACTCCTCCAACCAACTCCAGCGGAACTTATTTTGCACACCTTTTTCCAGATCTTTAACCGATAAGTCTCCCCTCGGCAAAATTTTATTCGACGCCATGACTGATTGCGACCGACCGACGACACGACGTTGGATGGCAACCTGTGACTGAGTAGGTGTGAGCAAGGAATGGTGCGCGCAAATCAAAGATTGTAGAGGGCCGCATTGATAGCCAATGTACATGTATATCTTTAGCGTAAACGCAATTTGAAAATTGTTCGCGCATTTCAAGTTTTTCATTTTGCTCAGGTTCAACACACATTGCGCAGTCACAACACGAGGTGCATAGAGATGCATTGATGCATGTCATTGAAAATATTGAGTGTGTTCCCCCGTTTCATTAATAGGCGTACACAGCAGATGCGTTAATAGGAACTAGACTTGATAAGAAAGCACGCTCCTACCCAGTATAAACAACAGACCGTAAGCGATCACAGTGAGAACGATCACAACCTACGCACCGTTCGCCGCGCGATTTAACAAAACATTCCGTCTGGACCGGCACTCTGTTTCCACCTCGTTCTCAAATATGGCAGTATAATTACATGTAGAATACACAGTTGACGTTCGTCATAAAACAAATTAAATACAGAATGCCGAACTCGACATGAATAATTAATTAGCACATTCTCCCCCCCCCCCCCCATTTTCTCAACGGATTCACATGATTCACGTTGGTTGACTTTTTGAGTCGAAAAAGCCGGAATTCCGGCAAAAGCCGGAGAAATCACATCCCTGAAAGAGGGACAAACTGGAATTCATTAACCAAATTCCAATTCCTCCATAATGCTATTCAAGTACATAAATTAAATGTGTATGCCCATTTTGTACAATGTACAGTGTGCAGGCTGATTGCTTCGTTCTTGAAAGGGCACTGGCACCATGGCATTTTCTTCTTGATAAAGGGCACCTCTATGAGGAAATTGTAAATTTCTACTGGAACATTTTAAGGCCACCAAGGCAAAGACCAGGGGCAACGGAGGCAATTGTCTCCACTGCCTCAGTGAAATACCAGGTTGGAGTGTGGACCCCATGTTGGCCTACATGTATGATGTACAGTTGTATACATGTTTGTACAATGTATGTGCATGTAGTGAACAAACAGGTGCGTAAAATGTCTCACATTTTGTCTAAGCACTGCATCATGTAAATGTACATAGTAGGCCTACAGTATGTAAAACAAACTTTATTGCCTCTAACTGATGAAAAACAGACATGTGTTTAATACAAACTGTCTTGAGTTACAACTCACCAACCACTACCAGCACTGCAGTTTCTTCATCGTTCCTTGTATCAGCACCCTTTCGAAATGTCACCTGGCACTTGAAAGGTTTGTTATTCTTTGTCATATCCAAAGATGAAATGATGAAATCACTTTTGGTATCAGTCCTTGTTATAGTACAGTCACTGGTACTTAGGCAATAGTCTCTGTAGATTGGTTCTGCTGCACCATTAAAAAAGTCTGCTACTATTGCTCCATCCAACTTCCACTCCAGGTTATAAAAGTCATATGTTTCATCACTTACGCTAAAGCCACACGTCAAAGTTGCTGTAGCTGTTGTTGGGTTACTGTAATACATGGGCTCCATGCTCACTGTCACTGTTTGGCTTAACGAAACTGGAGGGAGAAAATCCATTAAGGGTAAATATTGTAAAGATTATAATGTATAATGAAAGACAATTAGGCCTATTCTTTTTTCCTTACAAGGTCCCAATGGCTTTCTTTTAAAGTCATTTGTTCATTCAATGCAAGAATAAAGAAAGCCAGTCAGTACCATTGAAGGTATCAAAAAAAAAGCTCAGATGATTTCCAAAACTTGTTTTTCACAAGTATTAAAGGGCCCATGAAGAGGTTTTTTGTCATGGAACATTTTTGTGGCTTAATATATGAAATTAACAAAACATAGTATTGACTATTCTGATGTCTCTGTTATGTGTTAATACACTTTAATTGAGCCCTGAAAATGTGTGCCATCTGATTGCGCAATGATCCATGACGTAGGCTGCGGTAAAACATTTCAAAGACGGCTCTGGTGCCGAGTGGTCAACAATGCATTGTATGTTATTTTAACACACATGGCCCTGGTCAGCCATTCCACTGTCTACATCACAGATTTTATGTTAATGAGGAAGGGTGGGCAGAGCACGTCAAGCCCCTAATTTTAGAAATCGTTATTTCTACGATTAATACGCATGTAAAAAATGTGAAAAAAGTAAAGATATACTAAAATAGGCATACTTTATTTTTTTAACCAATAAAAAAGAATAATTTATGGGACCTTTCAGTTTTGCAATCGTTGTTTTTCGGAAGGAACAAACGACTGTCTGCACTTCTACTTCTTTGAAGATCATGTCACTATATCTTCATCCCCCCCCCCAATGATAGCATGACATTGTTATGCCATATAGACCGATTGATCGTCACGTGACCTTTTGTGGGTATTGAATGTAAATATAAACAGGATGTCCTCCATAGGAAGGTGTGGTACGGTACATGATGATCGTCGCATTTTGTTTTTTTGAACAAGGCTTTTCTTGCTCGTAATCTTTGAAAATGTTTTAATAGTTTGTACCAGAGACCTTTGAGTGACAGAATAAAGCCAGTAAGGACAGTCCCAGCAAGTCTTGCAAATTCTACAAGGAATGGTTATGTTCACAATGTGGTAGTAGGGTCCACTGCTTGTAAAAAATGATGAGATGAATAATCAAATGGGATATAATTATATCTAATAAGTACAATATATGTAAAAACTAATAACACAAACAATTTAATCCATTGCCATATTTTATGGGTACAGAAGTGCTGTTGAAAAAAAAAATGAAAAAACGGGTTTTGCCTGTATCACTTCAAATTTTTTTTTTTAAGGAAAAAAGTGGGTTATCTTTTATAATTTCTGGTTGATATATATTGGGAAGGGTTACTTTCACAATAAAAAACTATCAAAATTCAAAAAGTAATTTTAACTTTTGCCTAGTAATATTTTTTTTAGTGGGCGTTTTTACCCCGAGCGAAATCAGGGGCCTCTGGGTAAAAACGCCCAGTAGCATCTTTGATGTCAAACTTGTTTCTCCATTTATTCTCCAAAAGCCTGTCTTTGGCATGGGTAAGTTTTAGTTATTAGAAGTCCACCACATTTATATTAAAACAATGTTTTTCTGACATTTTATTATTCAGGTTTGATCAGTTACAACACTTTCAATACTCTACCCCTTCCAAACATCCAATAAAGCTGTGTTTGGTCTTTACTTGGTTGGGTCATTCAACATGCTCAAGTGTATCTAGACATTAACCATTTACATAAATGTATCTTTTAATAAGCAAACTGATATTTTATGTAGGCACAGCGGGGGGGGGGGGGGGTTCAAAATCACCAAAAGTTTCTCATGTCAGTAGATTTGTAGGCTTTTGAGGATCCATTACACGAAAACAAAATCGGTCATCAAACAAATCTTGACAGCAAATTTTGATAATTTGGGCAACAATTATCCACAGATAAATTATGATAGGGTATCTCATCTTGATTTTGAGATGGGCCTCTGAAATTTGCCCAAAACTCACCAATACCATAAGGGATGAAAAAGGGATCACGGCTTACATGTAATTGTTTGAGGGACCGTACATATTTATTTAATATATTTATTCATTCATTGATTCATTAAATCATTCATTCATTCATTCATGTATTGTTTATTTTATCTGATTTAACCAGGGTAGACCCATCAGTTTTATGTAAAAAAAAAATGTGTTTGTGTGTTCTCTGCACCATACATGTAAGATGATTCTTTCAAGAATTTCTTTTTTTTTAAACCTAAGTTGGCCTCGATCAACACCTCGGTGATCTGGCGCTGAGTGTTGCTGAACAGCAAAAAAACAGGCCTGTTAGTTTTAAAATTAACAAGTCTTTCTTGATTCTTTAAAAGCAGTTCAGTGATCAGGAACTTCTGAGGTACATGTAATGTCCCTGGACCAGTAGATCCTTGCTAGAGCTATGAGTGTTCTTATTTTAGACTTTGCAATGTTGGTAGGTCGTAAGCCTACAAATTTGTGATGTACGCTTATGTCCGACTGCCCTCGTCATAAGAATACCTTGTTTTTGTTGAGTTTGTAGTTAACGTTAACCTGTGTTTGAAAAGTTGTTTCAATTTGATTATCCCTGACTATTAAATTAATTAGGTGTTCGGGCACTCAGCCTGGAACACCTCTTGATTTTGTTCGTTTTTTTTTTAGGTGTTCGGCCATCATCCGAAAACCTATTGTTAGGTGTTCGGCCATCAGCCGAACAGCTATTGTTACTGTTAAGTGTTTTTTTTCTGCGCATTCTTCCTTCTGAACCTTGTCCGCAAATTTTCTCAAAAAGTAAAGCTCGTATGAACTTGAAACTTACCATGTACAAAGATATTAGTGAGTGGATGACACCGAAACTTTTTTGGAATGATGACGTCATTAGGTTAAATAAACGTGAAATAATTTGGGTTTTTGGGGGGTTTTTTTCAAGGTATTCTTCTTCCCCCTCAAACTTGTCGGTCAATTTTCTCACAAAATAAAGCTTGTATGAACTTGAAACTTACCATGTACAAAGATATTAGTGAGTAGATGATACCGAAACTTTTTTGAAATGATGACGTCATGACGTTAAATAAACGTTAAATAATTCAAACAATTCATAACTCAAGAACGGCAAATGCTACATTCAAAATCTTTAGTGCATATGAAAGGTCTTGTAATGTTGGACAAATTGTATGCATACCGTGACCTCAGGGAAAGACTTCATTTGTAAAACATTAAGTGACCTTTGTGACATCTACTTCCAGTCAAACCGGAAGTAGCTCTTTATTTAAAAATGGTGAGAGCTAGGAACATGATTCTTTCACCACATACCAAGGTTAGGGAGGGTCCTTCTCTGTTGCACATTGGGTGACCTCTGTGACCTCTACTTAAGATCAAACCGGAAGTAGCTCCTCATTTATACATGGTAAGAGCTAGGAACATGATTCTTTCACCAAATACCAAGGTTAGGGAAGGTCCTTCTTTGTCACACATTGCGTGACCTCTCTGAACTCTACTTCCAGTCAAACCGGAAGTACCTCCTCATTTAAAAGTGGTTAGAAATTCCTGTCCAAACCGGATGTTCAAATTAAATATTATATTATAAAGCTCAATTTAACAGATGTTTTTCTTCATATTTTCTTATATTTAAGTTGGATTAACTTTTAATTTAATTTAACTTTTAACACATAAAATAATTTTTAATACATCACACTCCGAACACCTAGTTTTTGTGATGCCACAAAAACTCATTTCTAGTTTTTAAATACTTCAGGAAAATCTCATGTAAAGTCATCTTTAGACAAAAAAAGTGGGCGAGTGTTTTTACCCCGAGGCCTGGGTAAAAACGCCCGCCAAACTTCCCTTATCAGTATAATACCAATGAGTTTAGATTTGCACACAATAGAGGAGATTGCATATAGCAACACACTTATTGTCAAGTACCTCCAAGCAATGCTGAGCTAATTTGCAAAAAATTAAAAATCAGGCGTTTTTACCCCAGTTTACCCTATTGGTTGCACGACGGAACGTATGGGCAAAACGACTGCGACCATGAACTTTTTTTAACACAAGAAGTTCACAGTTTTGAAGCAGAAAACAAAAAACTTTAATAGAAGGGCTTAGTAACTGTGTCATTATTACTAAAAGGCGACTGTTGATGTGACTTTGTCGGTCAAGCATGTATTTTATGTAGTAGTTTGCCATCAGCTCAGATGACGTGCATGTAGTACCCAATGTAGGACACATGATGACTTAAACATTGGTCCCGCAATCAGTCTATTGCATTTTATGGGAAGGGCAAATTGTATACAAAAACCTACCAACAACAATAATGATTAAAATGTTCACATGTCATCACGTGACAAAGGGTGCCCTCTTTGTTGAAATGTGGGTGCCATCTTTGTTAAACAGCCCCTTTAATACTGGTTAAAAATTGTTAACAAAGATTAAAAACAAAGATTACCTGAAATCACTGCAGACACTATAACAATCTTTTGTAGCCATACCATTGTTATTCTTCTCTCCGCGTTTAAATCCATGATGAGTTTTTTGTATAGTCTTCTTAAAATTCTGTAAACAAAATGTTTTCAAAAAAGAGACTGTACACAACTATAAATTACAAATTTTGTTCCATAGACAAAAACACAGTGGCAGGGCGACAGGGGGTGACACCCCTTCCAATATTTTTGCTACATCGGCATTTAGAGCCACAGTTGGCAAATTGAGCACCAAACTTACCCTAGTAAGGGCTCAGGCTGAACACAAATCCATTCAGCGAGCCAAGAGATTTGCCAACTGGATTTGCCGACTGAAAATTTGACTTTTTTAAAACCTTGTAGTGTGAAAAGTAAAACTTTGAATTACCAAATTTAATATTCTCGGCAACTGGCGGAAATCTACGCTCTGAAAACACTAATATGCGCAAATATGGCGACCGGAGTTGCAAAATTAACTGGTATGCGGAACCAGCCCATAGGACCAGCGCACCGCATACCAGGATACCAGTTAATTTTGCAACTCCGGTCGCCATATTTGTTGCAATACTGTTTGAATGGGATCTGAGTTACGGTGAGAATTTATCACTTTTTAATAACTTTTAGTTTGCGGAGTGGATTTTCTGGACCCGTGCAACGCTCGATGAGAGTTGAAAGAACACATAGAGCCAAGTTTTGGCGAGATCTGATTTCAAAAAAGAACTGTAGCCATGTAAACGTGAAGGGCAGAAAGTTTCGAATAGGTTTTTGTACATGTCACTCTATGAGGTTCTAGGAGTACAGTAGGTAGTGCTGCCAATACCGTAATTTTCGGCCCATAAGCCGCCCGGCCCATTAGCCGCAGTGCCCAAGAATTTCCAAAACAAGATTTAGGTGTCGGCCCATAAGCCGCAATACCCCTACGCCGCAGCAGGTTCACCGCACTCACAGAGAAGCGCCGGCACTTCACACACAGTGGGGGGGCCGCGTCTCTGTAGTCACAAAACGCCGACAACAGTATGTATCATTTTGTTTGCTGGGCTTGTTGCTTATTCATGGTGACAGTGCAGGTGTTTGGTAAACGTTGGCTAAACGTTTTCAAACGCCCTCATTGTTAATCTTATAAAATCCCTCCTTAGACTGGCTCCCGTCCCTCGTGCTAGGCTGGAGACTACGTATAGTGAACGGGCCCCAGTCTCCTAAACTTGAGATGGGTGTGTTTTCTGTAGCTCTAGCTCGGTCGGCTTAGCATGTCTTGGTTGGATCATTATTCCTTCCTCCATCATGTCCATGGTTGAATATCAACGACATTCGTTACAACTAAACTACAGCCTTGATGTTTTGTGGTTAGTTTTGTTTCTCAATCTCACATTGCAAATTTTCTTGTCACGCTGAAATAATTTGCTTAAAATTTATACACTGGTTTTTGGCCGTTACTGACACATCGGCGTATAAGCCGCATGGCCCATAATCCGTATGAAACTTTTTGAGGGCAAAAAACAACCACCAAGCCGCGGCTTATGGGCCGAAAATTACGGTACATGACTTACCTGATCTTGACGCTTGCCGATGGAGTGACTGATACAGGTGGATAACCAACCTGCTTTGTTTGAAAAGACCGCAAACTTAGTGGAAAATATCAAACTATTCAACGTAATTACTCGATCGACCGCTTGGTTTCCAAGATTTGTGATCGTATATCTACTCGATCTTCCACGGCTACTCTCTGACATTAACACTAACAGCTTTAGTTATGCCATGGTACATACAAGCGCAAAGAGAAGACCAGCAGTTGTTGTGCACTCAGCAAGCTAGTAGTCTGGTTCCCTGACCAAAGATTCCCTGACGACTCTTGTTTAAAATCCAGGCATCGGGGGCGATTTTTTTTTTCCGTACCACACGCTCAATAGGGAGCTACAGCGAAGCGTCCCGATTGGTCAGTTACAAAATGCATTATGCATGTTTAGGTCGCAGGCTGTTTCAGACGAAAGTTGTGTGTGATCGGCGTAAAGTACAGACCCTCCTCGTGCTCTGTAATGTACTATCTAGGGAATACTCAGCAGCAAGTTCAGTATGGTGTTTGTGTTCCAGACGCCCCAAGAATAACCAAGGTCACTTCTGTCCGAGATACGTGTTAAGTGTATGTGAGGTCCTTTTTCTCACGGTATTTTAAGTTACCTGCTGATGTGCACTATAGTGGCCAACAGGGGAATTTCTGGTCAGTAATGTGGGGACTTTGATGTGGTAGCCTAAGAATGTGTGTGTACTAAGAAATGGGATTGTGGAGAGCCTTAATGACAGGGTATTATGGGCCACTTGTTTTTCGGTACTTCACGGGTGTAGAACAAAGCTTGTATAAACGTTAGAGTTGATTACCTTTCCACTGTTTATGTTTCTCCTAAAACTGTTCACACACTTGGTTAATTTAGCCTCTTGTGTAATCTTTGAGTGTGTTGTTAATCACCCCTTGTAATAATTGGCTTCAGACAGCAGCCTATAGCACTGCAAGGGGCATCATCAGCTTTTGGTTGTGCTCTCCCATTATTTTGGTAGTTTAATTGCCTGGTTTGAACGAGTTATTACTGCTATGGACTCGGTCTTTAAAGCTATTTTGATCTCAATCTGCAACTTTCTTGGGTAGCCTACTGTGTTTTGGTATTGGGTTAGCTTTTACTGTGATTTGTTTGTGTTTTATTTATTTTCTTTTAAGCTGTGTTTCATTGACTTTCTTTGCTTTCGGTCACTTTTGATCAACAGAGTGTTTTATGTCTGTGTTTTTTTGTTTGTTTTGCTGTTAAAGAAACCTACAATCGCGAGTCACTGTCCCACTTCATGCATTTCCTTGCCTCTTGACCCTGTTCGATCTTTATTAGTTATAAACATGGCACGTACAATGTACATGTACATGTACAACACTTTTTATGCTGGGCTTATGTACGCGTCGTAGCACATAAAACGAACTCTTGTGACCTAACATGCATAATACATTAGCAACCGACCAATCGGGACGCCTCGCTGTGGCTCCCTATTCAGCGTGTGGTACGGGAAAAAAATCGCCATCGGGGGGGGGGTGGACCACAGACATAAAGAACATAGACGGACAGTAGGGGGCGCCAAACTGCAATTTTGTACTTTCTCAAACCGTGGGCGGAAGTGAATAACGCCGCGCCTTTTTGCACACTTTTACGCGAAGTCTAAAAGACGTGCTACCACTTCAAAGGGAAATTCGCTTAATTTTAAATGAGATTTTCACATGTAGAGTAATTTGTAAAAGAACATTTGAACTTAAGGAAACCCCAGAATAAAGAAATCCACCAGCTAATTTTATTTAGGTATAAAAAGAAAGATTTTTGATCTCCTTTCGAAATATCAAACGTCCAGAAAGAAACACTATACTTTTCGTGAAAAGTTGCCCTCTGCAACCGTATGCCTCACTCTTCAACCAGAAAAGAAGAATGTGTCCTTCCTCCATGAGTCAAGGTATCGCCCATAACAGATCAAAAAGGTTTCAACTCTCCAAAAAAGTTGTTTTTACAGCTGGAAAGTCGTGTCACTTTATTTAGTAATTCAAGACTGGGGTGGACGCGGTGAAAAGTAAAGCGCGCCATTAACGAACGAGCTGCATGCACAACAAATGAGCAGAGCTCCATTCGAATTCAAATACAAATTGTGTGCACTATCGTCTGCGTATACGAGCGCTGTGTTTACGCCATAGAAATATATCCCGGAGAACGCTGAGTGCGTCATTGTGCGTGCAATTTCGTTATGAGACCACTTTATGGACGCGCGTCCACAATTTTTTTTTACGCGTGTATGGCAGAATTTGCACATTGAAAACGCACAGAAACCATAAGGGCGGAAGGGGTCTGGTTTCCAGACTAAAAACACCATCGGCCGTTTGCACACGTTTTGGTTTGTGCGCGCACGGAGCTAAAAAAAAAAAACAAAGCTCCCCGGAGCTTCGAACTGTACGCGTCGTGAGAGGGGAATGATATCAATTTCAACGTTGAGGGCGTAACCCCTTCCGGCCCCCCTCCCGTGTCACGCGTATCGATACGCCGCGTCTACAGACGACACAGAGAGCGGTCGAGCTAGCGTTCTCCGGGGTTTACACACTGTCACCACCACGCACATACGGTCGATGTACACATACACTGATGTACACATACACTGATGTACAGCGAAGCGTCCCGATTGGTCAGTTACAAAATGCATTATGCATGTTTAGGTCGCAGGCTGTTTCAGACGAAAGTTGTGTGTGATCGGCGTAAAGTACAGACCCTCCTCGTGCTCTTTAATGTACTATGTAGGGAATACTCGACAGCAAGTTCAGCATGGTGTTTGTGTTCCAGACGCCCCAAGAATAACCAAGGTCACTTCTATCCGAGATACGTGTTAAGTGTATGTGAGGTCCTTTTTCTCACGGTATTTTAAGTTACCTGCTGATGTGCACTATAGTGGCCAACAGGGGAGTTTCTGGTCAGTAATGTGGGGACATAGATGTGGTAGCCTAAGAATGTGTTTGTACTAAGAAATGGTATTGTGGAGAGCCTTAAATGACAGGGTATTATGGGCCACCTGTTTTTCGGTACTTCACGGGTGCAGAACAAAGCTTGTATAAACGTTAGAGTTGATTACCTTTCCACTGTTTATATTTCTCCTAAAACTGTTCACACACTTGGTTTAATTGTGTAATCTTTGAGTGTGTTGTTAATCACCCCTTGTAGTAATAATTGGCTTCAGACAGCAGCCTATAGCACTCACAAGGGGCATCATCAGCTTTTGGTTCATGTGCTCTCCGATTAATTTGGTAGTTTAATTGACTGGTTTGAACGAGTTATTACTGCTATGGACTCGGTCTTTAAAGCTATTTAGATCTCAATCTGCAACTTTCTTGGGTACTGTGTTTTGGTATTGGGTTAGCTTTTACTGTGATTTGTTTGTGTTTTTTATTTATTTTCTTTTAAGCTGTGTTTCATTGACTTTCTTTGCTTTCGGTCACTTTTGATCAATAGAGTGTTTTATGTCTGTGTTTTTTTGTTTGTTTTGCTGTTAAAGAAAAATACAATCGCGAGTCACTGTCCCACTTCATGCATTTCCTTGCCTCTTGACCCTGTTCGATCTTTATTAGTTATAAACATGGCACGTACAATGTACACGCTATTCAGCGTGTGGTACGGGAAAAAAAATCGCCCCCCGGTCAGGCATCATCCAAAGCTAAACGTAGATTACTGTGAGAGCCCAATGTGAGCCCGATGTGTGTGTGCGCGCTCGTCTCCGTCCACGCTGGAAATGAGACACAATCCAACGTTGGTGGCGCTACCTCCCTTGTCCCCTTGTCCCCCTCCGCCTCCCCCCTGCTTGCCACCAAACGGTGGACGATGTCATTAATTGGATAAAACAGGGCTTTGTTTACTTTCAAAAAGCCTGGGATAATCAGTTTGTAAAAATGTTACAAATATTATTCAAATATAGTGTTGAATTTGTTGGGGGGGGGGAGAAAAGAAAAACGATAATGGGACATGTCTGCTAAATTTTTATCAACAAAAGAAATGTCCGACCATCAACGACACTGTTGACGACAACGAGTTCGGAGTATTTCGGATATTTTCGGAAAATGAGGAATTCCTCCTTTTTGTCACGTGATATTTGGGTGATACCGGACCCTAAAATCCACAGAGAGTAGTAGGAGATTTTTGGGTCTGTGAACCAAACTACACTACATCCCAAACATCGCACAAAATATAGAGCGTAAATGTCCCTTTAATTACGCGTTCATTAGAGCAGGAAATACGCACGAGTAAAATGTGTGCGACCGATTGTATCTGCGGTCTACTTATGCTGGCAATATTTAGGCCGCTGCACGTCATGTTTTTGTGTCGCTCATCGCTTCGTCTGCTAACTTCGTTAAATCGTTTTGGTTTCACAGTGAATAAAGATGTCAAGTCTAATACTCCTAATCGGTGGATTGATATTACAAGGTAAGTTACTTTAATTATGAATGTAATTTAGAAACGCAGAAGAATTTCTACAAAAGTGACAAACTAGAAGTTCATTTTTTGTGACACCACAAAAACAAGGAGTTCATGTTGCAGATCCATGAGTTGAGTTTTATTCTGCAAGACCTCACGACTCATGATTCGAAATTCATAATCGATGGTTTACCAATTTAACAGTTTTCACTACCTTTTCTCTGATGTGTAATATTAAGTAAATTTGTGTTTGGTCTTATAAAAAAAATTTTTTTGAAATAATGTCACCAGAGGGCGCTATGTTTCTTGAAGACGTCGTCATTTAAAGTAATTGAAAAGACCAAGGGTCAATGGTCATACGTAGTTAGAACCATGTTTAAATCCTTAGTCATGTTGGCTATAGAGCTCAATTTTTAGGTTTTGCTTTTTATTCGCCAAAACTTCCGGCTTTGACAATTGATGTTTAATAAATTGTTAAAATCCATTGTACTGCACAGTACTTATGATTTGTTTAGGATATTGATTTTTTGAAAGATTAAACGTTGATTTAAAGTACTGTTTTCATTGGTGTTGAAAAAGTTTAAGAAAATAATAAGCTTCAAGTCTGTAAAAGCTTTACTTTTTGTAAAAATTGCAAGAGAAGGTTCAGGGAGAAGATTCACTTATCAATGTACCACAATATTGTGGTTCTTTAGATATGAATTTTTGAAAAATATTCTTGAACTTTCGGTTTCGACCAATAGTAAAGGTCTATTGGTCACTTTTTGTAAGATTTGTGGCATCGTTAAAGAGCTTTCAAATAATGTATTATCAATGTACATCTTTGGCTAATGAGATATAATTTAATTTTGTATGTAAATGAAATTTCAACTTGCGGTTTCGACCGGAAGTCAAGGTCAATTTAATGGGGTCACACCTTAGGAAAAATTCGTACAATGGTTGAAGATGATGTAATTTTTACTGATGTTCCCCTTTTGGTAAATAATGAGATCATGATGATTTTTTTGAAATTTAAAACTTAACCTTAACAGGACCGGGGGGCTGGACGTTGTTAATGGACCTCACCTTCCGGCTTGGTCCATTAACAGCGGCCAGCCACTAACCCGGTCATTACCACGCATTGAAGACCGGGTTCTCACACTGTTATTGCCTCAATATTGTACTGCGTTCGACTGTTAGTGTGCAAATCTTCTATAAGAAAAAGCGGAAAAGCACATGTTACGTTGCCCCATAAGTATCTTTGTGTTACGAATTGCCACTGAACTGTATTTATTCAAACTCTTCTCTACAGCATAACACAATAATTATTATAAGTTGAATTAAACCTTGAAACTTATCAGACAACCGAAACTCAAGATGAAGACTGCACTTGAACAATATGAATGACGTCATGATGACGTCATAGGGTGATGAATTACAATAATTCAAAGTCTAATATTCATCAAATATCCATAATTACCTTGTTTTTGTAATGTCAAAAAATGACTTTCTATTTGTTGTTTTAGGTGTTTGGATAGCAGCAGAAATAACAGACGGGTGGCTACATAGTCGTCCGACGCCGGTAGTCATGGCTAAAAAAACTCTTTTTAGTAGAATTCTGTTAAATTATGAAACAGAGGTGTGATTTAAATAAATGCCACAACATACTACTTTAAATAAAGGGGCTGATTAACTACAAAAGTAAAATCGACTTTTTTCGTACTCACTCTGTGTCACGGCATATCTCTTCACATGTGACGTATTTGTCCATCAGCTGTATGGCGTTATACCCAGTAGGAGGTCGCGTGACCGCATGTCAACATTGTCGTGCAATCGGTCTATTGTATGGAGTCACTATTGGATAGTTTCAATCTGCGATGACATCATCCACGAACACCTTGGTATTTTTTTAATATAACAAAACTGATTTTTTTTCTTCACGTTAATATGCTTTTTCATATGGAGGATTGATCGTAAAAATGTATTGCGTAGCCCTAGAGTCATGAGTTTTTGAAATAACAACCTTTGAATTAATGTTATTTGGTATGCAATGACGTCATTGTTGGACCGAACACCTAAAATAAACAAACTAAAATAGAACAAAAACAATAGGTGTTCGGCTGCTTCAGGAACATTTTGTTTTTCAAAAACAAAATCCAGTAATTGTATGGACATACGAATTAGTCTTTATATTTGACTCCTTGTAATTCCTGTTTACGATAATTATTTTAACGTAGGTATTTCTGCACAGGTGGACGTTGTCAGCACCAGAGGTCCATGGGTCGAGATTGGGACAAGCACGACATTGACTTGTACATCAGCTTCATCTGGTACAATCAGAGCAGTCTCATGGAGTATGAGTTCCTTCAATGGGTCCTTGAATGATGCCGATGAAATCCTTCTGTATTTCATGAATAACCCAATCTATTGGGGTAATTCAGTGGATCCAAACCATTACGAATTTGATCAAACTCTAAGTGGTGTTCCACTAACCATAAAATCAGTGTCATTGGATGATGAAGCTAAATACTGGTGCATCTTGAATATTATAGGAGAGGAGACCGGGACAGCTTTAATGAGAGTTAGAGGTATGTTCCGTCCCAACTTGACAATCGCCCCAATTATAGTTGGGACTGGTCCAAACTTGAGTGTTACAGTTGGGGCGCCCAACTATAGTTGGGATTGCAGTAAATACAGAGTACCATGGAGCAGTAACCGACCCCCCCCCCACGCCCCACCACCACAGAATGTGATATGTCCGCACAAACGGCAACACAATACTGAAAGTGTTAATGACAATGTTCATTTCTTCAATTATTTTAACGAAAGGGACAAGAATAAAAAAAATAATAATGATAGTATTATGGCGGGCATAAACAGTTATCCTGTCTATAATTATTAACTTGATCCTTGTTTCCTTCCTCAAGTTAGAGTCACTAAGCGGACTAAAGGCTGAGGGACGAGATTCGTTTCGGAGGAAGTATACCGCCGATTATAATTAATTGTAAACCTCTCTGTCAGAATACACACAAATCCCTAAAATAATCACGCAGATCGGACACAAATGTATGTGACCTTGACCTCAATTTATTTATTCAATCACCTTCAACTCAAGAAGTTGGGTAAAACAATGTAGCCTATCAGCAGTTTCAAACGATGCTTAAGTTACAATAATTACTGCTAAATCAATATTGTGTGAACGGCAACCCGCATTAAGAACACTAAGCAACAGTTATACACTAGCCCCCTGGGCCTTGAGCACACAGCTCGGTCCTGGTATAACCGCACAACTCGCTCTGCTACGGTGGCCCACAACTGTCACGGCAAAAGCAAAAGGGCCACGGCAAAAGCAAAAGGGCCATGGCAAAAGCAAAAGCGCCACGGCAAAAGCAAAAGCGCCACGGCGACAGCAAAAGGGCCACGGCAAAAGCAAAAGCACGATGTAGATATGGGTTAAAGGTCGAATTAGTGTTCCTTCGGTTTGAACGTTCGTAGGACCGTAGCACGGTAGCACGTAGCATAAAAAAGTTCATTTTTCCCCTCGATGTTTTCATGGAATTAAACAAAGTAAGAAACCTGCACTATAGGCTTTACCAGTCCTATATAGCTTTAAGTTATTCGGCCAACCTGACACCCAAATCCTTATGCTTCACTCGCCCCCGTTCCCAACTCCTAATCCCCCCCAAAAAAAAAAAAAAACAACAACAACAACAAACAAACAAACAAACAAACAAACAAACAAACAAACAAACAAACAAACAAACAAACAAACATATAATATGCTGCAGTTCTTGCGTTAATATTGTGGTGAAGTGATAATTGTTTTTGCAATCAGTTTATATGCAAGTTCTTTTGTCCAAAATTGTCGTCCTTTTCCTCCTTTCCCCCGATTCAATTAGCATTCACGTGTCCACATCTTCTATTGCAAGTTAACATGACTTTGTCTCAAGAGCCATGTGTGGCGGGGTTACCCGCGAGTCTCATTCAAGTTTGGAAGTCCGGGGAGAAGTTCAACCTCTGGGTCGAAAGTTCCCCGGATGCCAAACCCAAATCGTACCTCAGACCCGGGAAATACTTCGAGCAGTCTCGGGCCCAGGGATGCAAGCTCGTTTGGGTGGAAATCTACCACCCGATTGGCTACCGATTGTCTGACTGAACTCTGGGGCAGAGCAGAAATAACTACAGTGGGACAGACTAACAGGAACATGGACACAAAACACAGTTCTGAGTGTTATCTCTCTTTTATTTGCCTCCTGGGAAACTTCTCTGGTGGAAATTATATTTCCCTTCTCTATCCTTTAGTCAACCTTTCACAATCATTTAACAAACCTTGTCTTCCTGAGTGTATCCTTCACACAAAATGGTCCAGTATAATCGAGCAAATTTAGCGACTAAATGCACGCGCTAGCACGCCGAATGTTTTCCAGTGTCTCTATTTAAGTTTCCTTACCAGTTGGATCGACTAATAACGAACGGCCACTCGTCAACCTCTACGGTTAACACTCTCGGTCAATCTCTCTGATCAACCCTGCGCCATTCAAGTTCTCTGTGAACTCAACTATTAGCCGCCACTTAGTCGCAATTATTCTGAAAGGCTACTTAATGCGTAATGGTAATGCGCGCAATCAGTCACCACATTCAAGAACGTTTACCGCTGCCCGACACCTTGACGTCACCACTATCCGGTAAACGTCGCAATGACTGCTGGAATAAAGACTAGTGCAGGAACACGACCCGCGCTGAACAGCAACCATCATGGCTCCTCCGCCGTCGTTGACATGGGCTGATATCACCGAGATTTGACATAAAATTCCAGCAAAAGCCTAGGATTTGTCGCATGGGGGATCGTGCGGAAATCTTCTCCAGACTCTGCCTGTGAGTCTGACATGTCTAACAGCAACGACCGACCGATCATTGAGGGTAAATTTGCCAAAAAAAGTAAGTCTCGATTCGAAAGTTGATGTCTGGTTTTAAAGGACAGGGTTGTTGCGCCAAGAAGGGGAGGGAGTCCAGCGTATTGGCACAATGTACGGGGCTAGGTTTGAACGAGTTATTACTGCTATGGACTCGGTCTTTAAAGCTATTTTGATCTCAATCTGCAACTTTCTTGGGTACTGTGTTTTGGTATTGGGTTAGCTTTTACCGTGATTTGTTTGTGTTTTATTTATTTTCTTTTAAGCTGTGTTTCATTGACTTTCTTTGCTTTCGGTCACTTTTGATCAATAGAGTGTTTTATGTCTGTGTTTTTTTGTTTGTTTTGCTGTTAAAGAAACCTACAATCGCGAGTCACTGTCCCACTTCATGCATTTCCTTGCCTCTTGACCCTGTTCGATCTTTATTAGTTATAGACCTTATGCACATGACGTCATTTAAATAGGGCGCCCTCGCCTAGAGGTCAAAATGAGGTTGTTCATTGGCCAATCCTGTGCGCCGCGCGTACAAATCTCTGCGTTTCCATTGTTTCATCATCGATTTACCTCTAAGATGGCGGCGTGATGACGTCAATGCATAAGGTCTATAGACATGGCACGTACAACACTTATGCTGGACTTATGTACGCGTCCTAGCACATAAAACGAACTCTTGTGACCTAACTTGCATAATACATTAGCAACCGACCAATCGGGACGCCTCGCTGTGGCTCCCTATTCAGCGTGTGGTACGGGAAAAAATCGCGGCCCGCCCGGGCAAGCCTCCGCCATGCACGCACCGCATGCACACCCAGGCACCGCCCAACCACACCGTGATTGGCCGCCGCCCGCAATCCCAGCTCGCCTCCGGTAGCCTGCTCCTACCGGGTTGGTCACACAGACCTGCCACTCACGCTGCCGACCTCTCCGACCTACTTCCAGTAAGAAAGTTCAAGAACCTACCAAAAGGGAAGATTAGACTTGTGTCGGTCCACCCCTATCTCGTCACACATGCAACACAACCTCCATTTAAGTGACATACCTGTACGAGCTCAACTCTTTTATTAGTGGGGCACTATTGGCAGTACTGTCTTCGCCCTGTATGCTTTACAGGTCATTTGAATTTGTCTTGCACAAAATTGTATTACTTTATTTCCCACACAAATTGCATCCTCCACGTACAAAGTAAAAATGCATGCTCTCACACACAGCGCGCGCGGCCCACCCAGCACTGTCACAAACAAGGCCGATACCATTGTGCCGACGGGGAGATTCTAGCGATTGGGTAAAATGAGGGGAGAAACAATAAACGGAATAATTTTAGCCAATAACGTTTTCATTCCTTTGTTAACAATAAGTTTAGCACCAAACGGTTCATTTAATTCATCTTAAGTGAAATGTAATTAACATGTTAAAAATTGCACAGAGCAATAATGCATAAATAACTCAATCTTTCTCTACAAGGAATGTTTATTCTTAGACTAAAGGACACAGGAGACAAGATTATTCTGTTTCGTGACATAATGCCACAGCTTGATTTATTTGTGATTCAGCCAGAATTTTTTTTTACCAGATACCAATGTTTATTTTATATTCAGGGCAAACTGGCAAATAATTTTAAGAACTCAAGTGGGGCACACCAGACCCCCTGGGCACACCCGACCCAGCCAAAAATTGGGCACACCAGACCCATTTGAAAATTGGGCACACCAGACCCATTCAAACACACATGTAGAAACTTGACAAAATGTCAAACTACATGAACATGCTGAGCAAACGTGTGTTACAGAATTTTGGCAAACCATGCCAACAAAACATTGAAGGAAGAAATTCTTTCAATATCAATTCAAAACGCCTGTCATGATAAACCACAAAAATAATTTTTTTTACACAATATAAACCCAGAAAGGCCCACCGTTTATACTTACGGTCGGAATGACCCCTGGTAAACATCACAGGGCGCCAGTGGTATTACTAAGCCTATTACTGTAAACTTATAGTTACCTGACCAGTACATGTATTTAATACCTACAAGTAAAATTGGGTTAAATTACCTAAACAAAATGGCCATTATGATACAACCATCAAAATTGATCCTGTGTTTGATAAATTTCCCGCCCCCAAAATGCCAAAAGTGAAAGGAGGAGATGGGGATGGAGGTGGGTGATTAAACACCATTGAGGTCACATACAGATGTGATCTCCTTGAATAGCTGTGACAAAGTGAAACAAATTTCTTACCAAGAACAGAAATGACATAGGATAAGATGCTGATTGGCTGCAAGTTGAAACCTTCCTCCCATTGGCTATTAAAAGAGCCAATCAGGACAAACTGCCACTAACCCCTGATTGGTCAAAAAACCAGGATCTGATTGGTTGAACGGAGTGGAGCTTGGATCCTTGTTTGTCACGAAAATGTCAATGGGATTTTATGTGTTAAATGTTCTGCATAAGAATTGTGTACAGCATCAATGTAGGTCAACCCTTCCCACTGCCATGAACTGCTTATGCAAATGATTTACTGATCCACTCTATGACTGGTCAACAGTTTACTAAACTTGGCTATTATCCAATAAACAGGATCCTCAGTTTGTCACAAGTACATGTAGGTGATGGAAATTACCATGGTTCGGTTTCTGCACTGTGTGCAACTGTTAACCTAAATGTACATGTATTGCACAGAACACATGTACAAGGTAAGAAGAACAATTAAACATGTACTAAAGCTAAGAATAAGGCATTTGATCACTGAATGATAAAATGTGTTGTTTACCAAATTTTGTGAGGTAGCTTTCATATTAGCAGAAATTTAACCTTTTGAAGTAATTCATTTGTGTTACATTATTGAACAACATTTAAAAAGATTAAAACATCTTTCAATCAAGTGAATTGATTGTCCTGCAGGAATTTTTCAAAAGAACTAATGAAAACATTTTAACAAATTCTTGAACTTGAAAACAGTGATATTCTTCGTTTATAGAGTAAAACTTTGAGAACATGCAATTAACAAATTTTATAAAAACAGCAGGCATACAATCAATTTTGAAATTACCACTGATCAAGTAACTCATTTTCACTAGTCTTATTGGAAAACAGAGTAGAACTTATGGGCCTTGTGGGAGCCTATAACATGTTCATTTTGTTATTTTTCTAAAATCTGTTCTTCATTCTCATGTAGTCTCTCTCCAATAATGTCCAAAGTTTAGCTGTAGGCCGTTTATCATCTTTCACAAACCACCCACTTTGACTTTGAGGTACCACGTCCTCCCCTTTATCTAGCTGGCGATAATCAGGTTTTGGGTTCTTCCGTAATTCCATCTAAAGAAAAATAACCTGAACACAACAGTATTACAAGTATGCAAATAAAATTTACTTATCACATTATGATACAAAATTGAATAAAAGATTTGTTCATTATGCTTGTTCCGCAATGAAATTTGTTAAGCCTAAGCCTAAATCCTAAGGCTAAGCTCAGTAGTCCATAAATAATGTTACTTGAAATATGGCCTGAAACAACTAATTCTCTCGATATGAATTCAGTTTTAAAGGTTAATGGATTTGTCTTCAATTGAAAATACATGAGGGGAAATTTGTCGTTTGGCAGCAAAAGTGTGGTGGCTGCTGCATGGTAATTATATTTTTATATAAATGAAAAATTCAAATAAATAATGACCCTGACCCTCAGGTTAGTTTGTTGAAAAGAAATAGGAAGTATACACAATTTTCTGGAAATAGACACAAAATGTGAATTGTTATTCCATAAATTATTATCACAGCCATCAATAACAGAAACAGAACTAACGGTCATGACGGTTGTGCGCTCTTGATAAAGTGCGTGTCAAAAGTAGGTCATACCCAAAGCGAAATGGAATGGTCCGACAAAACTTTTCATGCTCACTGTGCAAGCTTGTGGATTGCAGACCAAATTTGTACCGTATTTCTTTTACTCTTACTAAAGATTAAGGGACATCAATAACCAAATGAATATCAAAATATAATCTACAAGCTTTCAGCTTTCTTACCATATTTTTTATGTCCGTATTGTGCTGCGGCAGCACAATACGGACATTTCTCAGTGATTGCCACTCTCCTGGCTCTTTGAATGACATGAATATTTATGATGTTCAACAAAAACAACTGTCAGAGTTGGGTGGAGTCTTCAGTGCATAACTTGTGATTGGGCAATGATGGGGTATTTACCGTGCTACGGTCCTACGAACGTTCAAAACGAAGGAACACTAGTTCAACTTAACCATGTGATACGGGCAAACCCTTGCACCACTCCGATCAAGCTTGCACAACCAAACATGCAACAAATACCGTCTGAATTCACAAAGCAGACAAACACTTACGTCTCGCTTTCAAACTTGCTCTCTCAGCACTGTGAAATTAACTTGTAACTCATACAAAATGTTGGAACCAATCCTCCTGCCCTGCAACCCCAAAACAACAGCTTTTATCACGCTTTCTCGCCTGCAATTTGCAACCAACACCCAACAACGCAGAAAATCTTACATAAACTTAAATAACTTCTTAAAGATTATGCGCAAAACAGCCCAACTAAACTATAAATTGCGCACAATTAAAATGCACCTGACCTCTAGTGGCGCGAACTGCCACCTTGCACCCTGCCAATGGTGCAGCAACCAGGTCGCCTGACCAACTACGTCGTTCACGTATCACGTGCGACGTCACATGACAATATTACAAATCATGCACTTCCATTACAGTATGAAGTTATTAAGACCACTTCATTCGAGTACTACTTGAGACGAATCTGAAATAGATTTTTGGTTTCCGTGAGAAGGAACTTAAATCCGTACTTTTGGAGACTTAAAAAACGTCACCTGTAATCTGGTCATGTCCGCGGTCAGTGTAGTAAATATGCAAATACACATGTAAGTGTGCAGCGCATGCGCGCGCGCGGGAGACCTCAGGGGTTAAAATGTATAAAGTACTAACTTAGCTGTTCATGATGTCCGCTAGCCCCACTAGTGTGGCAAGGATTTTTGACATCGGTTGAATCCTTCAACCGATGTCAAAAATCCTTGCCACACTAGTGGGGCTAATTAAACAGTACCGTGCAGTGAAGTGACCCACGTGTACGGTAACCACTTGTCAAAGCACCGCACCACACAACGCCGTGTGCATCGGAAGATCTACAGTGCCCAGTAACCAGACATCCTAAAACCATAAAACCGACATCGTGCATGAAATAACGCAAAGGGCAGTAACGTTTACCATCATCGGAAATCATTTCGCTGTTCATGAGGACTTTCTCCAACCTCAGGCTCTGAAAATCTGATAAATACAGCGAAGATCCAGTTTTGTTCAGCCAATGTGGGCAATCTTACGCGCCCATCACTTTCATTGGACCGCACCAGTTAGGACTCACTTCACGTGAAGACACCTCAACAGTGGATCTGGAGGAAACTTATGTGCAAAGAATGGTCAATTACCGATACGATACATACCACCTCATCCCCACGTTGTCCACGATCAAACGGACTAGCTGAACGTACAGTTCGCACTGTCAAGTCGGTCATTACCAAGAGCCAACAGTCAAGCCAGAACATCAACAAGGCACTCCTGTGAACCTGCGAGCCCACCTCCCATCACCAGCAGAGATTATGTTTGGGAGACCTATCCGCACCGTCTTGCCAAGCAACATTCCACAGGGTTCCAGTCAGCAACCCCACATCATCAACGACCGCCTGGCAGATCGCAGAGACGACATGAAGACCATACATGATAGAAATGCCGGTCCTAACCTCCCCCACTGTTCGTGGGACAAACGGTTCGCACCCTTGATCAGCCCAAGAAATCATGGATGCCAGGCACCGTGACGAAAGTTTGTGATGAACCATGGTCCTATGAGGTTGTTACTCCAAATGGTACCACTCTAAGACGCAACCGCTCACACCTGCGCGAAATGCTTCCCACCACGCACGTAGCTGAGCAGAAAGCAGTTGCACCCACTGTGGCCAAGTGCGTTCGCTTCGATATGCCCTCCATGCGTCCTATTCTCACCTCCGCAGGACCCCAGCATGCACAAATCAATGCGTACACAGCAGTATGGCCACACCCCACCCAACACGCATAGATCTTCATGCTTGCGCCAACCGCAAACCACTAGGTCAGGTCGCACAATCAGCAGACCTACTAGATATGTTGATAACTAGACGTTACAGTTAAGAGACAACACTGTCTTTAAATAGTACCAGAAAAACAAAGTTTGAGTTTTTATTAAAAAGTGTTTTCTTGTTTAATGTTCATGTTGTTGATTAAGTGGACATCTTCATTTACTCCTATTGTGAAAACAAACAAACAAACAAACAAACAAACAAACAAACAAACAAACAAACAAACAAACAAACAAGGACTTGTATTCACGGAATCATTGTCGTTGTCGTTGTTTCTCGAAAAAAAAAAGCACTGTAACACGTTCAGTTAAGGTATATTTTCCCTTGACAAGTACTCTTATGTTACCGTATCTTTTGAGGGCCGGTTCGTCTGAATAATGTTAAATGTCAACCTCCGTCAACAGCTAACTATTCTAGTTTAGTATTGTATTCAAACGTTAAACGTTGTTCAATTCTCTTCCAACTGTAGTGCCACCAAATGCAGTTGCTGTTTCCTACATGGATACCCTGTACAGCATTGACTCATCTCCAGTGTCGGTGGTAGCTGGAAGTGATCGTCAGTTTACCTGTGAAACAAATGGCATCAAACCAAAAGCCAACTTCACTTTCACGTTTATTCGATCAAGGCTTTTCTTTCTCGAAATCTGGAAGTGATCATCAGTTTACCTGTGAAACAATTGGCATCAAACCAAAAGCCAACTCCACTTTTACGTTTATTCGATCAAGGCTTTTCTTTCTCGAAATCTGGAAGTGATCATCAGTTTACCTGTGAAACAAATGGCATCAAACCAAAAGCCAACTTCACTTTTACGTTTATTCGATCAAGGCTTTTCTTTCTCGAAATCTGTGAAAAATATTCCAGAGTTTGCCATCAGCTGAGATGACATACAGTACATGTAGTATCCACTATCCACAGGTCACCAAAATGACATGTAAACCTTGGTTGCGCAATCGGTCTATTGTAGCACATTTTTGTTATTTTAACGATATTTACTTACTTGTACAGACTGTACGTGCTGCAGCAAATATGGGATGATCTACATACATTTACAACCTGTATGCCCTGTCCTACACAAACAAGTACTAAATGCACATAAATGTACTTTATGTACATGTTATCTCTTTCAAAAAATAAGTGGAATAAGTTTTTATGAATACAGTATCTTAATGCATACATGTACTGTGTCCATTTACAATGTATACATTCATTATGTTTTCCCAATCACAGTGCCACCAAAAGCAGCCGCCGTTTCCTACATGGATACCCTGTACAGCATTGACTCATCTCCAGTGTCAGTGGTAGCTGGAAGTGATCGTCAGTTTACCTGTGAAACAAATGGCATCAAACCAGAAGCCAACTTCACTTGGACATATGACAGCAGCATGCTACAAGGAACTCCACAAGAATCCACTACAAACGCTGATGATCCCAGATTGTTGGATAGCTCTAATGTAATTACCATTGACATCCCTGAGATCCCTGCAGAGCAGCCTTTGAAGTGTGGTGCTACCAACAGACAAGATGAATCCACAGATACAGAAGTTGAGATCAATCTCATGCTACAAGTAAAAGGTTGTTAAAAAAACTTTGTATTTTTATTAAATCAATGCACATCCCGCTTTCAAACATCTTGTTCATTATTTTATACTGTCTGTCTATACACAAGGGAGTTTTAAACCAAAGAATTTGTGCTGAAATACAAAACGGTAGGCCTAACTCCTTATCATGGGAATAGCGTAGACCCCCCCCCCCCCCCATCCACCACCTTAAAGGCATTGCATACGTTTGGTAATGACTCTGAAAATTTTTGGCAATAAAAACTTACTTGGTAAGAAGTACAGCAGCTTTGGATAGTATAATGCATTTTGAGAAACGTTTCACTTCGAAGTACTGCAGTTATGGAGAAATATATCACTTTTTATCACCCAAAAATTTCAATCTGAGAAGCGTTATGGCCGTAACGCTTCTCAGAATGTGTATTCCAATGACGGATACTTCTTCTGCGTGAACACAACCGCTCCAGATTTTTGGTGATATCTCAAAAACACTGCCACCTTTTGAAATGAAATTTACACAGGTTAGTTTTATGGTATATATCTACAATTATATAGCATTAAGGCAAACGTACGGTTCAAAAAACCAAAGGTATACTTTGCCTTTAAACGGATAATAGCCTATTCCTGTTAACAATAACAACTCATTTTCTACGCTTTCACTTAGAGAAATTTCGACACGGCTTATAATACATTTCTTATCTTTTTAAGTGCCACCCAAGAGATCTTTGATGGCACTTTATGATTCAAATATGGAACTCATCAGGCCTAAAACGCCCTTGGCTGTAGATGAAGGTACATCATACACAATGACATGCAAGGTACGGGGTACCAGACCAGCTGTGTCTATTCAATGGATGGTTGACGGTGCACCACACCAAGCTGCAGATGCAACCCACAGTGAAGTCAACGGATTAATTGACACCCAGGGTATGGTGACATTAACCCCCACACGTGACAACCACAGAAAGAATGTGACATGTTCGGCAAGTACAGCAGAGTCTGAGTCTCCTTACCCGTTAGTGGCGACAGCCTTGGTTGTCATAGGTATGGAATTAAACGTGAAAAACGTGATACAAGTTTTTATGAAAATAAGTGTTCACTATTCACTGGTTCCATCATGTATGATCTAGTTTACAACGCCTGGCTGCTGAAACCAGCAAAAACCACACTATACTTATCGATACCATAAATATACATTTGCCGCCAGGAATCATGGGAATATTAAGAAGAAAAAGTAGATGTATTCATTTTATTTCTTTGAATAAAAATTGCAAAGGACTTAAAACGACACCATGCAGTATTGTGGCGAGATGCTTGATGTGAGCATTTACAATCAACAAAAAGATTGTGAAAAGCATAATGTTATAAAAAAATGTTGCGCGTAAATAAATTATTCTCTTACAGAAAGTCAGTAACCCATATTTAATCAAAGACTAGCAGTTAATTTCGACATAAACCATTGCTGACATTATGGTTTCCAAAGTAAATACCCTTTTCGCGAAAGGTTTAAATGATGTTAATGATAAGCAAACATCGTTCTTCAAATTATATTAAACAAGCAGTGAACTTTCAACAAACCATTTTCCCTTCGCCTATTTATAGTAAAGTGGGAATACACAGTTTTTCGCTATTTACTTCTTCATAAAAGTTAAAACTTTCTTGTTGTTCAAATAGTTGTGTATGTTTCTAAGTATTAATGACATACCAACCCGTGACGTTTGGAATACCGTACGAGAGCTCTAACAAACTGAGCTAACAATCCCAATGTTGGTGGACGACCCTGTGCAACGTCAAACCTATTTTTATAGTTTTTTTATTTATTTATTAATTTTAATTTTTTTTATGCAATTCGCCCACTTGGGGCCACTTTTTTTTAAGGTATAGAAACCTGCCCCATTGCGCAGAAACATGAGACGGAGAAATAATAACCGCAAGTCTCTTCACAGCAAAGCTAAGAACAGGGCAGGGGTAAATGAATCCATTGCGAGACTATCATAACTGCCCATATTTGAGGCAATTATAGTTTTATAGTGTCTTGCTCAAGGATACAAGTGTCATAACCAGGATTCAAACCCACACCCTGATGACATAACCACCATTACTTGAGTCTGATGCACTCAACCCCTCGGCCACGACACACTCTTCGCTCAGTAGGGGTCCAGTCAGAAGCAAAACCATATCTGCCGATAAGCCAGGGATCAGCCCTCGGGTAAGATGCAAACAACCTGGTAAACGACAGTAGCGTGGATATTATGCACAACAAATGGAAACAGGCTTTTTACGTGGATTTACATCTACTAAGGCCATCAATCCTGCTGGTAGGTTGATATATAATAGTGTGTGATTAGAAAAAAAAATTGCTGATGAATTTGTGTATACACCAATCTGAGCAACGCTCGTTTATGGTGTTTTATACCACCGCAGCCATGGCCTCAGCATGCGCGCGGGACACGACATGTGTCCACGCGCATTTTTATGTACCAATAAGGGATTCACAGTGCATGTGTGGCTGCCATAATTGCGGTGGTGTAAACGCCCATGAACAAGCTGCTCGGATTAATCTATAAGTGTAAATAATACAAAATATTTTTCTACAGGTCCACCCGACACCCCTGTGATATCAGGTAGTCTTACAATGACTGAGAATGTGGCAACTACCGTGACATGCGCAGCGGACCTGGGATATCCCGATGACTGGTACTTGGCGTGGTCCAGTGAAGGTACAGCTATAGAGAATCCACCTGGTACCACGGCAGTCCTATCGGGCAATCAACGTTACATGTTTACCAGTCAGCTTGGGTTTAATCCTAAGAGACAAGACAACACACACTGCATTAAGTGCGCTGCAAGTAGGACTTCATGGACTTCAACACCATTACCGGCACAGACTTGGGGTCCTATTAATGTCAAATGTAAGTACTGTACGATCTGAAAATCAAATAAATTAATTTAAAATTGAATAGGTTTTGTCAAGCAGTCATCCGTTGTCAGGCGCGTACGCAGGATTTTTTCAAGGGGGTGTGAAGTACAGGGTTCTATAGCCATGATTGAAACTGCGAGCGCGAAGCGTGAAGCCTTTATGGCGTGGGGTCCGGGGCCCGCTTAATGGCCCCGGGGAAATTTTGACCCCAAGATGCTATATGGTGCATTCTGAGGCATTTCTGAAAGCATAAAGTTGAACATTTTAACTGAATATCTCTAACTCTTCCCTGTGTTTTTGTGGAAAAAATCAGTTAAAAGCTGTGGCAGAGATTTAACAATAAAAGATCTCGAACCTCTTTTTAAATTTTCTCAGATTTGATTTTTATTGCGTAAACAAGGAGGAAGAAACAATAAAAAGTACCAAAATATAAGTCTTAAACATAAAATAAATTTGTGTATATTATAACGGTGGCAAAATAGTCTGCAGTGCAGTTTAAACAAATTTTCCATTGAATATTACTGTTATTATTATTTTTTTTTTTTTTTTTTTTTTTTTTTGGGGGGGGCACTTCTTGTGCAGATCGAATAGAATAATTAAATCTGTAATTATTAGACCTTCGCGTATCGTTATAGCATGGGATTTGTCCCGTGGAAGCTATCTAAACTAACCCAAAAGAGTAACAAAACCTTTCATGAATTGTTTGTCAAATATTTTATATGAATAAATTAAGGTCGATGATTCTTATAAATAATGAGAGTTGAAGTCTCGCACATGCACGGTCATATCATGACGCTGCAGCTGGCCGCTGGCCAAAACAATCCCGGTAGTAAAGCATATATCACACTGTCAAACATGAACAGTAAACAAAAGAGGTAACCAATTGCAAAAACAATTCGGGGCCTACAGCAACAAACGAAATGATAACGACAAGAAATTGATTGCAAATTATTTTGTTCATTACAAAAAATGGGGGTCTCATTCCGTAGTGTGTCGCGCGTCCACCGCGCGCGCTGCACACACGCGAACAAAATAATGACACGACTGCTTTATACAACTTCTATGAAGGTCAAACTTTTCACTCTCTGTGTTGAGTTAACAGACAAATAGAAATAGAAACTTGTCTCCAAGGGCGTCGATCGCTACCGAAAAGTGGGGGGGGGGACGAACAGCGGCGCAGCGAAGGCACTTTCTTTCGGGGGGGGGGAAGCCTAAATTTGCCGACTGACATCAAATGAAAGTAAAAGCACAATGACACGGTACTCACCAACATGTGAGGGTTTGGGGCATGGCCTAGCCCCCGAGCGCTCATGAGGTTTTTCAGTTATTCGAAAGTTTGAAATGGCCCTCGGATACCTAGCATTAGACGACTCATTAATATTATTCGAAACGCGAGCTTTGAAAACTGTAATTTTTTTTTGCGAATTTCCTGTTTGAGTGAATAGACATAATTTCTATTGGGGGTCCAGGGGGCGAAACCCCCGGACGCTCTACGTTTTTAAATGTTTTCAGGGCTGAGGAGGACCGCCAAGTTGCCGAAAATAGACGTTTAATTTTGAAATTCAAACTTAAAATACTTAGGATTCAAAACAAATCCCCTACTGTTGGAGTTTATATAGGCATCACTTCTTATGCGGGTCCGGGGCGAAGCCTCCCGACGCTCTACGGCTTTTAGTGTTTTCAGAGCTTAGATTTCTGCACGTTGCCGAGAATATTAATTTGTTAATTCAAAGTTTGACTTCTCACACTACAAGGATGAAACTAAAATTTTCAGTCGGCAAATTAGTCGGCAAATCTCTAGGCTTGCCGAATGGATTTGTGTTCAGGCCGAGCCCTTACTTGGGTACGTTTGGTGTTCAATTTGCCGACTGTGGCTCTAAATGCTTACTTAGGAAAACTATTTGGGGTGTCACCTCCACACCCCAGGTCACTACGCCGTTGGGGACAAAACACATTCAGAGAAACAAAAAGCATACCTGAACGTTTTCACTCCCTCGTCAAAAAAATAACTGCTCTGCAGGTCGTTCTCGTATACCATGATACAGACAGAAAAATGTATAACGGGTGCGTTCATGTCTGGAACAAAACTTGCCAATGTTCTGCATTGATTAGGGCCGGAAACAAGCTTGGCCGGAAATAGGCCCAAATAGCGCGTGGTCCATCTTTGTATGCGCCGTCGACAGGGCAATGTAAACACAAAAATCATTTCACCCATTACCATTCGAACGTTATCAGTTCTTTGAAGAAAAATGTATGAAAAACCCGAAAACACTCACGTTTACTTTCCCCGAAATGCTGTATATTGTTACTTTTATTTAGCATATATCTTTTTTTTTTCTTTTTTCTTTTTTTTTTGGGGGGGGGGGGTGGTTCAAACAGTGGGGGGGGGGGACATTTGATATGCTATCCCCCACTCTAAAAAGTGGGGGCTTGCCCCCCCCCCCCCCCCCCCCCCCCCCGTCCCCACCAATCGACGCACTTGCTTGTCTGGCCATCCCCTGTGGTGTAATTCCATTCCTGGATTAATTAAATACTGCATTCAGTCAGTGCACTAAAAGGGTTAATCTTATTACTTGGTGAATACATACCTGCTACCGAACAATAGGAATAAAGAGGGTTTAGTAGAAAGGCTGCTGCAATGCTGCAATCAACTACGGTGATAGAGATTTGGAGATTCGCGCCACCGGTGGGCGCCGCGCCACCTTCATATTTCACTCACACTGCTTTGTACTGCGGACGTGGTAGAGTTCACATTTTATGTCTTCAAACGTACTCGGCCGCGTTGCGATTTTGCTCAGGCCACGTACATAATACGTGTAAGCGCGGCGTGGACAGGGGCGGAAGGGCCTATACGAACAATGTCGAAATCCCCCCGTTTCATACTTAGGGAATAACAGTGCGAGGACCCGGTCTTCACTGCTTGGTAATGACCGGGGTGGTGGCTGGCCGCTGTTAACGACCAAGCCGGAGGCGCGGTCGTTAACAGCGGCCAGCCACCACCCAAGGTCATTACCAAGCAGTGAAGACCGGGTCCTCGCACTGTTATTCCCATTAATAAATACCTTTTTAACGAAATAAACGGCTAAAATCGTCCATTTTGTAACTTTTCTTTCTCGGCGATACTTTCTTGTTTTGTTAGCCGGTCTTTATATCGCCGTTAATACACCCCCATGTGATCACGTTTTGACCAATCAGAATCCACAAACTGTCCTAGGTATTTATTAATTGTTATTTATTATGTTGTTTTTCTTTTTAATTTGTTTAGCGGTAATAAAAAAAATCTCTTTCTCCTTTTCTGTACTTTGGTACTCTCTTTTCCATCCCCATTTTTACAGGGCAAAGGGGGATGTTTAACAGCCAAAACACCCCCCCCCCCGCGTACGCGCCTGTCCGTTGTTATACCATACATCTCTGATATGTGGAAGAGGGAATCCCCCCTCCCAAAAAAAGTTCCATACTATAACACACTCTTTCCCTCTTGTACAGAAGAACCCCCCAAAAACAAATAAAGAAAGAAACAAACAAATTCACAAAATCATAAATTATAAAAATTACAAAATTACAAAATAAAGAAAAAAAATCACAAAATTAACAAAAAAACTAAATCATATTCCTGGGACTCCCAGAACACAATGAATACAAAATAGGGGGAGGGGGTTACACCCCGCCACCCAGACCCACCATGTCACATATCAAGCACCAAATGTCCGTTGTAGTAAATACTATTACCATATTCAATTAAATTCAATTCATTCACAGTATGCCAGTATACTCCTGCTCAAATGGATCATGTGATGAAAGAAACGATTCAACGTCCGACTCTGACTCAATTTTTTTATTTTAACTTAATAAAACTGTCTTCAGTGATTTTTGTGTACCATCAGATGAGACTTATATCACCAATAAGGATATAACTGAGGTTTTTATCGAGAGTGTTCGAAGTGCTGCAATTCTGTCCTGTGTTGCAAAGGGTAACCCCACCCCTATCATCTCTTGGTTTGATCCGAACAATACGTTCATCACCGATGGAAATGATAACAAGTACATGGTGGAAGTATCACATACAACGTCTGATGATGATATGACCTTTGGAATTGTGGCGACGAGCAAACTGACCATCCGGGCAGTGTACGGTGAGGTGGACTATGGGGTGTATACCTGCAACAGTACCAATGGCATTGGACACCCAGACTCCCATGAAATCACTCTCCATGGAACAAGTAAGGTTGATATTTGATTTCTAAGGCTATGTAATGATCACGATGTTTATTTACTGTCAGCAAAGTGAGCTAGAAAACTTTAAAGCTCAAATATAAAAAATGTAAACATATAAATTGGGGGTTTGAACGACATCGCCCATCTTACATTTGCGTTTGTTGTTTGCGCATTCTGGGAAAGCCTGTATGCATTAGGCCTATAACAAACAAGTTGGTGGCAGAGTGAGTGGGGCTTCAACTACAATAACAAAGGAAGTGAGCAGGAGATCTAAGTCATAAACTACAGTGATAAACCTCCACAAACTACACAGAACTCATTAGGTATGCAAATCTCTAATATTGTTTTCTCATCTTACAGGACAAAGACTGAGTACATGAATACCGAAATAACGAATTCAGACTTAAAGGCATTGCATACGTTTGGTAATGACTCTGAAAATTGTTTGCAATAAAAACTTACTTGGTAAGGAGTACAGCAGCTTTGGATAGTATAATGCATTTTGAGAAACGTTTCACTTCGAAGTACTGCAGTTATGGAGAAATATATCACTTTTTATCCCCCAAAAATTTGAATCTGAGAAGCGTTATGGCCGTAACGCTTCTCAGAATGTGTAATCCAATGAAGGATACTTCTGCGTGAACGCAACCGCTCCAGATTTTTGGCGATATCTCAAAAACGCTGCCACCTTTTGAAATGAAATTTACACAGGTTAGTTTTATGGTATATATCTACAATTATATAGCATTAAGGCAAACGTACGGTTCCAAAAACCAAAGGTATTCTTTGCCTTTAAGCAATAAAGAAGCAAAGAAACACAGAATTCAAGACAAAAATATCATGTGCCCCCACCCCCCCACCCCCAAATTACAGTCGAAGCCAAATCCAACTGGAAATCTAACAATATCTATGCATATTGTTTCTAGTCTTAGTTCCCGCTTGATCATGATTTTATTATTTAAAAGTTGTCAATAATATAACAAGTGAATGCTATTCAATGAAAAAGGATTAAAAACTCAGAGACTACCTAATGAGGTTTTGAGATCTCATTGTTGCCTTTTTATGGGTTATTAGGGAGACCAAACAAGCCGACCAATGTTGTAATGACTGGCCGGACTTCAAGCTCCATAATTGTGAGGTGGACGGCTGGTTATGATGGCGGTGAACCCCAGTGGTTCCATGTCAGCCACATGAAGACTGCAGACTCCTCAGAGACATTCAGTGATAAGATTGAAGGAGGGGTGACTACATACAACGTGACTGGTCTTCAGTCATACATGGAGTATGAGATCAGGGTGTATGCTGAGAATGACCTGGGCAGAAATCCAAATACTGGCAGCATAGTGGAATACACATTACGTAAGTGTTCATTTTCCTCTGTTTAACAAGTATTTGAATTAAATATCTTGGAGAGTTTATGCACTCTGATTGGTCAAAGACTGGTCAGGTGGAGTGTATTTACATGTGATATAAAGACCAGTTCTGTGAACTGGCAAATAAATGGCCCCTAAACATTCATTGTTGTGTAAAATCTGTATGCACTGTGCATGTTGTGATGGGAACTATGAAACCAACTGTTTTGTGCATATGTTTTATTTTTCTATTTTTGCAACAGATGTTATGTTACTGCCACGTGCATGCGCATACCACCTGCATACCGTGCGTATGCTTGAATCATAGATAGAGAATAGTGGGGATGTAGGCATGCTGAAAAACAATGCAGATTGGCTCCCAAAAGTGACTGCTTTGCGTGCATGCTTGTCAAAATCTTTCGAGGTTTTTAGGGCGCTTGTAGGGCGTTAAGTACCTGCGTGTCAAAATGCAAGTATTTTGTCGCCTTTCCACTTCAAACATACATTTTTATACATGTAAACAAATCAAAGAAGAATGTGAGGGAACCAGTTGCTGTATTACTACAATTGCTTAAATATCGTAATACCGATGGCGCGACCAATGTTTACATGTTATCACGTGACCTATTATGGGTGCTACTGTACGTCATCTGAGCTGATGGCGAAACATACGTGCAAATACATGCCGTGACAGAGTCACACAAAAAGTCGGCTTTTTGTAGTAATAACACAGTTACTAAGCCATTTTATTAAAGTTGTATGTTGTGACATTGATATTAATCACATTACTGTTTCATAAACTACCAGTATTCTTCTGCAAAAGAGGTTTATTTTGAATTATGCACTACCGGCGTCGGACAACTATGGCCACCCGCCTGTTATTATGTTTGTAATGTAGGTCTAAATCACTGTAAAAAGGGTAAAGAACATTGGAAAATTGAGCATTTATACCTAGCCTTGCGAAATTTTAAATAGGCAAAGGAATCACACAGTTTTGGAAAGCAATTTCTTTGGATGATTCAGCTTCAAAACTTTGAAATTCTTGTGTTGAAAAGTGTGTGATCGCGGTCGTATGTCGTAAACGTTCCGTCGTGCACTGGTACACATCATGCACATGATACGTTACTTGTACAATTTCCAAGACTTGCTGGAACTGTCCTTACTGGCTTTACTGGTGAGAAAGAAAAGCCTCCATCGAATAAACAAATGCAACAATCATCATGTACCGTACCGCATTTTCCTATGGAGAACGTCGTGTTTGTTTACATTTAATACCCACAATAGATCGCGTGACGCAGGTCGCACAATCAGTCTATTGTCTACATTGATTAGGGCCGGAAACAAGCTTGGCCGGAAATAGGCCCAAATAGCATTCCATGCGTGGTCCATCTTTGTATGCGCCGCCGACAGGGCAATGTTTGATAAACACAAAATCATTTCACCCATTACCATAACGTTATCAGTTCTTTGAAGAAAAATGTATGAAAAACCCGAAACCACTCACGTTTATTTTCCCCGAAATGCTGTGTATTGTTGCTTTTATTTTGCATATACATTGTATCCATTTTTATTTTATTTTATTTATTTTTTTTTTGGGGGGGTGTCAAAAAGTAGGGGGGCGTTTGATATGCTTTCTCCCCCACTCTAAAAAGTGTGTGGGGGACATGACCCCCCCCCCTTGCCCCCACCAATCGACGCCCTTGCCACAGGTGCTATGAGCAAGCAAGGCAGGATGGAAAACATGGCGTGGCTTTCCTTATGGGGATTCAAATGGGCGGATATAGACCTTTCTTTTGACACGTCACGAGTCACGTGATAAAGCAAATCCGCCATCTTGGTTGGCAAACTCGGATGTAAACAAATCGATCGCAAGTGCAGCCCGCGTTTTTCAAGTTGTCTGTTTGAAACCGCAAAAACATAATGGGTGTGAGTTGTTGCAGCTGCATGAACCGACACAAAAAAGAATCAGAGACCAAGTTCTTCCGTTTTCCGGATGCAAATGTCTACTCTCTTCAAAGAAGATCCTGGATCTGTGCCGTAGATCTCCACCGCGGTGACCGGGACCAACTACTTGATCAAACTGAGCTATGGCAGCCTTCAGAACATGATCGGATCTGTAGTGATCACTTTGTAACCGGTTAGTTGAAACTTTACGTAAATTATTGTTTGAATGTATTAAACCAAATGGGGCTACAACACTGCAGTCATTGTCAGTCAGTGCTGACATATTTAATTTATAGTCGTAACCAGTTGCTTTTTACTAAAAACAGGTCTCCTACTTTTTGACTAACTAACTATTTTGTCAGTCATGTACGTGTTGAATCCACTTCCCTATAGGCCGACCAAGGATTCAAAGATTCAACTCGGCCACAGAAGTTGGGCTAAACTTGAATTGAACTTTGAAGTCAACAAAATACAAAGTGGTTAATGATGAACAATTATTTATTGTTTATTGTACACACTGACTGAGTGATAAAATGGCTCCATGTTTTATTCAAAAAGTATGGTGCTAAGTGTTTGTGCTGTTTGTTATTTTTAGGATTTACTTTATTATTATTTTTTTTTCAGTTTTAGTGTACATCATAGATTACAAAAGCACACCCACCCAAGTCTACAGTACAAGTTTAGTGAAAAGTTTAGTTCTTGTTAACTATGCAATGTTTATTCCACGATAAGACTAAAAGCTCTTCATGCTGAAACATTTATATTGTCAAAATTGTGAATCCCTCGATTTGACTTGTTTACTTTTTTGTTCAGAAGTTATTAGCACACGATCACCAGCTCGTAATGCATGTATCATTGCCATATTGACTGAATATGCAAAGGAAAAGGCTGTTTAACTGTAAACAACCCTCATTGGATTTTTTTCTTTTTTTGTTACTGTTCAATTATTGTACAGGATGTACATTTCTTTTTCTTTCTCATATCTACAGGAAATTACTCCAGAGATGAAAATCATGTTGACTTTACTCCATCAGTGTTTATCAGCTCCACATCTGCGCAAAAAAGTAAAGGGGTCCAGGATGTAAATCGCTATGCAAGATGGAAGAAACGTTCAGATCTAAAGAGAAGGCTGGAAACAAAATTTCAACAAGATGTACAAGTTGAGCCATCCATAAACACATCAGTAATCCCGCCGTTGGAACATGACCCTGCGAATAAGTATGCTTATTTTGTTATGACATTCAGTTTTGTCTCTATAAAAAATTGTGACCCTTGGCAACAACAGTGTAAACATTAGTACACCATATTGCAAGATCCATATCACACCCTGCGTTGCTGGATGTTCAAACTCTGCACATTTTGCAGCTTTGTAGAGCTTTGCGTCAAATTTGCTTGAAGATAAGTTCATTATCACACTCGTGCTTGAATGATAACTAATCTTAATCTTAGATAAACTTTGGGTGACCGAAGAAAACATTACTAGTTCAGGATTTGAACCCACACTGACGTGCGGGTGCTCTAGCTTAGCTAGCCATGTTCGTTGTCTCCTTTTTTGTCAATGTATTTGGTGGGGGGGTCAGTATGCTGTCTGTAGAAAGGAAAGAGACTTTATTCATCAAAAATTTAATTTGTTTACAACTTTCTTTTCTGCAGCTTGCCTCTGCCACCTACCGCAAAGAGGCTGAAAGAAGAGACAAGAGAATCATCAAGCCAGACTATGGAATCTAGTGACTCAAATGTAATGTACCATAATGAGATAGCAAGTCTCAAGTCTGATATTAGCTCTCTTCACTGGCAAGTTGACAAGCTGAAATGGTCCAATAATAAAATTAAGTCAAATTCAAAATGCAAATTTTATACAGGTCTTCCGACATATTTAGTGTTTTTGTGGTTGTTTCAGCAGCTTGTCAAAGGTGTATCTCCTTCATATTGTAGGTGTCTTAATTTAAAAGATCAATTGTTGCTAGTCCTAATGAAGCTTAGGCTCGATTTAGCTTTTAACGATATCGCAGACCGATTTCAAATTTCAAGATCAAGTGCATCAAACATATTTCATTTATGGATTCAGAACATGGCAGTTCAGCTAAAGCCACTGATAAACTGGCCAGATAGACAAACTCTAAGACGAACACTTCCCAGAGCTTTCAAGAAGTCAAAGAAATATAAAAAAAACAACGGTCATCATTGACTGCTTTGAAATATTTATGCAACGGCCTTCAGATCTCAAACTAAGAGCACACACTTACAGTCACTATAAGCACCACAACACCATCAAAGTTTTAATTGGCATTTCGCCTACTGGTGCAGTTATGTTTTTGTCTAAATGTTTTGGAGGTAGGGTTTCTGATAAAACATTGACTCAGAAAAGTGGGTTTTATGATAAACTTTTGCCTGGTGATCTCATCTTAGCTGACAGGGGGTTCACCATTGCTGATGAACTTGCAATACAAAATGCAATGCTTGCCATTCCTGCATTCACAAAAGGGAAAATCAACTATCCGGACAGGAAGTTGCAGGTTCACGTAGTTTATCAAATGTCCGCATACATGTAGAAAGAGCCATTGGACGTATAAAGGAATTTCATATACTGCAACATATTGTACCCATAACATTGGTAAAATCTATCGATGAAATAATTACAGTGTGTGCTGCATTAACCAACCTACTTCCAGCTCTAGTTAAGTAGTTTGGCTGCCTCAAAGAAAGTGAAAATCCATTTATATAGAGTTTTAGGAACATCCATGTTATTCTAGTCAAATTAATATGTTGGCTTATTCTTGACAAATTAATAATGACAAGACAAACTCAAATTAACTTTACATACTGTTTAGTGTTTATTTATTGTTCCATTTCTTTTTGTACAACTGAAAATATATTATTTGTACATAGATCTGTATGCAGTTAAATAAAATATTGAAATTAAATGTAAGTCATGTATATAAATGTTCTTTTTTTATGTACACATTCAATGAAACCAGACTTGATAAATTGGCTCGACAAAAATTACTTATTATATATTAATAATAATATATATTAAATTGAAATAAAATTTGTTCAGTATTTCAGAAATTGCATTGAGATAATATTTAAAATTTATTGCTGTATGCAACATGGATACATTTTAGCATACTATGGTACGAAATAGTATTTTACAAGAATTGTCTCAGCCAAATTTCCTTTTACCACCCTACACATCCTTACATTGTATCTAAACTTGCACCTGCAGAAAAGATAGACAACCCTCTGGTTAATAATAAATTTAACAAGCTATGTACATGTAGTAAAAAAAGACAGCCATACAACTATATGTTACCACTTGAAGGTAATTAGCTGTTCCGACATAGCAGTCGGAACAGGTTTTGTTTTTCTTCGGATTATTATTTTTATTATTATTATTATTATTATTATTTTTATTATTAGCTGTTCCGACTTAGCAGTCGGAACAGGTTTTGTTTTTCTTCTGATTATTATTTTTATTATTATTATTATTATTATTATTATTAGCTGTTCCGACTTAGCAGTCGGAACAGGTTTTGTTTTTCTTCTGATTATTATTTTTATTATTATTATTATTATTATTATTATTATTAGCTGTTCCGACTTAGCAGTCGGAACAGGTTTTGTTTTTCTTCTGATTATTATTTTTATTATTATTATTAGCTGTTCCGACATAGCAGTCGGAACAGGTTTTGTTTTTCTTCGGATTTTTATTATTATTATTATTATTATTATTATTATTATTATTATTTTTATTATTAGCTGTTCCGACTTAGCAGTCGGAACAGGTTTTGTTTTTCTTCTGATTATCATTTTTATTAGCTGTTCCGACATAGCAGTCGGAACAGGTTTTGTTTTCGTCAAGATTTTTATTGTTTTTATTATTATTAGCTGTTCCGACATAGCAGTCGGAACAGGTTTTGTTTTTCTTCGGATTATTATTTTTATTATTATTATTATTAGCTGTTCCGACATAGCAGTCGGAACAGGTTTTGTTTTCGTCAAGATTTTTATTGTTTTTATTAGCTGTTCCGACATAGCAGTCGGAACAGGTTTTGTTTTCGTCAAGATTTTTATTGTTTTTATTATTATTATTATTATTATTATTATTATTATTATTATTATTATACTTTGTTTCCGTCTCAAAATCCCATAGCATTTGTACACGTTTTTGTTCTTCCCTAATCTTAGAATGCGTAAGTATGACAAAGTCAAATCCTATACTAAATTGAAGCTTAGGATATGAAGTTATCATAAAATAAATTTGGTTGAAATTTTTAATTAATTAGCCGAGTTATAATGACATGAATATTTAATTAGGCAATCTTTTAAACACCATATCTCAAGAAGTATACGTCCGATCGTCAAATTTTTTTTCAGTTCTAAACTTACTTTATAATGTAGATGTGCACTGTAGCATATTTGTGTATGTCACGTCATCATGACGTCATTTATAACAGATTTCATATTTGTGTACAAAACACATGAAACAATTTTCTAAATTTGATCAAGTCTTAACACTTTCTCTGCGACCGACGTATTGTGTTTTGTGTAAAGGCGGGGGCTTTTTATGGTAACAGACTTATAAAAGTCTAATCAGGCACGATTCCGATCGAGTATTAACATTTTATTCCTAACGGAGTTCCGGGCCCACGTTATTGTAACGAAGATTTCTCGTCGTTGACAAGTTCGAGACGGTTCTAGACTACGGAAAACAATGTTTCTAAATTCCAACCGGTCTTCCGGGCCAACGTATTTGTATAGGATTTTCTGGTTCAGAAGATTGAGATCGTACACGGTTAACACTCCGCCGTGCTGCGTTAGCAGACGATCGTGCATATACTCCGCCAGAGATTTAAAGCTTCTGAACGGGCCAAACTTCTGTGAAGATCTGGTACAGAGCTACGACATTAACGGACGTCCGCTGTTGATGCGATTTCGCCGTTGGCCAGAAATAATTATTATATGCCAGATAGTACAACTTCAGACGTTTGCAGCAACTTTTTTGCAGTTCACTATTGTACTTTCTGTCAACGCCGTATTGTATTTGTCCGCGATTTTTGTTCATGCCTAATCTTAAAATTGGTAAGTATGACAAACTAAAATCCTATATAAAATTCAAGCTAACAACATGAAGTTATCACTAAATGTCAATTTGCAAACATAAATACTTTAACCAAGAGTTATCCCAGACCATAACAATTCATCAAAGCACAACGTAATTTCACTTTAATAAACCGTTAACGCTTATTATAAGAGATGTTCCAGGTCATAAAAAACTAATAAAAGTACAATGTCCAGGATAATTTAACGATTAAGTGACAAATCGGACACCATGGCTAGCTGCTTTGATTGCGCAATCACAGCAATGCGTTGGAGATTTCCTTGATATTTGAATCGTAACCGAGAGAGGACCTATAGTTAGTGTATAGCCCATTCGGTATGTGTATGAACAATACTTGCAACGTGCGTTTTGATAGGGTTTTCTTTAAAAGGCATTGGATGCTCATAAGTTTCATACCATCTTGTAGCTTATAAAATTTGTTAGTATGAAAAACACATTTTTTTCGTCGTGACGTCATCAGGAATGACCGTAATCGTCGCGTGAATATTTAATTAGTAAGCCTTGTGTCCATCATATCTCAAAAAGTATACGTCCGATCCTCAAACTTTTTTCAGTTATAGACTTGTCCTATATTGTAGATGTGATTTCTGGTCTAACATTTACCGTCACGTCATTATGACATCATTTTAACGGGGCTTTTAATCTATGTACAAAAGGCATAGGTTTTAAAAGTGTCCAGATTTGGACATTTTTGAACACATTTTTCAAAATAAATGCAATTTTAAGTTCCCTATTTAGCTCAAATCAATTTGAAAACAGAGAGAACAATACAAGTCATTTCAGACTGACATTAATCTTGGTGCAGTGTGTTTCTTCAGTAATTAACTGTTAATTGGTAACTCAGTCAACACCATAGCTATAAGTGCGTATGTACTGCACTAGATCGAAATTTACCGCGACTTGAACATAATCATGTAGGCTCATAATACTGCATGGGCGTAATGGTGGCAATGATCACTTTAGCTTTGCTGGTGCATCTTTTGGCCTCACTATCTTAAGAAACTAATTACTCACGTGACTGTCGCGTGAATATTTAATAAGCAACTCTTCATAGCGCTATATCTTAAAAAGGGCACAACCGAGTTACAAACTTGTTTCGGTCATAAAATAGTCATTGGGCATTAAAGATGAGCTTCGAGTTGACGTGACCTCGGGTTGACCTTAACATCCGGGTAAACCGGAAGTTGAACCATGACTTAAGAAGTACACATCCAATTTTTAAAATCTTTTTCAATTATATAGTCCTTGAAAATTCGGGATACCGTGACCGCATGTTGGTCTTAAATTGAGGGTCAACCGGAAGCTTGACGATATCTCAAGAACTACAAATCAAGTACCTTAAGAAACAATAATCGGAACAGCTTTGATTTTGTCCTAGAGACAAAATCCTAATGTCTAGTTATTATTATTATTATACTTTGTTTCCGTCTCAAAATCCCATAGCATTTGTACACGTTTTTGTTCTTCCCTAATCTTAGAATGTGTAAGTATGACAAACTCAAATCCTATACTAAATTGAAGCTTAGGACATGAAGTTATCATAAAATAAATTTGGTTGAAATTTTAAATTAATTAGCCGAGTTATAATGACGTGAATATTTAATTAGGCAATCTTGTAACTACCATATCTCAAGAAGTATACATCCGATCCTCAAACTTTTTTCAGTTATAGACTTGTCCTATATTGTAGATGTGATTTCTGGTCTAACATTTCCCGTCACGTCATCATGACATCATTTATAATGCGGGTTTTAATCTATGTACAAAAGGCATGGCTCAAAAAGTGGCCAGATTTGGAAAGTTTTTAACAATATTTTCTAAATAAGTTAATTGTTAGTTTCCTAAATTACATAAGATGTTTTGAAAAGTTAAACGCTTGTTATAAGAGATGTTCCAGGTCATTAAAAACTAATAAAAGTACAATATCCAGGATAATTTAACGATTAAGTGACAAATCGGACACCATGGCTAGCTGTTTTGATTGCGCAATCACGGCAATGCATTGGAGATTTCCTTGATATTTGAATCGTAACCGAGAGAGGACCTATAGTTAGTGTATAGCCCATGCTGTATGTGTACGAACGATCTGGTCCTTGCTCTATGGAACGATACATGCAACCATAGAGTTGCTCTATGATGCAACGTGCGTTTTGATAGGGTTTTCTTTAAAAGGCATTGGATGGTCATAAGTTACATACCATCTTGTAGCTTATAAAATTTGTTAGTATGAAAAACACATTTTTTTTGTCGTGACGTCATCAGGGATGACCGTTATCGTCGCGTGAATATTTAATTAGTCAAGTTTGTGTCCGTCATATCTCAAAAGGTATACGTCCGATCCTCAAACTTTTTCAGTTATAGACTTGTCCTATATTGTAGATGTGATTTCTGGTCTAACATTTACCGTCACGTCATTATGACATCATTTTAACGGGGCTTTTAATCTATGTACAAAAGGCATAGGTTTTAAAAGTGTCCAGATTTGGACATTTTTGAACACATTTTTCAAAATAAATGCAATTTTAGGTTCCCTATTTAGCTCAAATCAATTTGAAAACAGAGAGAACAATACAAGTCATTTCAGACGGACATTAATCTTGGTGCAGTGTGTTTCTTCAGTAATTAACTGTTAATTGGTAACTCAGTCAACACCATAGCTATAAGTGCGTATGTACTGCACTAGATCGAAATTTCCCGCGACTTGAATATAACCATGTATGCTTATAATACTTCATGGGCGTAATGGTGGCAATGATCACCTTAGCTTTGCTGGTGCATCTTTTGGCCTCACTATCTTAAGAAACTAATTACTCACGTGACTGTCCGTGAATATTTAATTAGCAACTCTTCATATCGCTATATCTGAAGAAGGGCACAACCGATTTTCAAACTTGTTTCGGTCATAATAGTCATTGGGCATTACAGATGAGCTTCGAGTTGACGTGACCTCGGGTTGACCTTAACATTTGGGTAAACCGGAAGTTGAACCATGACTGATGAAGTACACAGCCGATTTTAAAAATCTTTTTCAATTATATAGTCCTTGAAAATTCAACATTACCCTCGGGATACCGTGACCGCATGTTGGTCTTAAATTTAGGGTCAACCGGAAGCTTGACGATATCTCAAGAACTACAAATCAAGTACCTTAAGAAACAATAATCGGAACAGCTTTGATTTTGTCCTAGAGACAAAATCTTAATGTCTAGTTATTATTATTATTATTATACTTTGTTTCCGTCTCAAAATCCCATAGCATTTGTACACGTTTTTGTTCTTCCCTAATCTTAGAATGTGTAAGTATGACAAACTCAAATCCTATACTAAATTGAAGCTTAGGACATGAAGTTATCATAAAATAAATTTGGTTGAAAATTTTAATTAATTAGCCGAGTTATAATGACGTGAATATTTAATTAGGCAATCTTGTAACTACCATATCTCAAGAAGTATACATCTGATCCTCAAACTTTTTTCAGTTATACACTTGTCCTATATTGTAGATGTGATTTCTGGTCTAACATTTCCCGTCACGTCATCATGACATCATTTATAATGTGGGTTTTAATCTATGTACAAAAGGCATTGGCTCAAAAAGTGTCCAGATTTGGAAAGTTTTTAACACAATATTTTCTAAATAAGTTAATTGTTAGTTTCCTAAATTACATAAGATGTTTTGAAAAGTTAAACGCTTATTATAAGAGATGTTCCAGGTCATTAAAAACTAATAAAAGTACAATATCCAGGATAATTTAACGATTAAGTGACAAATCGGACACCATGGCTAGCTGTTTTGATTGCGCAATCACGGCAATGCATTGGAGATTTCCTTGATATTTGAATCGTAACCGAGAGAGGACCTATAGTTAGTGTATAGCCCATTCTGTATGTGTACGAACGATACATGCAACGTGCGTTTTGATAGGGTTTTCTTTAAAAGGCATTGGATGGTCATAAGTTACATACCATCTTGTAGCTTATAAATTTTGTTAGTATGAAAAACACATTTTTTTCGTCGTGACGTCATCAGGGATGACCGTTATCGTCGCGTGAATATTTAATTAGTCAAGTTTGTGTCCGTCATATCTCAAAAAGTATACGTCCGATCCTCAAAATTTTTCAGTTATAGACTTGTCCTATATTGTAGATGTGATTTCTGGTCTAACATTTACCGTCACGTCATTATGACATCATTTTAACGGGGCTTTTAATCTATGTACAAAAGGCATAGGTTTTAAAAGTGTCCAGATTTGGACATTTTTGAACACATTTTTCAAAATAAATGCAATTTTAGGTTCCCTATTTAGCTCAAATCAATTTGAAAACAGAGAGAACAATACAAGTCATTTCAGACTGACATTAATTATAGTGCAGTATGTTTCTCCAGTAATTAACTGTTAATTGGTAACTCAGTCAACACCATAGCTATAAGTGCGTATGTACTGCACTAGATCGAAATTTACCGCAACAATGTAAGCATGTACGCTTATGACACTTCATAAGCGTAATGGTGGCAATGATCACTTTAACTTTGCTGGTGCCTCTTTTGGCCTCACTAGTTTAAGAAACTAATTACTCACGTGACTGTCGCGTGAATATTTAATAAGCAACTTTTCATATCGCTATATCTGAAGTAGGACACAACCGATCCTCAAACTTTTTCAGTTATAGACTTGTCCTATATTGTAGATGTGATTTCTGGCCTAACATTTACCGTCACGTCATTATGACATCATTTTAACGGGGCTTTTGATCTATGTACAAAAGGCATAGGTTTTAAAAGTGTCCAGATTTGGACATTTTTGAACACATTTTTCAAAATAAATGCAATTTTAGGTTCCCTATGTAGCTCAAATCAATTTGAAAACAGAGAGAACAATACAAGTCATTTCAGACGGACATTAATCTTGGTGCAGTGTGTTTCTTCAGTAATTAACTGTTAATTGCTAACTCAGTCAACACCATAGCTATTAGTGCGTATGTACTGCAATAGATCGAAATTTCCCGCGACTGGAACAAAACCATGTAGGCTTATAACACTTCATGGGCGTAATGGTGGCAATGATCACTTTTGTTTTGCTGGTGCATCTTTTGGCCTCACTAGCTTAAGAAACTAATTACTCACGTGACTGTCGCGTGAATATTTTATAAGCAACTCTTCATATCGCTATATGTGAAAAAGGGCACAACCGATTTTCAAACTTGTTTCGGTCATATAGTCATTGGGCATTAAAGATGAGCTTCGAGTTGACGTGACCTCGGGTTGACCTTAACATCCGGGTAAACCGGAAGTTGAACCATGACTTAAGAAGTACACAGCCAATTTTAAAAATCTTTTTCAATTATATAGTCCTTGAAAATTCAACATTACCCTCGGGATACCGTGACCGCATGTTGGTCTTAAATTGAGGGTCAACCGGAAGCTTGACGATATCTGAAGAACTACAAATCAAGTACCTTAAGAAACAATAATCGGAACAGCTTTGATTTTGTCCTAGAGACAAAATCTTAATGTCTAGTTATTATTATTATTATACTTTGTTTCCGTCTCAAAATCCCATAGCATTTGTACACGTTTTTGTTCGGTCCTATTCTTAGAATGTGTAAGTATGACAAACTCAAATCCTATACTAAATTGAAGCTTAGGACATGAAGTTATCATAAAATAAATTTGGTTGAAATTTTTAATTAATTAGCCGAGTTATAATGACGTGAATATTTAATTAGGCAATCTTGTAACTACCATATCTCAAGAAGTATACATCCGATCCTCAAACTTTTTTCAGTCATAGACTTGTCCTATATTGTAGATGTGATTTCTGGTCTAACATTTCCCGTCACGTCATCATGACATCATTTATAATGCGGGTTTTAATCTATGTACAAAAGGCATGGCTCAAAAAGTGTCCAGATTTGGAAAGTTTTTAACACAATATTTTCTAAATAAGTTAATTGTTAGTTTCCTAAATTACATAAGATGTTTTGGAAAGTTGAACGCTTATTATAAGAGATGTTCCAGGTCATTAAAAACTAATAAAAGTACAATATCCAGGATAATTTAACGATTAAGTGACAAATCGGACACCATGGCTAGCTGTTTTGATTGCGCAATCACGGCAATGCATTGGAGATTTCCTTGATATTTGAATCGTAACCGAGAGAGTACCTATAGTTAGTGTATAGCCCATTCTGTATGTGTACGAACGATACATGCAACGTGCGTTTTGATAGGGTTTTCTTTAAAAGGCATTGGATGGTCATAAGTTACATACCATCTTGTAGCTTATAAAATTTGTTAGTATGAAAAACACATTTTTTTCGTCATGACGTCATCAGGGATAACCGTTATCGTCGCGTGAATATTAAATTAGTCAAGTTTGTGTCCGTCATATCTCAAAAAGTATACGTCCGATCCTCAAACTTTTTCAGTGATAAACTTGTCCTATATTGTAGATGTGATTTCTGGTCTAACATTTACCGTCACTTCATTATGACATCATTTTAACGGGGCTTTTAATCTATGTACAAAAGGCATAGGTTTTAAAAGTGTCCAGATTTGGACATTTTTGAACACATTTTTCAAAATAAATGCAATTTTAGGTTCCCTATTTAGCTCAAATCAATTTGAAAACAGAGAGAACAATACAAGTCATTTCAGACGGACATTAATCTTGGTGCAGTGTGTTTCTTCAGTAATTAACTGTTAATTGGTAACTCAGTCAACACCATAGCTATAAGTGCGTATGTACTGCACTAGATCGCAATTTCCCATGACTTGAATATAACCATGTAGGCTTATAATACTTCATGGGCGTAATGGTGGCAATGATCACTTTAGCTTTGCTGGTGGATCTTTTGGCCTCACTAGCCTAAGAAACTAATTACTCACGTGACTGTCGCGTGAATATTTAATGAGCAACTCTTCATATCGCTATATCTGAAGAAGGGCACAACCGATTTTCAAACTTGTTTCGGTCATATAGTCAGTGGGCATTAAAGATGAGCTTCGAGTTAACGTGACCTCGGGTTGACCTTAACATTTGGGTAAACCGGAAGTTGAACCATGACTGAAGAAGTACACAGCTGATTTTAAAAATCTTTTTCAATTATATAGTCCTTGAAAATTCAACATAACCCTCGGGATACCGTGACCGCATGTTGGTCTTAAATTTAGGGTCAACCGGAAGCTTGACGATATCTCAAGAACTACAAATCAAGTATCTTAAGAAACAATAATCGGAACAGCTTTGATTTTGTCCTAGAGACAAAATCTGAATGTCTAGTTATTATTATTATTATTATACATTTGTTTCTGTCTCAAAATCCCATAGCATTTGTACACGTTTTTGTTCGTCCCTAATCTTAGAATTTGTAAGTATGACAAACTCAAATCCTATACTAAATGGAAGCTTAGGACATGAAGTTATCATAAAATAAATTTGGTTGAAATTTTTAATTAATTAGCCGAGTTATAATGACGTGAATATTTAATTAGGCAATCTTGTAACTACCATATCTCAAGAAGTATACATCCGATCCTCAAACTTTTTTCAGTTATAGACTTGTCGTATATTGTAGATGTGATTTCTGGTCTAACATTTCCCGTCACGTCATCATGACATCATTTATAATGCGGGTTTTAATCTATGTACAAAAGGCATGGCTCAAAAAGTGTCCAGATTTGGAAAGTTTTTAACAATATTTTCTAAATAAGTTAATTGTTAGTTTCCTAAATTACAAAAGATGTTTTGGAAAATTAAACGTTCGTTATAAGAGATGTTCCAGGTCATTAAAAACTAATAAAAGTACAATATCCAGGATAATTTAACGATTAAGTGACAAATCGGACACCATGGCTAGCTGTTTTGATTGCGCAATCACGGCAATGCATTGGAGATTTCCTTGATACTTGAATCGTAACCGAGAGAGTACCTATAGTTAGTGTATAGCCCATTCTGTATGTGTACGAAAGATACATGCAACGTGCGTTTTGATAGGGTTTTCTTTAAAAGGCATTGGATGGTCATAAGTTACATACCATCTTGTAGCTTATAAAATTTGTTAGTATGAAAAACACATTTTTTTCGTCGTGACGTCATCAGGGATGACCGTTATCGTCGCGTGAATATTTAATTAGTCAAGTTTGTGTCCGTCATATCTCAAAAAGTATACGTCCGATCCTCAAACTTTTTCAGTTATAGACTTGTCCTATATTGTAGATGTGATTTCTGGTCTAACATTTACCGTCACGTCATTATGACATCATTTTAACGGGGCTTTTAATCTATGTGCAAAAGGCATAGGTTTTAAAAGTGTCCAGATTTGGACATTTTTGAACACATTTTTCAAACTAAATGCAATTTTAGGTTCCCTATTTAGCTCAAATCAATTTGAAAACAGAGAGAACAATACAAGTCATTTCAGACTGACATTAATCTTGGTGCAGTGTCTTTCTTCAGTAATTAACTGTTAATTGGTAACTCAGTCAACACCATAGCTATTAGTGCGTATGTACTGCACTAGATCGAAATTTTCCGCTACTGGAATGTAACCATGTAAGCTTATAAACCTTCATGGTCGTAATGGTGGCAAGGATCACTTAGCTTTGGTGGTGCATCTTTTGGCCTCACTATCTAGCTTAAGAAACTAAATACTCACGTGACTGTCGTTTGAATATCTAATAAGCAATTTTTCATATCGCTATATCTGAAGAAGGGCACAACCGATTTTCAAACTTGTTTCGGTAGTCATTGGGCATTAAAGATGAGCTTAGAGTTGACGTGACCTCGGGTTGACCCTAACATCCGGGTAAACCGGAAGTTGAACCATGATTTAAGAAGTACACAGCAAATTTTAATTTTTCAATTATATAGTCCTTGAAAATTCAACATTACCCTCGGGATACCGTGACCGCATGTTGGTCTTAAATTGACGTCAACCGGAAGCTTGACGATATCTCAAGAACTACAAATCAAGTACCTTAAGAAACAATAATCGGAACAGCTTTGTGATTGTTGATTACAATCACATTATATCTAGTTATTATTATTATACTTTGTTTCCGTCTCAAAATCCCATAGCATTTGTACACGTTTTTGTTTGTCCCTAATCTTAGAATGTGTAAGTATGGCAAACTCAAATCCTATACTAAATTGAAGCTTAGGACATGAAGTTATCATAAAATAAGTTTGGTTGAAATTTTTAATTAATTAGCCGAGTTATAATGACATGAATATTTAATTAGGCAATCTTGTAACCAACATATCTCAAGAAGTATACGTCCGATCCTCAAGCTTTTTTCTGTTCTTGACTTGTTTGATATTGCAGATGTGCAACTTGAATTCTTTTTTTATGACACGTCATCATGACGTCATTTATAACAGATTTAATATTTGTGTACAAAACACATGAAACAATTTTCTAAATTTGATCAAGTCCTAACACTTTCTCTGCGACCGACGTATTGTGTTTTCTGTAAAGGCGGGGGCTTTTTATGGTAACAGACTTATAAAAGTCCAATCGGGCACGATTCCAATCGAGTATTAACATTTTATTCCTAACGGACTTCCGGGCCCACGTTATTGTAACGAAGATTGCTCGTCGTTGACAAGTTCGAGATGGTTCTGGACTACGGAAAACAATGTTTCTAAATTCCAACCGGTCTTCCGGGCCAACGTATTTGTATAGGATTTTCTGGTTCAGAAGATTGAGATCGCACACGGTTAACACTCCGCCGTGCTGCGTTAGCAGACGACCGTGCATATACTCCGCCAGAGATTTAAAGCTTCTGAACGGGCCAAACTTCTGTGAAGATCTGGTACAGAGCTACGACATTAACGGACGTCCGCTGTTGATTCGATTTCGCCGTTGGCCAGAAATAATTATTATATGCCAGATAGTACAACTTCAGACGTTTGCAGCAACTTTTTTGCAGTTCACTATTGTACTTTCTGTCAACGCCGTATTGTATTTGTCCACGATTTTTGTTCATGCCTAATCTTAAAATTGGTAAGTATGACAAGCTAAAATCCTCTATAAAATTCAAGCTAACAACATGAAGTTATCACTAAATGTCAATTTGCAAACATAAATACTTTAACCAAGAGTTATCCCAGACCATAACAATTCATCAAAGCACAACGTAATTTCACTTTAATAAACCGTTAACGCTTATTATAAGAGATGTTCCAGGTCATAAAAAACTAATAAAAGTACAATGTCCAGGATAATTTTACGATTAAGTGACCAATCAGACACTATGGCTAGCTTTTGTGATTGCGCAATCACGGCAATGCGTTGGAGATTTCCTTGATATTTGAATCGTAACCGAGTGAGGACCCATAGTTAGTGTATAGCCCATTCGGTATGTGTACGAACGATACATGCAACGTGCGTTTTGATAGGGTTTTCTTTAAAAGGCATTAGATGGTGATAAGTTTCATACCATCTTGTAGCTTATAAAATTTGTTAGTATGAAAAACACATTTTTTTCGTCGTGACGTCATCAGGAATGACCGTAATCGTCGCGTGAATATTTAATTAGTAAGCCTTGTGTCCATCATATCTCAAAAAATATACGTCTGATCCTCAAACTTTTTCCAGTTTTAGACTTGTCCTATATTGTAGATGTGATTTCTGGTCTAACATTTTACCGTCGCGTCATCATGACATCATTTTAACGGGGCTTTTAATCTATGTACAAAAGGCATAGGTTTTAAAAGTGTCCAGATTTGGACATTTTTTAACACATTTTTTTTAAATAAATGCAATTTTAGGTTCCCCATTTAGCTCAAATCAATTTGAAAACAGAGAGAACAATACAAGTCATTTCAGACTGACATTAATCTTAGTGCAGTGTGTTTCTTCAGTAGTTAACTGTTAATTGGTAACGCGGTCAACACCATAGCTATTAGTGCGTATGTACTGCACTACAACGAAATTTCCCAAGAATTGAGTATGATCATGTAGGCAAATAAAACCTCGTGGGCGTAACGGTGACAAAGATCACTTTAGCCTTGCTGGTGCATCGCTCTTTCACTAGTTTAAGCAAATATTTTATTACGTGACTATCTCGTGAATATTTAATTAACAAATCTTCATATTGCTATTATCTGAAGAAGGACAGAACCGATTTTCAAACTTCCTTCGGTTATATAGTCATTGGGCATTAATCGATTATAATGAGCTTCGAGTTGACGTGACCTCGAGTTGACCTTAATTACCGAATCAACCGGAAGTTGAACCATGACTTAAGAAGTACACAGCCGATTTTTAAAAACTTTTACAATTATAGACTTCTTGAGAATTCAATATTACACTCAGGATACCATGACCACATGTTGGTCCTAAATTCAGGGTCAACCGGAAGCTTGACTATATCTCAAGAACTACAAATCAAGTACCGTAGGAAACAATAATCGGAACAGCTTTGATTTTGTCCTAGAGACAAAATCTTTATGTCTAGTTATTATTATTATTATTATTATTATTAGCTGTTCCGACTTAGCAGTCGGAACAGGTTTTGTTTTTCTTCTGATTATTATTAGCTGTTCCGACATAGCAGTCGGAACAGGTTTTGTTTTCGTCAAGATTTTTATTAGCTGTTCCGACTTCGCAGTCGGAACAGGTTTTGTTTTTCTTGGGATTATTATTTTTATTATTATTATTATTATTATTATTATTATTATTATTATTATTATACATTTGTTTCTGTCAAAATCACCATAGCATTTGTACACGTTTTTGTTTGTCCCTAATCTTAGAATGTGTAAGTATGACAAACTCAAATCTTAAACTTAATTGAAGCTTAGGACATGAAGTTATCATAAAATAAATTTGGTTGAAATTTTTCATTAATTAGCTGAGTTATAAAGACATGAATATTTAATTAGGCAATCTTTTAAACACCATATCTCAAGAAGTATACGTTCGATCGTCAAATTTTTTTCAGTTCTAAACTTACTTTATAATGTAGATGTGCACTGTAGCTTATTTGTGTATGTCACGTCATCATGACGTCATTTATAACAGATTTAATATTTGTGTACAAAACACATGAAACAATTTTCTAAATTTGATCAAGTCTTAACACTTTCTCTGCGACCGACGTATTGTGTTTTCTGTAAAGGCGGGGGCTTTTTATGGTAACAGACTTATAAAAGTCTAATCATGCACGATTCCGATCGAGTATGAACATTTTATTCCTAACGGACTTCCGGGCCCACGTTATTGTAACGAATATTTCTCGTCGTTGACAAGTTCGAGATAGTTCTGGACTACGGAAAACAAGGTTTCTAAATTCCAACCGGTCTTCCGGGCCAATGTATTTGTATAGGATTTTCTGGTTCAGAAGATTGAGATCGCACACGGTTAACATTCCGCCGTGCTGCGTTAGCAGACGACCGTGCATATACTCCGCCAGAGATTTAAAGCTTCTGAACGGGCCAAACTTCTGTGAAGATCTGATACAGAGCTACGACATTAACGGACGTCTGCTGTTGATTCGATTTCGCCGTTGGCCAGAAATAATTATTATATGCCAGATAGTACAACTTCAGACGTTTGCAGCAACTTTTTTGCAGTTCACTATTGTACTTTCTGTCAACGCCGTATTGTATTTGTCCACGATTTTTGTTCATGCCTAATCTTAAAATTGGTAAGTATGACAAACTGCGTTAGCAGACAAAACTTCATATGGTGTTCTCAGATGTTAGTTTGGCTTTTATTGTGACTGGTCATATGCTATAGCGCCCTCTATCGGTAGATGTTTTTCTACATGAAACTTGCTGAATACTTAAATTTTAAGGGTTTTTGTTCAAAGGCATCGCATAGAAATAAAACTTATACCATCTTGTAAATAACAAAAAATCATAGTAAGGCAAACATGTTTTCGTCATCGTGACGTCACCAGGTATCAAGTTACATTAATTCAAAGTTTAATAGTGAAAAAATCATATCTCCCGAAGTACATATCGTAGAATCATAATCTTTGTGCCATTTTAAAGCTTGGAGCACGGGTCACATTTTACTTAGACATATGACCCCAATTTGACATTTCCTTCCGGTCCAAACAGGATGTTCAAAAGTTTAAAACGTCATATCTCCTGAAGTAAATTCCATAAAGTCGTAATCTTTGTGTTGTTATATAGCTTACATCATATGTCACATTTGATTTACAGGCGTGACCCCACTTTGACCTTTACTTCCGGTCCAAACAGGAAGTTCAAAATTTCAAAATGTCACATCTTATGTGCAAAATGTCGTAGAGTCATAATCTTTGTTCCATTTGTAGCTTACATCATACGTGACATTTGGTTATTAGCATGACCCCACTTTGACCTTTACTTCCGGTCCAAACAGGCAGCTCAACATTTAAAAAAAGCATATCTCCTGTGCCAAATGTCCTAGAGTCATAATCTTTGTACCATTTGTTGCTTACATCACATGTGGCATTTGACCACACTATGACCTTTACTTCCGTTTGAAACAAGATGCTCATAATTTAAGTCTGATGACCGATCTACAGACTTGCAATGAAGGTTGCATTCAGAAACATCAACTCCAATCATCACTTCCATGGTATGGACCCAATTATTGTAGTAAACCAAACAAACTCGGAACAGCTTTGTGATTGTTGATTACAATCACATTATATCTAGTTGTTTTTATTATTATTATTATTATACTTTGTTTCCGTCTCAAAATCCCATAGCATTTGTACACGTTTTTGTTCTTCCCTAATCTTAGAATGTGTAAGTATGACAAACTCAAATCCTATACTAAATTGAAGCTTAGGACATGAAGTTATCATAAAATAAATTTGGTTGAAATTTTTAATTAATTAGCCGAGTTATAATGACGTGAATATTTAATTAGGCAATCTTGTAACTACCATATCTCAAGAAGTATACATCCGATCCTCAAACTTTTTTCAGTTATAGACTTGTCCTATATTGTAGATGTGAGTTCTGGTCTCACATTTCCCGCCACGTCATCATGACATCATTTATAATGCGGGTTTTAATCTATGTACAAAAGGCATGGCTCAAAAAGTGGCCAGATTTGGAAAGTTTTTAACAATATTTTCTAAATAAGTTAATTGTTAGTTTCCTAAATTACATAAGATGTTTTGAAAAGTTAAACGCTTGTTATAAGAGATGTTCCAGGTCATTAAAAACTAATAAAAGTACAATATCCAGGATAATTTAACGATTAAGTGACAAATCGGACACCATGGCTAGCTGTTTTGATTGCGCAATCACGGCAATGCATTGGAGATTTCCTTGATATTTGAATCGTAACCGAGAGAGGACCTATAGTTAGTGTATAGCCCATTCAGTATGTGTACGAACGATACATGCAACGTGCGTTTTGATAGGGTTTTCTTTAAAAGGCATTGGATGGTCATAAGTTACATACCATCTTGTAGCTTATAAAATTTGTTAGTATGAAAAACACATTTTTTTCGTCGTGACGTCATAAGGGATGACCGTTATCGTCGCGTGAATATTTAATTAGTCAAGTTTGTGTCCGTCATATCTCAAAAAGTATACGTCCGATCCTCAAACTTTTTCAGTTATAGACTTGTCCTATATTGTAGATGTGATTTCTGGTCTAACATTTACCGTCACGCCATTATGACATCATTTTAACGGGGCTTTTAATCTATGTACAAATGCATAGGTTTTAAAGTGTCCAGATTTGGACATTTTTGAACACATTTTTCAAAATAAATGCAATTTTAGGTTCCCTATTTAGGTCAAATCAATTTGAAAACAGAGAGAACAATACAAGTCATTTCAGACTGACATTAATCTTGGTGCAGTGTGTTTCTTCAGTAATTAACTGTTAATTGGTAACTCAGTCAACACCATAGCTATAAGTGCGTATGTACTGCACTAGATCGAAATTTACCGCGACTTGATTATTATCATAGGCTCATAATACTGCATGGGCTTAATGGTGGCAATGACCACTTTAGCTTTGCTGGTGCATCTTTTGGCCTCATTAGCTTAAGAAACTAATTACTCACGTGACTGTTGCGTGAATATTTAATGAGCTACTCTTCATATCGCTATATCGGAAGAAGGGCACAACCGATTTTCAAACTTGTTTCGTTCATATAGTCATTGGGCATTAAAGATGAGCTTCGAGTTGACGTGACCTCGGGTTGACCTTAACATCCGGGTAAACCGGAAGTTGAACCATGACTGAAGAAGTACACAGCCGATTTTAAAAGTCTTTTTCAATTATATAGTCCTTGAAGATTCAACATAACCCTCAGGATACCGTGACCGCATCTTGGTCTTAAATTTAGGGTCAACCGGAAGCTTGACGATATCTCAAGAACTAAAAATCAAGTACCTTAAGAAACAATAATCGGAACAGCTTTGATTTTGTCCTAGAGACAAAATCTTAATGTCTAGTTAGCTGTTCCGACATAGCAGTCGGAACAGGTTTTGTTTTCGTCAAGATTTTTATTGTTTTTATTATTAGCTGTTCCGACATAGCAGTCGGAACAGGTTTTGTTTTCGTCAAGATTTTTATTGTTTTTATTATTATTATTATTATTATTATTATTATTATTATTATTATTATTATACTTTGTTTCCGTCTCAAAATCCCATAGCATTTGTACACGTTTTTGTTCTTCCCTAATCTTAGAATGTGTAAGTATGACAAACTCAAATCCTATACTAAATTGAAGCTTAGGACATGAAGTTATCATAAAATAAATTTGGTTGAAATTTTTAATTAATTAGCCGAGTTATAATGACGTGAATATTAAATTAGGCAATCTTGTAACTACCATATCTCAAGAAGTATACATCCGATCCTCAAACTTTTTTCAGTTATAGACTTGTCCTATATTGTAGATGTGATTTCTGGTCTAACATTTCCCGTCACGTCATCATGACATCATTTATAATGCGGGTTTTAATCTATGTACAAAAGGCATGGCTCAAAAAGTGGCCAGATTTGGAAAGTTTTTAACAATATTTTCTAAATAAGTTAATTGTTAGTTTCCTAAATTACATAAGATGTTTTGAAAAGTTAAACGCTTGTTATAAGAGATGTTCCAGGTCATTAAAAACTAATAAAAGTACAATATCCAGGATAATTTAACGATTAAGTGACAAATCGGACACCATGGCTAGCTGTTTTGATTGCGCAATCACGGCAATGAGTTGGAGATTTCCTTGATATTTGAATCGTAACCGAGAGAGGACCTATAGTTAGTGTATAGCCCATTCTGTATGTGTACGAACGATACATGCAACGTGCGTTTTGATAGGGTTTTCTTTAAAAGGCATTGGATAGTCATAAGTTACATACCATCTTGTAGCTTATAAAATTTGTTAGTATGAAAAACACATTTTTTTCGTCGTGACGTCATCAGGGATGACCGTTATCGTCGCGTGAATATTTAATTAGTCAAGTTTGTGTCCGTCATATCTCAAAAAGTATACGTCCGATCCTCAAACTTTTTTCAGTTATAGACTTTTCCTATATTGTAGATGTGATTTCTGGTCTAACATTTACCGTCACGTCATTATGACATCATTTTAACGGGGCTTTTAATCTATGTACAAAAGGCATAGGTTTTAAAAGTGTCCAGATTTGGACATTTTTGAACACATTTTTCAAAATAAATGCAATTTTAGGTTCCCTATTTAGCTCAAATCAATTTGAAAACAGAGAGAACAATACAAGTCATTTCAGACTGACATTAATCTTGGTGCAGTGTGTTTCTTCAGTAATTAACTGTTAATTGGTAACTCAGTCAACACCATAGCTATTAGTGTGTATGTACTGCACTACATCGAAATTTACCGCGATTGGAATAAAACCATGTAGGCTTATAACACTTCATGGGCGTAATGGTGGCAATGATCACTTTAGCTTTGCTGGTGCATCTATTGGCCTCACTAGCTTAAGAAACTAATTACTCACGTGACTGTCGCGTGAATATTTAATAAGCAACTCTTTATATCGTTATATCTGAAAAAGGGCACAACCGATTTTCAAACTTGTTTCGGTCATAATTATAGGCATTGGGCATTAAAGATGAGCTTCGAATTGACGTGACCTCGGGTTGACCTTAACTGCCGGGTAAACCGGAAGTTGAACCATGACTTAAGAAGTACACAGCCAATTTTAAAAATCTTTTTCAATTATATAGTCCTTGAAAATTCAACATTACCCTCGGGATACCGTGACCGCATGTTGGTCTTAAATTGAGGCTCAACCGGAAGCTTGACGATATCTCAAGAACTACAAATCAAGTACCTTAAGAAACAATAATCGGAACAGCTTGGATTTTGTCCTAGAGACAAAATCATAATGTCTAGTTATTATTATTATTATTATACTTTGTTTCCGTCTCAAAATCCCATAGCATTTGTACATGTTTTTGTTCTTCCCTAATCTTAGAATGTGTAAGTATGACAAACTCAAATCCTATACTAAATTGAAGCTTAGGACATGAAGTTATCATAAAATAAATTTGGTTGAAATTTTTAATTAATTAGCCGAGTTATAATGACGTGAATATTTAATTAGGCAATCTTGTAACTACCATATCTCAAGAAGTATACATCCGATCCTCAAACTTTTTTCAGTTATAGACTTGTCCTATATTGTAGATGTGATTTCTGGTCTAACATTTCCCGTCACGTCATCATGACATCATTTATAATGCGGGTTTTAATCTATGTACAAAATGCATGGCTCAAAAAGTGGCCAGATTTGGAAAGTTTTTAACAATATTTTCTAAATAAGTTAATTGTTAGTTTCCTAAATTACATAAGATGTTTTGAAAAGTTAAACGCTTGTTATAAGAGATGTTCCAGGTCATTAAAAACTAATAAAAGTACAATATCCAGGATAATTTAACGATTAAGTGACAAATCGGGCACCATGGCTAGCTGTTTTGATTGCGCAATCACGGCAATGCATTGGAGATTTCCTTGATATTTGAATCGTAACCGAGAGAGTACCTATAGTTAGTGTATAGCCCATTCTGTATGTGTACGAACGATACATGCAACGTGCGTTTTGATAGGGTTTTCTTTAAAAGGCATTGGATGGTCATAAGTTACATACCATCTTGTAGCTTATAAAATTTGTTAGTATGAAAAACACATTTTTTTCGTCGTGACGTCATCAGGGATGACCGTTATCGTCGCGTGAATATTTAATTAGTCAAGTTTGTGTCCGTCATATCTCAAAAAGTATACGTCCGATCCTCAAACTTTTTCAGTTATAGACTTGTCCTATATTGTAGATGTGATTTCTGGTCTAACATTTACCGTCACGTCATTATGACATCATTTTAACGGGGCTTTTAATCTATGTACAAAAGGCATAGGTTTTAAAAGTGTCCAGATTTGGACATTTTTGAACACATTTTTCAAAATAAATGCAATTTTAGGTTCCCTATTTAGCTCAAATCAATTTGAAAACAGAGAGAACAATACAAGTCATTTCAGACTGACATTAATCTTGGTGCAGTGTGTTTCTTCAGTAATTAACTGTTAATTGGTAACTCAGTCAACACCATAGCTATAAGTGCGTATATACTGCACTACATCGAAATTTACCGAGACTTGAATATAATTATGGGCTCATAATACTGCATGGGCGTAATGGTGGCAATGATCACTTTAGCTTTGCTGGTGCATCTGTTGGCCTTACTAGCTTAAGAAACTAATTACTCACGTGACTGTCGCGTGAATAATTAATAAGCAACCCTTTATATCGCTATATCTGAAGAAGGGCACAACCGATCTTCAAACTTTTTCAGTTAGAGACTTGTCCTATATTGTAGATGTGATTTCTGGTCTAACATTTACCGTCACGTCATTATGACATCATTTTAACCGGGATTTTAATCTATGTACAAAAGGCATAGGTTTTAAAAGTGTCCAGATTTGGACATTTTTGAACACATTTTTCTAAATAAATGCAATTTTAGGTTCCCTATTTAGTTCAAAACAATTTGAAAACAGAGAGAACAATACAAGTCATTTCAGACTGACATTAATCTTGGTGCAGTGTGTTTCTTCAGTAATTAACTGTTAATTGGTAACTCAGTCAACACCATAGCTATTAGTGCGTATGTACTGCATTAGATCGAAATTTCCCGCAACTTGAATATAACCATGTAGGCTTACAATGTTTCAGAGGCGTAATGGTGGCAATGATCACTTTAGCTTTGCTGGTGCATCTTTTGGCCTCCCTATCTTAAGAAACTAGTTACTCACGTGACTGTCGCATGAATATTTAATATGCAACTCTTCATATCGCCATATCTGAAGAAGGGCACAATCGATTTTCAAACTTGTTTCGGTCATTGGGCATTAAAGATGAGCTTTGAGTTGACGTGACCTTGGGTTGACCTTAACATCCGGGTAAACCGGAAGTTGAACCATGACTGAAGAAGTACACAGCCAATTTTAAAAATCTTTTTCAATTATATAGTCCTTGAAAATTCAACATTACCCTCGGGATACCGTGACCGCATGTTGGTCTTAACTTTAGGGTCAACCGGAAGCTTGACGATATCTCAAGAACTACAAATCAAGTACCGTAAGAAACAATAATCGGAACAGCTTTGATTTTGTCCTAGAGACAAAATCTTAATGTCTAGTTATTATTATTATTATTATTATTATTATTATTATTATTATTATTATTATTATTATACTTTGTTTCCGTCTCAAAATCCCATAGCATTTGTACACGTTTTTGTTCTTCCCTAATCTTAGAATGTGTAAGTTTGACAAACTCAAATCCTATACTAAATTGAAGCTTAGGACATGAAGTTATCATAAAATAAATTTGGTTGAAATTTTTAATTAATTAGCCGAGTTATAATGACGTGAATATTTAATTAGGCAATCTTGTAACTACCATATCTCAAGAAGTATACATCCGATCCTCAAACTTTTTTCAGTTATAGACTTGTCCTATATTGTAGATGTGATTTCTGGTCTAACATTTCCCGTCACGTCATCATGACATCATTTATAATGCGGGTTTTAATCTATGTACAAAAGGCATGGCTCAAAAAGTGGCCAGATTTGGAAAGTTTTTAACAATATTTTCTAAATAAGTTAATTGTTAGTTTCCTAAATTACATAAGATGTTTTGAAAAGTTAAACGCTTGTTATAAGAGATGTTCCAGGTCATTAAAAACTAATAAAAGTACAATATCCAGGATAATTTAACGATTAAGTGACAAATCGGACACCATGGCTAGCTGTTTTGATTGCGCAATCACGGCAATGCATTGGAGATTTCCTTGATATTTGAATCGTAACCGAGAGAGGACCTATAGTTAGTGTATAGCCCATTCTGTATGTGTACAAACGATACATGCAACGTGCATTTTGATAGGGTTTTCTTTAAAAGGCATTGGATGGTCATAAGTTACATACCATCTTGTAGCTTATAAAATTTGTTAGTATGAAAAACACATTTTTTTCGTCGTGACGTCATCAGGGATGACCGTTATCGTCGCGTGAATATTTAATTAGTCAAGTTTGTGTCCGTCATATCTCAAAAAGTATACGTCCGATCCTCAAACTTTTTCAGTTATAGACTTGTCCTATATTGTAGATGTGATTTCTGGTCTAACATTTACCGTCACGTCATTATGACATCATTTTAACGGGGCTTTTAATCTATGTACAAAAGGCATAGGTTTTAAAAGTGTCCAGATTTGGACATTTTTGAACACATTTTTCAAAATAAATGCAATTTTAGGTTCCCTCTTTAGCTCAAATCAATTTGAAAACAGAGAAAACAATACAAGTCATTTCAGACTGACATTAATCTTGGTGCAGTGTGTTTCTTCAGTAATTAACTGTTAATTGGTAACTCAGTCAACACCATAGCTATAAGTGCGTATGTACTGCATTAGATCGAAATTTACCGCTACTTGAATACAATCATAGGCTCATAACACTTCATGGGCGTAATGGTGGCAATGATCACTTTAGCTTTGCTGGTGCATCTTTTGGCCTCACTAGCTTAAGAAACTAATTACTCACGTGACTGTTGCGTGAATATTTAATAAGCAACTCTTCATATCGCTATATCTGAAGAAGGGCACAACCGATTTTCAAACTTGTTTCGGTCATATAGTCATTGGGCATTAAAGATGAGCTTCGAGTTGACGTGACCTCGGGTTGACCTTAACATCCGGGTAAACCGGAAGTTGAACCATGACTTAAGAAGTACACAGGCAATTTTAAAAATCTTTTTCAATTATATAGTCCTTGAAATTCAACATTACCCTCGGGATACTGTGACCGCATGTTGGTCTTAAATTTAGGGTCAACCGGAAGCTTGACGATATCTCAAGAACTACAAATCAAGTACCTTAAGAAACAATAAACGGAACAGCTTTGATTTTGTCCTAGAGACAAAATCTTAATGTCTAGTTATTATTATTATTATTATACATTTGTTTCTGTCAAAAACACCATAGCATTTGTACACGTTTTTGTTCGTCAATAATCTTAGAATGTGTAAGTATAACAAACTCAAATCCTATACTAAATTGAAGCTTAGGACATGAAGTTATCATAAAATAAATTTGGTTGAAATTTTTAATTAATTAGCCGAGTTATAATGACGTGAATATTTAATTAGGCAATCTTGTAACTACCATATCTCAAGAAGTATACATCCGATCCTCAAACTTTTTTCAGTTATAGACTTGTCGTATATTGTAGATGTGATTTCTGGTCTAACATTTCCCGTCACGTCATCATGACATCATTTATAATGCGGGTTTTAATCTATGTACAAAAGGCATGGCTCAAAAAGTGTCCAGATTTGGAAAGTTTTTAACAATATTTTCTAAATAAGTTAATTGTTAGTTTCCTAAATTACATAAGATGTTTTGAAAAGTTAAACGCTCGTTATAAGAGATGTTCCAGGTCATTAAAAACTAATAAAAGTACAATATCCAGGATAATTTAACGATTAAGTGACAAATCGGACACCATGGCTAGCTGTTTTGATTGCGCAATCACGGCAATGCATTGGAGATTTCCTTGATATTTGAATCGTAACCGAGAGAGTACCTATAGTTAGTGTATAGCCCATTCTGTATGTGTACGAACGATACATGCAACGTGCGTTTTGATAGGGTTTTCTTTAAAAGGCATTGGATGGTCATAAGTTACATACCATCTTGTAGCTTATAAAATTTGTTAGTATGAAAAACACATTTTTTTTTCGTCGTGACGTCATCAGGGATGACCGTTATCGTCGCGTGAATATTTAATTAGTCAAGTTTGTGTCCGTCATATCTCAAAAAGTATACGTCCGATCCTCAAACTTTTTCAGTTATAGACTTGTCCTATATTGTAGATGTGATTTCTGGTCTAACATTTACCGTCACGTCATTATGACATCATTTTAACGGGGCTTTTAATCTATGTACAAAAGGCATAGGTTTTAAAAGTGTCCAGATTTGGACATTTTTGAACACATTTTTCAAAATAAATGCAATTTTAGGTTCCCTATTTAGCTCAAATCAATTTGAAAACAGAGAGAACAATACAAGTCATTTCAGACTGACATTAATTATAGTGCAGTGTGTTTCTCCAGTAATTAACTGTTAATTGGTAACTCAGTCAACACCATAGCTATTAGTGCGTATGTACTGCACTAGATCGAAATTTACCGCGACTAGAATATAACCATGTACGCTTATGATACTTCATAAGCGTAATGGTGGCAATGATCACTTTAGCTTTGCTGGTGCATCTTTTTGCCTCATTAGCTTAAGAAACTAATTACTCACGTGACTGTCGCGTAAATATTTAATAAGCAACTCTTCATATCGCTATATCTGAAGAAGGGCACAACCGATCCTCAAACTTTTTCGGTTATAGACTTGTTATATATTGTAGATGTGATTTCCGGTTTAACATTTACCGTCACGTCATTATGACATCATTTTAACGGGGCTTTTAATCTATGTACAAAAGGCATAGGTTTTAAAAGTGTCCAGATTTGGACATTTTTGAACATATTTTTCAAAATAAATGCAATTTTAGGTTCCCTATTTAGCTCAAATCAATTTGAAAACAGAGAGAACAATACAAGTCATTTCAGACTGACATTAATTATAGTGCAGTGAGTTTCTGCACTAATTAACTGTTAATTGGTAACTCAGTCAACACCATAGCTATTAGTGCGTATGTACTGCACTAGATCGAAATTTCCCGCGACTGGAATAAAACCATGTAGGCTTATATTACTTCATGGGCGTAATGGTGGCAATGATCACTTTAGTTTTGCTGGTGCATCTTTTGGCCTCACTAGCTTAAGAAACTAATTACTCACGTGACTGTAGCGTGAATATTTAATAAGCAACTCTTCATATCGCTATATCTGAAGAAGGGGACAACCGATTTTCAAACTTGTTCCGGTCATATAGTCATTGGGCAGTAAAGATGACCTTCGAGTTGACGTGACCTCGGGTTGACCTTAACATCCGGCTAAACCGGATGTTAAACCATGACCTAAGAAGTACACAGCCAATTTTAAAAATCTTTCAATTATATAGTCCTTGAAAATTCAACATTACCCTCGGGATACCGTGACCGCATCTTGGTCTTAAATTTAGGGTCAACCGGAAGCTTTACGATATCTCAAGAACTACAAATCAAGTACCTTAAGAAACAATAATCGGAACAGCTTTGATTTTGTCCTAGAGACAAAATCTTAATGTCTAGTTTTGTTTTTGCTTTGCAATTTTCTACAAGAGGAATGACTCAGTGTTGTAAGTCAGGGATGTGATGTATACACAAAACAATTATATTTTTTTCTATGATACATTTATTCTTTGAAAATATTTTACTGCTAGACTCTGTCAATACAGTCATGTTTGAATCTAGATGTTACAAGTATTATATTCAATTGCATAAAGCTGCTGTGAAACTGTTTGAAAAAACCTGCTTTGTTATATTGTACATATTTTTGAAGTATAGTAAAAAAGTATTTGTTAATTGTTTATTCTTGACATAGAGTTAATATATTAATATAATAGATGTTTACTGTTTTAAAATATAATAAATTATTTAAAAATATAACCACAACTACAGCTCAGGCTTTCTTAATTCTCTTTGAATTGCAGGCTGGAGATATTGTTTAAAAAAAAACTTTTTAAAATGCTTGTTGTGCGGAAACTATCAAAAACTTTTATCTTTGCACCTTTTTATTTTTTTTATTTTGATGAGGACAGATGGTGCTGGTGTATGCGCATACCATGAAACTAAGGTATTGCAAACCACAAAGCCGTACACCAACCAAAGAGTAACTTTAAAATCGCATAGTCTGGTTCTTCAAAAAAAAATATGCACTATAGTTATACACAACTAAAACTCGGGCTTTCTTAATTCTCTTTGAATTGCAGGCTGGAGATATTGCTCAAAAAATAGTGCACTGCTTTCCTTTGTTAATTTCCACTGGTGTTTATTATGATAAATCTTCTGCAAAAACATTCCTTTTGGTGTCCAGACAACAAATAACCCAGATGACACATTTTTCAATTTGTTTAAGACACCAATTTGACACTGCACTTGGTAAAAGTAGTCATGTCTTTCTTTCAGAGAAATTTCATAATTTTGTTCATTTCCTGTAACATTCAAACAGTCGATGGCTTTGGCTCCAAGAAAACTTTGCGGATCTAGGTTATGTGCATTTTTTTTTTTTTTTTGGACATTTGACCTCCACACACTGCATTCCACAGCAAGTGCAATTGATTAGGGCATCGGGAGATGCTCCAAGAAATGGTGAATCGGTGTCTATGTAGAGACCAACATCCCACATTTTAAGATTTAGATGGCCCTTCATCTCTAAATGCCTATTCAAACAAGCCAAGGCCACTGACTCATGATCAATCCCCAACTTCATGGCTCTAGTTGGAAAAAATGAATTAAGGCCAAGCATTTTGGAGCAAAGAGAAGAAACATCCCTCTTTGATGATCCATTCATGAATTTTACAACAGATCCTAACACTGATGCCGTGATACGGCCAAAACGATAAAGGTGCCATAAATTAGAATTTCTTTGGCCAGATGTGACTGAGGCAATTAAGTGTGATTGCTTTTCAGTTATTGACTGATTTAAAGGAATGTCATCTCCTTTAAGGTGACAAAATGGTGTCGGCAGTTTTGGCTCCCACTCTATTTGTATGTTGTTCTCATTTTCTGAGGCACTATCAGTATCCTCATTGTCTTTTGGGACGAGAGAAAATATACAAGAATTCGGATTTACCCTTTTCAGTGCATCTAAATCAAGATCTTGTAGGGTTGACTCAGATGATGTAGTCTCAAGTGGAGGTGCTGTTCTCTTTTGGGGGTTGGCATACTTGGGCTTAACAAAGTGAAGTTCCTTGAGTGGACGCGGGTCTAAATTTTTTCCTTTAAGGCAGTCTTTGTTCCAAAGACATGCCTTTTCAGTGCATGCCTGTGAAGTATAACCTAGACGATTAGCTGCCTCCAGTTTAAACATGACTGCTGCAACATGGCTGCATGCCTCTCCAAGTCTGAAAAAACAAAACAAAACAAACCGTATTTGGTAATGCAATCTCAATATAACCACCCCCCATCCATTTTTTTTTCTACCACTACCATACCAGTGACAAATGTCACAGCTAGGATTAATCTGCTCTTGAAAGGGGGCTGTGAAGAAACTATTGAGGGAGGAGTCTTGCTTTTAGAACACATGCAGGGGGTTGATTCCCCCTCCCCATGACTGTGCCACTGAGCTCGAGTCCAACCTGGGCAACAATCACCCTTAATAATGTGTCTGCTCTTGATATTCTTTGACAAAATAAAATATTAAAACATTGACTGTATCATATGAAAACATTAAAAATAGTTGTTTATCCCAAAATCTTTTTTTTGTGGGGATTGAAATAAATTATGTTGAAGGCTTACTCTTCCAAACAGTAATAGTTGCATCATCACTTGAAAAATAAACAAAAATATGAGCAAAATACAAAACTACCATTACTGTATCAACTCGTTTTAAGCTTGCATGGTTTATGAAAAATTTAGCATAAGTACATGATTGTATTCTTACCCTGCCATGCACATGCAGTGAGCAGCAACTACCGATCCAGTGGACTTATTGACCATAATCCAAGCATTCACAGGCGGGTTAGTTAGGCTTTGTGAGTGGGTGACTCTGCTTCGAAGTACGCACACAGGGCTACTCTCACTAACCGACGAGTACAGGATTGACTGGACAAATCCTTTGACGAAGTAGCTGTAGGATTCCAGCGATTTGTATGATTTCATTGCTTCCTTTGTATAAGGGCCTGGTGAATTAATGAGATAATTGTATATGTCTCCATACTCGAAGCTTGTAGGCCATAACGTTGGATTATTATTATACAGCAACCCCCCACCAAAAGGATCGGGTATTTGTAAAGTTCCGTTCAGGAATTGAACCCTTAGCTTGCTGTTATACCTTTCTCTCGATAGCTGATCTAGTTGGTTGACGTAAGATGATGAAAGATCCCTTGAAGTTGGGACATATGAATGTTCTTCGTCGATTTGACCGACAACGGAAACCGTCGGCTGTCTTCTAGAATAAGAATGGTCGTCCATTATTAATTTACAAACGCAGCTAGCTAGCAGACGACAACCTTGCCAACCAGAGAATGCGCATGCGTCGGTTTCCGGTCTATGTTTATCAACAATGGAAAGGTCTATAGCCCAAGCCCAAGCCGTGGTTTCGTAAACGGCCTATGGTGCTGTTAATTTTCAATTCTCATAGTTTGGTTCTTGAAAACAAACATGAATAGTTAATTACAGCCTAAACAAAAGCTCTTGAACATGAATAGAAAATAACGGCGAAAGAAAAATCACAAAATCTGATTCGCCAAGAGGTATATATTGCAATAACAGTGAAGACCCAGTACTACATGGCAGTTTCGGTTATGCATGGCATGAGATAGGCCTGCTTATGACAGGTATACAGGTGTAGCATAAAACAAAGGGGATACATATTTATCTCCCCTTTTTATTAATAACTACTTATGATAATAATTTTTATTTTAACAACATGTGGCCACGATGTCGTCAAGCTATAACACCGAACTCGGATTTTGGTAAATACCTCTAACTTTATTTAGAACTTTATTTAATTAATGAAAAATACAAGTTTCTAAAGAAATAAATGGTACAAAAACAAATAAACTAACAAAAACAATTCAATCATTCAATCAATGTGTAATACAAAGAAATAAAATAAGACATAAAATTCCCAATAAATTGCCCTGGATATAGGATAACCCAATAATTCATAATTCTAGTAGAGTACATAGTGCGATATGAGGGGAAAACCTGAAACTATTTAAAAGAAAAATGAGTAATTTTCAGTGTATCTTCGCTTGGAGACACCTGCATTGTTTTACTCACAGTTCATTATTGACAAAAATTGCTCATGAGATTATTTTGTTAATTTTCATATGGTAATATTCCTATTCGTCAGAATAAAACAACTGATTTGTTTAATGTTACACTTTTGTAAACCAGATGTACTGGTCCCTACCAGTATCTTACTAAAATTTGCTCTTTTTTTAAGATTTCATCTTGTTGTATGACTCGAATGAGGGCACAGTGATCATCAAAGGATTGAAATCATATGGTGGATGCATCCAACTTGAGGTTAAATATGAAGGCATTGGAGATTGGAAGACTTGCGGGGACTGTATTACAACTAACGGCAAAGTTAAGTTATCATTTTGGTGTCTACAAACTCGAAAACGAAGAAGGCGTGCTATTGGAGACGTAGAAGTTGTACGAGCTAGGCTTTGTCAAATGAACGGTCGACTTTGCAGTGATGCCATTGACGTCATGGAGGGTAAGTTTAAAGCCGTGTTTGCATTGTATTAGTATTTTAACTGAGACCGTGGGTGACTTTCAACGGTTGTATTATACCGGTGTCCCGTACTTGGATTATTCAACGTGGGTAAACTAACCGAGACGATGGTGAAACAAACCAACTAAAAGGCGTCAGCGCGGACAAAGAGCTGTTCAGGCGTTGATTTTACTAGCCTTGCCCGTGTGAACAGGGTGTGGTGTTTGACTGACGGGCGGTTTTGCTGGTATGATGCTCCCACACTGGACTTTTTGGCTCGGTTAGTTTGGCCAGGTTATATGTTTACATAATATAGGCTAATAATCATACCATCATGTTTAATTATAGACTTTTTGAAATTCATGCACACTTCTTTGTTGTCTTTAAAGTCGTTTTGTAATTTTGATTCGTTTATCTCTTAAAAGTTGTTACTGTATGATGCATCTGTAATAGGCCTATTCTGTATACCACACATAATGTTGTGTTATATATATTTTTTTTCACAGTACGAATTCCAGTGACAGATCCACCTCAATCTTCATCAACCGGAATCATCGTTGGTGTGACCGCCGTCGGGGTTGTTTCGCTGGCTGTTCTGTTTTTCTTGCTTGGAATATTTTTGGGCAGAAAATCCCACAACAAAAATGGTAAATAATTGAAGCATAGGGCCTATAATATCAGACAAAAAGATTTTTTTAATGAGTTCGAAAGCTGTGTGATTTCTTTCTTTTCTTTTTCTTTTCAGGTCCAGAGAAAATCAACTTGACATTGCAAAGGTAATCTTTCCTGTCGCTGTTGTTATTTTGCACCAGTTCTTTTATTGTCGAAATTGTGTTATAGAAACAGTTTAGATTGTTACAGATCATAAATAAATTAAGTGTTCAATAAATTATTGGATAAAAGGCCTCACATCTATTTCCACTCATCCTAATAGGAAACATCGAAGCGGCGAGAACAAACAAAAGGAGTTTGAAGGAACATCTGTCTACCAAGAGGTTACAGGTGCGATAAGAAACCGATATCTTGTATTAACTTTCTTTTTAAAGGATAGAGAAATCATGTCTCGCTTGTGTTTGATGCACATTCCGTAGAATTATTCCAGCATTGGTAAGCAGATTAACTACCTGCAAAGGGGCTAATTAATAACATTCAAGTAAAAACACTGCACGCTTTTTCTCAGAAATGACCATTGTTGAATCACCAAATCCTGACCAATCAGCAAACACGACATACGCTAATGCTTTCCCACGAGACATGCTGAACTTTGTAAAAGAGCTTGGACACGGTGCCTTTGGTCAGGTGTTTCTAGCTGAAGCTAACGGAATCATAGCAAGGTCGGAGGTAACGTTAGTTGCCGTCAAAACTCTCAAAGGTAGGCTATGTATTATTGTTCCCCTATAAGAATTTCAATATTTTTTTTTTCTGGTCATTTTCAGAAGTAAGCAGCCAATTTAAACGTGTTATTTCATTTTGCGCGAAATTGAAAACAGTCATTCAATTTCATTTAATTGTTGAGTCGTGCGATAGAAAAAAAAATAACCATTTAATTTAACAATCGACTTGAACAGCATTCCGATTCGCAGCAGCTTTTCGCAGAAATATCTAGTAGCGTCTACTTTGCTAAATTGAAGGCCGATTTCGCATGGCTAAAAAGAACGTCGTATAAAGTGATCGGGCGACACAATGATCATTTTCACAGGTTGGTTTTATATACAAATATCTTGATTTGTGCAAAGAATAGAAGCATTTACAGACACTTTACACATGTTGATCTGGGGCTTTAATACGAATGCATGAAAGTGAAATACGCTGTTTTTTTTCCGAAAATGACAAGGAAAACCTATAATAAATAAATTCGTTGATAGTTTTACAGTAACTCATATTGGCTTTTTTTTAAACAGTATAGTTTCTCATTTGTGTATATTTTGACCAATGATTTTACGTAACTGTACAAACCCCAGAATGACGCAAGCCTGAGCCTAACTGGTACGGGAGCGTGAAACATCCAAGTAATGGCAAGAAGAATGGTACATAGCATATAAAATTGAACCAAAACGGATGGTTCTATACACTGCTATCCAAAGACATAAAGTTCTATTCAAATGTATATTATGTTATTAATGAACAAAATGGTTAGCACAAATATTACTTTTGCTTATTGATGTTTCATAATCGTGTCTGTAGAGGGGGCTAGTACCATCGACAAAAAAGACATGATGCAAGAGTTGGATCTAATGAAGAAGTTGCCAGACCATTGCAATGTTATTAAACTTCTTGGATTTTCAGTCGAGCAAGGTACGTTAATTAAAAAGATATATAGATGTATGTATCGTATCTTTTGTTTACTCTTATGACGCCGGCATTCTGCAAATATTTTGCCCAATGGGGTTGCTGTCACTCTAAGGCATTCGATTACAATCAGCCAGGTCTATTGTTCTTCGCCATTACTTTTCTCAAAAAGATACTCAATTGAAATTGAATTGAACCTTGAAACTTAGCAAATACATGAACCTAAATATAAAGTCGGTACTGTACAATGACGTCATAGTGACGTCATCAAGTGTCCAGTTACATTAAATCACTGGGAAGGTCTTTGAAAACCAAATAAACTTCATTGACATAAACCCTATTTTACTTTGTCTTCAGGTTCAAATCCGAAGTTGAAGATTTCAAAAATTCAAGAACTATAGGTTTTGAGGCATTGCATGGTGAGGTTTCAAATGGTTTGCGGTAACACCATGTGATTATACCTACTTTGCTATATACAGTAGATTTTTCTTGTGAGAACTTGTCCTGTTATTCTTCTACTACCGCGGAGTAGATTTCGAAATTCGGGGAGACAACTTACATGTAGTTTTGAAAAGAACTGTCCTGCTTATTAAGTACTGCCTGGGGAGGTAGAAAATCGGCCGGGACTACTACTACTACTATCCGAGGACTTCTTGGAAAACTTCACTGCATTGCTGACTCTATACACTGAAACCTCTTAATCCCTATAAAGAGACCAGCATCTCAAACACTCTTCAATCTCCTGAAGATGACTAGAGCAGGCTAGTCGAAATGTTGAGACCAAACTCACTCCGCGGCAGTGAAGTTATCCGAGAAGTCCCCTCGATCCACCAAGCAAAAGTAGTAGTAGTCCCGGTCGATTTCTTACCTCCCCATCACGTAGTACTTGTGCATCGGACCCATATTTCCCAGGTAGAGCAATGCAACACTCCACCACACTCCATGGAGGAATCCTGCGCTGCAAAACCCTATAGAGCGGAGCTCCATGGTACACAACTCTATAGAGAGGAGCCAGTACAAATGCTCCACACTCCCCGGCCTTATGGAGAGGAGCGCCATGCTACACAAACATAATAGGGAGGAGCCAGCAGAAATGCTCTGCACTGTACAACCCTATGGGAGAGCACCGTACTGCACAACCCTATAGGGTGGAGCCCATGGCACTGTCCCACAATGTACGTCCAAAGGGGGAATTAAAGGGCACCATCATGGGCAAATCTCCGAGACAAAGCCCATGGTGACGACGCAGTGACAACGCACAACAGACCAGCTGCACCACCCGGGAGCCGGAAGCCGATGATGCTCCCTGACAAATTCGATGGGGTGTCCTCACGGGCAGATTAACTCATCTACAGTCGCTACAGTTAGACTGGTTCCTGGTCCCTACATTGTTCTCTTTTGTCTATATATAGGGACCAGTAGCTACTACCGATATGGCGCTTTTGATAAGCCCTCGATTGCGCGGGCGCAGTAATAATTTTCTAGTTTTAGAGATGACGTTGGCTATGCTCGTGACGTGTGCATGTTGTTGTTTGACACTAGCACACAGGTGTATCGTAACCCTTCACCGGACATAGTGAACCAACCTTCAACATCAAAATTCAAGTTAACTTTAGAAAAACATCTTAATTGGCGTAATTTCTACCTCCATGGTCTGCACGATGGTATATTCTGGGTCCATCACGTTTTGTGTAAGGCCGCATTGCATTATAGGATTACGTAGACAAATGCTAATTCTAACTAGCATATACCTGGCAGAAATCCTGGTAGAATTTCTTTCTACTGGACACGGGGGCAACGGTAAGCCTGATTTCGGAACGGATTTTTGATAAGTTGTTGGGATCAGAGAAACCGGACCTTCAACCTCCGCCCCAGACCTTGAGGCAGGCGGACAGGTGCCAAATGCAAGCCCTGGGACAGGCCAAGTTCGAGCTCCGTCAAGTTGAAGACCAGTCCATAATCCATACCTGCATTTTGGCCAACATATAGCTAGATGTCATCAAATTAGGGATCGATTTTCTGTCAACCTACAATTGCCAGTGGCGATGGGGGGACAACACGGTCCCCAATGCACCCTCGCACATGCATACTTGGCTGTAATACATGTAGTTGTGAGTTGTTCAAGTATACATGTACTGCAAGGGCAATAATGCATGTGGACTCGGTAGCACAACCTGATTTTAGTTTAGCCATCGGAGCCTTTTGGTTTTTGGTGTAGCTAATATCCTAAACAAGTAAGTTAAAAAACGATGTTTCATTCACCACCCACTTCAAAGACCAAGTTCTGTTAACAGTTATTTTATTTATTTATTTATTTATTTATTTATTTATTTATTTATTTATTTATTTATTTATTTATTTATTTTTTTTGCGCGGGGGGTTGGGGGTGGGGGAGGGCAATTAAGCCTCTATTGAATAGACAAGACATACATTTGTACATATAGCATAGGAGGAAAAGACTCAAAAAAAGTACACTGCAGTACAACATTACATTTTTGTTGGTTTGGTTGCATCACAAATACAATAATATTGTAAAAAGCAATGGAACAGCTGGTCCCCATTAAGACTTATCCACATCATACTACCTAAAAAAAACAACCTGTTGGAAGATTCAGCGACCCCTATACAGGAGAAACGTTTCCTAAACGTCTTGCATTGTTGTCACAAAGAATTATGTCTCAAAGTCTACAATTTACTGTGTGGAGTCACGCCAGGAAAGTTGTGTTATAATTCAATAGTTCACACTGAAACACAACACTGCTGCAATTTAATTCCGTACACATAGTGTTTGTTTCCAAAAACACTGAATTCTTTTTCATCTTGTGTTCAGTTGGTATGCAAAAATGTATTACATTTTTTTTCAGAAAGAAAGAAGTGTAAAGATAATTTTTTCAATACGGTTATCGAAAATATATCCTAATTAAAGAAATATATTCTTGAACCTAATGGAAAACCCTAATATTTGACATGGTTTATGTCAAGTTTAAACCTCGATCTGTCCTGAATATGGTGGACTTAAATCAATCAAACAAAAACCACAATTGTTTAGCTCCATAACTTATCATAATAAATTATAAAGGCTAAATCCCGTCTTTTCAGATCCTCCTTACATCATTGTTGAGTATCTATCCAGAGGTGACTTGAAAGACTTACTGAAAGACAGTCGCAGTAAGGAAGGGCGTGTCTATGGCAACCTACATGGTGTCAGCAAGTCACTCACATCCGGGAACCTCGTGAAGTTTGCTAATGACGTAGCTGACGGGATGCACTTTATATCATCACATAAGGTATTACTAGCAAAGACAATTCTGTAAGCATTACTTTGGAGACACCTGTAAAAGGCATTATATCAATGTTACCGTATAATTCCTAACAAAGGTAAGGGCCTTATACTTTTTAGTGAACTGTGTTCTTATTTCCCCCATTTTAACCCGCTCTTCCTTTGTTTGCTTGGTTTGCTTGCCTTGCATAGTTTATGTTAATTTTTTCCATAATTTTGATGTATTTCTTCAATTGTGATGTTTTTAATTCTTCATTGTAAATTCTTTTCAAACAGTTTGTCATGCAGTTTGACCTTTAAGGTCACAATAATGTTATAATAAAAAATCTCAAATCTCAAATCTTTACACCCCTCATCTTTGTAGTGTATCCATCGAGATCTGGCTACCAGGAACATCCTCGTGGCCGAAGATATGACTTGTAAGGTGTCTGATTTCGGACTTGCTCGAGATGTAATAGATAATCGGGCTTACGAAAGACGATCGCAGGTGAAAAACCTATAAAATCTTCTTCACCATCATGTTACTATTAGTGACCGAAACAGTGGGTGATTACTTTTGATTTTTAATGTAGGCTTACTGTTGTGTGTTAATAAACCAATTGCTTGCTGTTGCAATTATGTCATGGATGTTTTTATTACTTTTCAACTGATTTTTATTAGGGCCGATTGCCTCTTCGCTGGATGGCAATTGAGTCAGTACTTGATGACGTGTACACAACCGAGAGTGACGTGTGGTCATTTGGCGTACTTTTGTGGGAAATTGTTACACTTGGTGAGTTGATGATAACATTAAGTTACAATTTCTTGCCGAATCTCTGGTGTCGATTCTCTAGTGAAAATACAAGCCATGCTTTTCTTGGGTTTTTCAGGATCCAGACCATACCCTTCTATGAGTGCAAAGACAATGACAGAGGAGCTCCAAAAGGGATACCGTATGCCTAAACCAAACCATTGTCAGGAAGAATTGTAAGTTAAATAATAAAGAGCAATTATTAACATTCGGGTAATTTTTCAATTGTTTCACTAGATGAAGTTCCTGTGGTTTTTATCATTTTGAATTTTAATTGAGGTGTTCTATGGACTTTGTATCTCATTTCTACATTCTTTATGACCAAAATGTCTTTGATATTCTTAACCAAAAGGCTCGTAAAAATAAATACTGCAATGCACCACAGGTTTTTTTTTGTAAAAAGACAGTAAACACTCGAAGTAAAAACAAGTTTTCTCAGTGAAGTTTTTTACCATTCTATCACTAGGTATCAGATGATGTTGAAATGTTGGAAAGAGGATCCCAAGAGTCGTCCTAATTTTAAGAAGATTGGCGATGAGCTTCGTAAACTTGGGCGTCACGGCAAGGTGAGGCAAAGTAGGCACGATAATGTGTAAAATTAACTTTATTTTCAATCTAGAAAACTAGTAAAGGTGATAGCCTTAGCTTTCGATCCAAACCGGACCTTCGACAGAGGCATAATAAGCATAGACATAAAAACAGATCCATTCATAGAAAAGGGGGTAGGAATTATGGGAAGGGATCCAGAAATAAGCGTGAAAATGATAGTCAATCAAAGTGACATATCAGTAGCGAAAGTTAATAGATGGTGACGTCATGTCACATGCGAAGCGTCTAGCCCCCAAAAATACTAGCTCTAGAACTGCGCCTGGGCGACGGAAGGCGACCACGGGTGCTCGGGGATTGCTGAACCTGTTTGAGGAGTGAATAATACATGTATTTATCATTTTTTGTTGAGGATACATGAAAGCTTTGGGAGTTCAGGGTGGAAAGTTGCAACGAGGGCAACTGTGTGTTGCCCCTAAATGTAACCTGAGCCCTAAATGTCGCCCGACGTCAATGTTGCGACGTCAATGTACCGTACTGTTCGTTAGGACCTTTCGTTTGTTTACGTTTAAACCTACTACATATCACGTGCCTTGGAGAGCGCAATCGGTCAATTTCATGGCTGTGCTTACCGCTAGCAAAGAATTGAATTTTGGCTCAATACTAGGCATTCTCGGGGGGGGGGGGGGGTGGGGCTGGCTCAGAATGATGGTCGCAAGCGGGGAATTCCTGAAGCACAGCCATTAAAATGTGGTTATGAAGTTCTAGTCTAGTCCTGAGTGTGATTCTCCTAACGAAATCTGTTATTGCTTCTTTTTTCTTATTGTTAGTCTTGGATCAGCTGTCAACCATTGTTTGTGTGCGGGTGTGGGTGTGCCCTTACACTCAACAACTTAAGGGGCACTTTACACAATAGAACAATGCTACCCACAAAGTTGTCTTTGTTCTAGTGCTAACCCACAGAGGAATTCTTCAAAAAAGGAGTTATAGAACAACAATAGGAGGACCCCGTAACTGTCATATGTGATTCACTATTGTTATTTCCGCGAGAACATCTATTGTTAACTCTATTGTTTCTGTACTGTTGTACCATTGGTTTTGTACACAAGTGGCTTCCGAGGACCCATGAAAACAAAAAACTGACCACTGAGGACCTATTGTCCCTACTGTAAAATGGTCAAACATGCACCCCCACCACACACACACACACATTGGCACTAACCCTGTATTTTTCCCGTTGCCCTTTTTTCTGTCAAGAATCACTCGTAGTTTATTCATCTGACCTGAAGTTTATATCCCTTGATGGAAAGGGAAAATTTTAATATATGTTACCGATATGAACAAAAACAAATTTTCTGGTTTGTCTTATAGGAATTGATCTCAATCAGAGGCTTTGAGGAAATGACGTATGAGGTAACAATTCCAATCGGTGATGGGGAGAAAGTTTAGGAAATTATGAAGATTGGCCTTTGCTGTACAGAGAGGACAACCTTCAGACAATGGCTGACCATTTGTTTTGACAAAGGTCTGCGCCATTTATGATATTTTGTTGTTGTTTTTTAAATTAAGAAATTTTAACTTAAATATGTACTGGTAAGGATGGAATAGATTTTCATTTATTCATCAACTTTAAACTTTGTCAAATCAATTGGACCTAAATTCAAGTAAATTTGTACCTTTTATGTAGTGCTGTGGTAATTAGATACTTAATGTTTTTTAATACGTTACACAGAATCATAGCATCGTATGGCTTGGGCTGACACGGTAACTTATTAATAGAAGCGTATGTATGACGCGAGGTTTATGAAGAATATGAAACAAAATGTATGTTATATAGGCCTATTTGGCAAGCATATCTTTGTAATATTAACAAAATGTTATTTTTGACAATTACCCTTACAGCTCATAACTATTAACTTTTTATGCAGAAACACCATCAAAAATTGTTTTAGACTGAATTCGGCCTTGTTGTGAGCAATTAAAAAAAAGGCTAACAGAGAGTTGTAAGAGTACCCATATGATTGACATGTTTGTAACAATATTGTATACCTTCGACAATCATTTTCTTATTCTTGTATTAGATGTTAGTGAACTTCTATTTCAAACTTTATTAATAATTAAAATTGAAAAGAGTTTACACTTTTTGAAACAGCTTTCAGAAAAAACAGATGCAGTGCTAATTAAGAGAAAGCATTGCACCCAGACTAGCACTTGTCGCTTTAATCAAACGAGTTAAAATAGATCACATCATTTCTTACGACGTCACTGAGAAACTATAATTGATCTCTATTATTGCTGACTGGATGTAGAACCTGCGCAAAAATGCGATACGCGTGCGTTTACGAGTGGAGTAAGTTTTACATTTTACAAACTGCGGTTCGTCAAACCTAACGCAAATAAATTAATTTCGTGGTGCGTGACATTTGATATGTTTTCTAGATGCTGAGAGACTTTTAAGTATTTTTGAGTATTTTTGAATATTTAGCTTTTAGCATTAGTTGGTATGGGACCCTACGGTGCATCCGGATGCATGGAGGGTGCTTAATAGGCCCCAGCTCTCAATAATCTAGCACTAATGCCATCAATACCCGTAGCCTTACCCAACTGAAGGGCAGACAACTGTTTAAAAGCATATTCATAATCAATTTTACTTAAATTTAGACTTTCATGTGTACATTTTGAAGTTTTAAACTCATTGTCATCATTGGTAAAATTTTGAGCCAGCTTATTTATTTCCGATTTCTGTTGAAAAAATTGTTGAAAGCATTGGCAACTTCTTTGGGTTCTTTAATATCATTACCATTTATTACAACTTCCTAAACACAACAGCGGCCCTTTGTTGGAAGAATAGATTTAATTTAATATATTTAACTTTTTAGTTTTTACCATCATTCTTATTATGCTCAATAATGTCCGGAATAATATGACTTCTTAGCTCGTTTGATCTCGTTAGCGGTATGGTTCCTTTTGTTACGGTATTTATTCCAATCTCAGACCACTCCTCTGAGCAACATCTATAAAATAAATATGCTTAACCCTGCGTCTCCATGAGGGCTCAAATTACACGAATGGACTGACGTACTATTGTTTACAGTACCCTAGGGCGTCCGTGTAACGTTTCCAGATTTTTTTTTATCTGAACATATAACTATCTTCTAGAGGGTCTTCCCACACTATAAAATCATCATCAGGCCCGTAGTAGTACATCTAGACACCCAATCATGAAATATTGTTAACCTGACCTTATTTCCAATAAACAATGCACAGTATGCCGTACTGCAATTTGCAGTACCCTAGGGCATCGGTGTAACTTTTCCAGATCTGTTTTCAAAATATTTATCTGAACATGTAACCATCTTCGAGAGGTTTCTCCCACACTATATATTCATTTTCAGGCCATTCCAAGAGGTGGCTGACAGCTCCTTATCAAAACAATCCTGACGCTAAGCCCCGCCTTTGACCCCCCCCCCCTGCCGCCTCCAACTTCACCCCAAACACACTCCACAACCATGCCACAACTATACAGTCGACTGGTGTTTGATCACAACTTATTCCTTGAAAATATTATCTATAACCGCCAGGCCTCAAGCATTGAGGAAGGAAAAGACCGTAAGTCTACCCACCCAGACATTAAAGGCTGATGAACTCTCAGTATCAAACGAACAACACTAAAGCCCGCTTTCCCCCCCCCCCCCACCATCCCCAGCCCCAATACAGACTTTGGATTGGTTCAAAAGGATACACTAGATGTCAGGCCAGACATCAACCAAGGGTATGACATCATTCATTGATGCTGCGGCAGACCATTATCAGACCACACATCTGGCCTTGTGACACAGCGCAATAAACAACAAGGCCGTATTGCTTAGCGCAGGGGTTGAAATAGGACTCCCCTGAGGCATGACTAGCTGATGGCATGTTTTGGCAGAGTGCCTGGGCCTATTTTAACGGGGGATACCTTGTTTTGAAGGGAATTGACTGCTTGAGGAATACATGGAGTTTCAAAAGTATTCAAATTTAATTAAACAAGTTATTCAAAAAACACTGAGGTGTGTTATAATCTGGATTATAACACACCTCTCCCTGGTTCTTTATCCTGATTGGCTGAAACACGGTCACGTGGGGTGAACTAATATAGCCTATTGCATGAAATCTGCACCACACGCACCGCACACGCTTCATTTGGGGGAAATAGTTCGCAAAGCGGGAAATAGTTTCAAAAAAACCCCAAACTATTGACTGGTAAACAGCGCCCTCAAGAGGCTTACAATGTTCATAACAGTTTACCGTTGTAAAACTGCGTCCTGAATTTTTTTTTCACATGACATTTTGGACTGAGGTGTGTTATAAAACACATATGGACTGGCATTATTTGGGCAATAGTGCACGTCTATGTACCCCTCTTTCCTGTGAGTGACCAGGAGAGGGTCCTTTTTCCCTTAGCCTTCGGCCTCGGGAAATAGGACCCTCTCCTGGTCACTCAAAGGCCCTCGGGATGCATATATCCATATGTGTATAATGTTTGCTTCTGCGTATGCGTACTTTTCTGTATGCATTCAGGGCTTATTACAGCTAGCCTCGTAAACAAAGAATGTTAACCGCAACCGCAGAATCCGGCGGTAAGCAGAGCCATGTAATTGGGTCCAGGTGCAGCTTACGACTACACTCACGAGAGGTTGATAAATAAAGCCAAAAAAGGACAGTTCGGGAAGTGTTGGAAATTCTATAAGGAACGAATATGTTCACGACGGGGGTAGTACTATAGTTGCACGACGGAACGTTTGGGCCAGACGACCACGATCACACACTTTTCAACACAAGAATTTAGCAGTTTTGAAGCTGAAATCATCCAAAGAAAAAGGCTTTCCAAAACTGTGTGATTTTTTTTTGTCTATTTGACATTCCGCAAAGTTAGGTATAAATCATCACACACAACCAAATGGTCCAAATTTCATGGCTCTGCTTACCGTAAGCGAAAATCGGCGCTTACGTAAGCAGCAAATTCCGCGCTTACTTAAGTGTATTTTACGGGTTAGCAAGGAATTTTTGCTTGTGCGCGTGCGTAGTTCATTCTGCACTTACGGAGACCTTTCGCCGCTTATGAGGTTAGCGCCGAATTTATGCGCTAGTTACGTGAACTATGCACGCGCACAAGTGAAAATTCCTTGCTGACCCGTGAAATATGCTTAAGCAAGCGCGGAATTTTCTGCTTACGTAAGCGCCGATTTTTCGCTTACGGTAAGCAGAGCCATGAAATTTGGTCCAGTTGGTTGTGTGTGTGGTGCATATTGTACACAGTTTCTCCCCTACGCCTCTTCTTCTACTTGCTAACCGTCATAAGCGGCGAAAGGTCTTCGTAAGCGCAGAATGAAGCAGTAAGCAGAGCCATGAAATTGGGCCCTGGTCTATCGCCGTACAAGTTCCGAAATAACATTATACCCGGTGGGCTTCAGATTAATCAATACTATTTTATTTCCGCTTCAGATTAATCAATACTATTTTATTTCCGCTTCAGATTAACCAACAATATGTCATTTCCAATCAACAAACAAAGACAGAATAACAAGACAAAAAAAACACAAAGAAATACACAAATACTGAAACAAAAAATTAAGACATAAAGGATAGAGATACATTATAAATCAAGAAAAAATAAAGAAAGAGGGGTACTGTAGCCCTTCACAAACAACATAAATAAGAAACACAGAAAACAAGAAATCAAGACAGCAATTACAAACAAATAAATACAAAGAGACAAAGAACTATCAATCAACAAATAAATGAAGAATGAAATACACAACTAAAGAAATGTTTGTGTTCACATCAAGAACTCAACAAAGCAAAAGAAAAAAAAAAGGGAAATAAAGAAACAAAGGCATCACGTCATTCTTAACATTCGTACGAATTTTCTGTCATATTTTCTGCTACAACTTCTGGTTACCATTTACCAAAGAGTGTTTCTTGTTTTTCTGAGTTTGAACCTGCTACTGTGTCTGAGACCATAAAATAAATTAGTAGTTCTTCTTCAAAATCATGCGAACTTGACCCAGCACCTATCACAAAGTGTATCATATTCTTGCACCACTTATTACAGCGATTGTTAACAAGTCCCTTTAGCAAGGTAAATTCCCTGGTAGTCTTTAAACAGCTTATATTCTTCTTTTGATCAAAAAGCCTGGCTTGGATGTGGAGATTTTGTCCAACTGTAGACCAGTGTCCTATTTAAAGTTTATCGGTAAGACCGTTGAGCGCATGCATTGTTGCCTCGAGATTGAACACTGCTATCACAGATTATGACCTTTCTGATAAAATGTCAATCTGAAAACAAGTCCAGGCATAGCATTGAGTCTGCACTTTTATGTGCTATGGATGATGGCTATGTGACTGCCCTGATTCTGCTTGATTTAAGTGCTGCTTTTGACACTGTGGATCATACTATTTTGCTCAAGAGACTGCATGATATCATTGGTTTACAAGTTAGTGCCCTTAATGGTGCCAGTCATATTCGGAAAGTAGACCTCAATAATGTTCGTATTGGTAATCGAAAATCCGAACCTGTTGTTCATGATTTGTCGGTCCCTCAAGGTTCAGTTCTTGGACCGCTATGGTTTACAGTTTACACCTACACTGTTCATAACATAATTGAGAAACATAAACTAAACTATCATGTGTATGCTGATGACACCCAATTATATTTATCCTTTAAACCTTCACAGGAATTCGCTGATGAGAGCATCAAGCGTATTGAATTATGTGTGAATGAAATTCGTGCTTAAATGCAAGATAACTTCCTTAAACTTAATGATAACATACCAGAGTTTATTATGATACAAGGTTCACGAACAACTTTCCAAATGTTCAGTTCCTCATATTACTATTGGTGAGTCCGAACTAACTCCCGTTACTCAAACTCGTAATTGGTACCATTTTTAACTTATGTTGCTAAATTTTCATATAGGCCTATCTAATATTGTTCGTGCTGCATCATTTCACATCCGTAATGGTAAAATAAGGAAATATTTAAAGCCCAATGCTACAGAGCAAATTATTCAATCTGTTGTAGTTGTAGTTGACATGTGCAACTCACTTTTAATAGACCGATTGCGCGACCCGCGTCACGTGACCACTTCTGGGTATAAAATGTAAACACACACGACATCATCCATAGGAAAGGGTGGTACGGTACACGATGATTAATGCATTTAGTTTTTTTCGATCAAGGCTTTTCTTGCTCGAAATCTGTGAAAGATATTCTAGAGTTTGTACCAGAGACCTTCAAGTGGCTGAATAAAGCCAGTAAGGACAGTTCCAGCAAGTCTTGAAAATTGTAAAAGTACCGTATAAATGTGCAGGATGTGTACAGCGCACGACGGAACGTTAGGCCAGACGACTGCGATCACCACACACTTTTCAACACAAAAAATTTAAAGTTTTGAAGTTGAAATCCTCCAAAGAAATTGCTTTCCAAAACTGTGTGATTCCTTTGCCTATTTGAAATTCTGCCAGGCTAGGTATTAATGCTCACTTTTCCAACGTTGTTTACAACCAGGAATGACTTTGTTAATAGAAGAACACATATTTGTCATTCCTTTGGCAGACCCAATCCTAGAACAATTGTTTTGTGGAATAGCTCAGGAAACATTATGTAATGCACGTGATGTCACGTTGAGAATCAAGCCATGTTAGCAAGTGACCTATTTTTGTGGGCGTTCCTGAAGACTGTTATTTTTTTAAGAAAACAAATTATGCAAAAATACACAGGAATGCAAAAAAATATTTCTTACAAGTGAATCGTTTTATAAAAATTATAAGGTGTAACATAAAAGCATTAATACTTTGTATTTCAGTGACCCTTTAATTGTCATTATTATTACATAACAACATTTAAAAAAAACAAATTAACAAAAAATCACGAAAGTCAGAGACGAAACACAGAAATCATTTTTTTTTTCAAAGTAAATAATGATAATAATGATAATAATAAAATAATTCCACACTGTGACAAATACACCAGAATAAACAGACAAATCAACAAAATAAGAGTAACAGAAGAGAGACACTGACATACGGGAATGAAGAAACAACAAAACAAAGATGTCAAGAATTAAACAAATATTAGGAATACAGAAATAATGAAATAAACGATACTAATAAGTTTGCATATTCCATCAGTACCCTCATTTCTACGCAAAGGAATCAGTGGATTGCGTATTCAGAAAGAGTGTCACAACCACCAGAGCAAAACACCCAGCCTCTACATATTACCGAAGATCCATAAAAACCCTCCGGGTGGGACACGGTTTGTCGGAAGGCCGATCATCAGTGGTTGTGGGGCCCCAACTCAACAAGTCTCAAAATACATGAATTTGTTCTTGCTTCCAATTGTCAATCAACAGAGCATATACACACGAGACTCCTCACAGGTTGTCAACAAACTCGACAACTTGACATTGGACAAAGATTATCTCCTTATCACCTTGGATTTTGGTTCGATGTACACAAACTGCCCACAAAAGGAAGCAATAAACTCAGTTTGTGATGCTTTGGAAGGGGCACACTCTGGGCTATACGCTATACCCAAACCAACAAGAAAACACACACGTTGTCTCTTAGAACTTATTATGGGCGCAAACGTCTTTGAATTTAATAAAAAAATCTATAGACAAACAATAGGCGTGGGATGGGTAGCGAATGCAGTCCTGAAATTTGTGACATCACTCTGTTCAATACGAAAAAGAAATAATTCTCCCAACCAACCCTGAAATAGTGTGCTACATGATATATAGAGACGATGTACTAATCGTCTACAATAACCGAAACAGGGCGGAGGATTTTATTAGGACGCTAAACAACTTACATCCAACATTGAAATTCACCTCGGAGATCTCTGAACAACAATTTATCACCTTCTTAGACCTCGTGATTTACAAAGGAGAACGTTTTCAAAAAGAAGGGAAACTGGACACTCGAGTAGCAACAAAAAAACCAGATACTTTCCAATACCTTGCTCGAGATTCAGCACACCCTAAATCTGTGTCATTTTTTTTCTTTGCTTCTGTTATAATTCTGAGTATTTTGACACCAAGATCAACTATGTGCGACATTTAGTTGCCAAAATACATTTTTTTTACATTTTTTTTTGTAAAGGTCAATGACATTTGACCCCCAAAATGCAACTTCTCCATCCCCTATGTCACCTTACTTTTTTGGCATATCTTGACACCAATACCTACCAAAATCAGTTGAAATCAGCTTCTGTAAAAAAAAATCGCAGATGAACTTTAGTTTAGGGCATAGAACTAGAACCCAGAGAACCCAGAGTGCGTCAGTATCCGTGTGCTTCCGTTGTGAGACCACTTTTATGGACGCGCGTATGCCATTTTTTTACGCGTGTATGGCAACATTTTTGCCATACAGCAGGTAGACGTCATAAACATTGACCAATGAAAACACGCCATTTTGCCATACGCGTTTCACACGCCGCGTCCACGGAGGACCACAGAGGACGATTAGTAACCCTAAACCATAGAAATAGAACCCGGAGAACGCTGCAGCGTTCTCCGGGTTCTATTTCTATGGTTTAGGGTTACTAATCAGACTTTTTTGGAAAGGGTCGTCATGATTAAAGGGACACACCGGCTTACTGTTTACCTAATTTAGTGACGTGGAATGACAGACAACAATTTTTAAATGGTTGTTCTTAAAAAAAATCATCAAAATATCACGTAATTAACAAATAATTGTGAAAAAACAAAACACGGTCAAAGGTCAGCTAATACGCTTTTCCAACCGTTGCAACTGTCAAGTTTACGTGACATTGTTGCGCAATGTTGTAAGTAGACTGGTGCTCTGTTTATGTATGAATTATTACAATTACGAGGCATGAGGATCCAGACTTCATATCAATCCAGCACAAATTCACGTGTAAATAAAAAACAGATATAAACGGACAGTGTATTCTGTGTACGACGAACTGGACGAACTTACTTGCAATGGAGAACGTTTCTTCATTATATCGCAAGTAGGCCCTATGTTGTAAAAAATTATTTGGACGAATGCCAGTTGGGTCCAGGACTGATCTGTGTTGTCAGGTCGTGTTCAAATATAGAAAGGGAGAGAATAAGCTTGGCATAATGTGGACATCACAGACGTGATGGACCATAAATATTGTCAAAATGTGAGTCTTCATGAATTCAGTTCTATGACACAAACCTGTCCATCAAAATTATGGCAAAAACCCCATCCTTCATGTTCATTGTGACCAGCCTGCTGCAGTCTAAAAACTAATGGTAGTGTCCCTAATCTTGGACCATCTTTTCACATTGGCTTAGCCAATAACAGTCATGTGCCGAGCGAGCCTCCCGCTTTCGCTGCAAACGGATCACCAATCCTGGCAGCTTTAGCGAAGGCATTCTCCCGTTTTTCGGGGGATGACTTCACTGGCCGGCCGCGGCCACCGCCACCGGATTTTTGTTGTGGCGATTGGGGGCGGGGGTGGACATTATGCAGCTATCCTAGAAGTAGATAGATCAGCTGTATGGGATAAACATTCGCCGTCGATTTTTTTTCCGTACCACATGCTGAATAGGGAGCCACAGCGAGGCGTCCCGATTGGTCGGTTGCTAATGTATTATGCATGTTAGGTCACAAGAGTTCGTTTCATGTGCGACGCGTACATAAGCCCAGCATAAGTGTTGTATGTGCCATGTTTATAACTAATAAAGATGGAACAGGGTCAAGAGGCAAGGAAATGCATGAAGTGGGACAGTGACTCGCGATTGTAGGTTTCTTTAACAGCAAAACAAACAAAAAAACACAGATATAAAACACTCTATTGATCAAAAGTGACCGAAAGCAAAGAAAGTCAATGAAACACAGCTTAAAAGAAAATAAATAAAACACAAACAAATCACAGTAAAAGCTAACCCTATACCAAAACACAGTACCGAAGAAAGTTGCAGATTGAGATCAAAATAGCTTTAAAGACCGAGTCCATAGCAGTAATAACTCGTTCAAACCAGGCAATTAAACTACCAAAATAATGGGAGAGCACAACCAAAAGCTGATGATGCCCCTTGCAGTGCTATAGGCTGCTGTCTCAAGCCAATTATTACTACAAGGGGTGACTAACAACTCACTCAAAGATTACACAAGAGGCTAAATTAACCAAGTGTGTGAGCAGTTTTAGGAGAAACATAAACAGTGGAAAGGTAATCAACTCTAACGTTTATACAAGCTCTGTTCTACACCTGTGAAGTACCGAAAAACAGGTGGCCCATAATACCCTGTCATTTAAGGCTCTCCACAATCCCATTTCTTAGTACACACACATTCTTAGGCTACCACATCTATGTCCCCACATTACTGACCAGAAACTCCCCTGTTGGCCACTATAGTGCACATCAGCAGGTAACTTAAAATACCGTAGAAAAAGGACCTCACATACACTTAACACGTATCTCGGATAGAAGTGACCTTGGTTATTCTTGGGGCGTCTGGAACACAAACGCCATGCTGAACTTTCTGCCGAGTATTCCCTAGATGGTACATTACAGAGCACTTCATTACAGTCTGTACTTTACGCCGATCACACAACTTTCGTGTGAAACAGCCTGCGACCTAAACATGCATAATGCATTTTGTAACTGACCAATCGGGACGCTTTGCTGTAGTTCCTTATCGAGCGTGTGTTAAGGAAAAAAAATCGCGACCGGCAAGCTGGGGAGTTCATGCCCCGGGGTTTGTCTCTCTGGCCCCACGAGACACGGCACCGGCTGTACGGGATATGCCCCAAGGTTTACGTTCCGCTAGCTCCCATGCTGGTGCGCCGTAAGACACGCTTCGGTTGCACGGACTCTCTGAATGCGAATATTACGTTCGATTTTTCATCATTATTTACAAATTGTATCAGTAATCTGAATTCATAAGTCTTTTTTGTCAAATACTCATGAATAATATTGTAAAAAAAAAAAAGATTTAAGTTTGGTTCAGTAATTTACTTTTATACGGCTGGAAGTAAAACTAACTCCGAAGATCACGTGATTTATCCGAACCACTTTTTTGGTTCGGATAAATCGTTTTTTGAAAAATGTTCGAAAACGGCAATTTTTGATGGTTTCTTTTAGGAACCGTTCTTCTCCATTCCTGAAAGACCTTTGAAGTCATATGTTAGCCTATTGTGTAGCCCAAATAGCCCAACGAAGCCGGTGTGCACCTTTAATCATTAACTGTATTGGCAATTCACTGACACGTGAGGGCGCGCGTTTCATTAAAAGACGGTCATTTTTGTGTAGCCCCCCCCCCCCCCCGCACGCCCCCCCCCCCCCCCCACACACACACACAACTCACTCTCCAAAGATACACTCCAGACAAACACACTAACCATCGCAACGATGTGCCTCCTGTCTGTGAATGTGATTACAGCCCACAGGATTATGCGTTGTTTTGTCATGCGGCGTGTATAAATTCATATCAATTCAAGCATTTGTGTATGTTTAAAAATACGACAGACGGTGGGCTGGACAGACATAGTCGAGGACATTTTTACTGGTAATATTAATAATTGGCCTAATAAGAAGTAGTGATCACTGATAAACAACTGTATTGACTGGATGGAGCGTGCTGAGCTGAGTGGATAAGTGTCAAGTGATATGGACAGTCGTAATCAGAGTCGGACAGTTATGTCGTCGTTCTTCAAATCATTTGCTTTTGCAGGTTATATCAAACAAATTTTATTACTCCTGTTTGTCTATGGACAGTTTTTCACAGATACGAATTGGATTATAAGTAAGTATACAAGTTACAACAATGAACACTTGATTGAAAGTAAATCGCCACACCCAGTAACTGGGGCGCTGTAGGCCTACTCCCTTTTTCTTTTTTTTAAAAAGATTTTGACTGTATCGGTCGTATATAATATGCTTATACTACTTTGAGCAGTTAGGCGTACTAGAACTACCCTATGACCGTGGTCTGAAATTGCCTCAGATTGCACGAAAGAGCATCCAGAATAAACAATTTCTGGAGCCCTGAACCCCATGCCGATATTGCTTGTTTTTGTAAGTTAATTTTCACAGCTTTGATTATTTCACAGTAATTCGTAGCACTGAAATAAAAATCATTCTTAATTCGTAGCCCACCCCTAACAAATAATTGTGTAAGAATTTTTACCCATGAAAGAATAGTTCAGAAGTTTGAAAGTTTTATTATAATTTTTTTTTTCACACGTAGGTGTTTCTGCAGAGTTGGACATAGTCATCAGCAGTGGTCCATGGGTGGACAATGGGACAAGCACGACATTGACTTGTACATCAGCTTCATCTGGTACAATCAGAGAAGTCTCATGGCGTATGAGTTCCTTCAATGGGTCCTTGAATGATGCCGATGGAATCCTTCTGTATATCATGAATGACGCAATCTATTGGGGTAATTCAGTGGATCGAAACCGTTACGAATTTGATCAAACTCTAAGTGGTGTTCCACTAACCATAAAATCAGTTTCATTGGATGATGAAGCTAAATACTGGTGCGTCTTGAATATTATAGGAGAGGAGACCGGGACAGCTTTAATGAGAGTTAGAGGTGAGTGTTAGATGTGGGTTACTACATTTATAATTATATTGAAAACATGAAATTTAAATACAATACTAATAGGGAACAAAGGTTTTTCCAACATAATGACAGCAATGATCACCTACATGTACCTCTTTGTACCATTGTATAATTTAATATTATTATACACGCTGCTGTCAATACATTAAAAAAAAAACGATGGCATTTCATTAAACTGTCATTTAATCCTACATTGTACATTAACTGTTTTCAGTTTAGGTCAACATTTCAAAATGCACCCAGGATAATGATGCTCTTAACCGTCCAATTTGTTCAATTTTTTTATTCACAAATTCCATTTATCCCTTCCCGATCTATTAACAGTTTATAAGGGTTACATACGACCACTGACGGAATACGCAGCACCAGTATGGAATGCAGGGTTAAATAGAGCTCATGTCAACAAATTAGAGAGTATTCAAAAGTGTGCTCTTAAAATTATCTTGAATTTAAACTACGAACATGCCCTTGTTAAGTGCAATTTGGTCTCTCTCCATGACCGCAGACAAGATCTCTGCTTCAATTTTGCTACAAAATTGAAATGTTCTGACATGTTCTGTCAGTGGTTACCCCAGCCGAGAAGTTGTAATGTGCAATATCAACTAAGAAACAGTAACAATCTTTCCGAAATTAAGTGCAAAACAAACAGATACAAAAATAGTCCGATTCCTTACCTCGTCAGCATTTTGAACCAAAAATAGTTTGCATTCATCATTTTTTATTGATGTTTTTTTTTTTTTTTTATCTGATTGTGTTTTTTTGTTTTTTTTATATGTTTAAGTCAGTAACTATTTTTTAAAATATCTGTTTGGTAACTATGTGTACATTTGGTATTTTTAAATTGTAAACATTGCAGTAATTTAGCCTCCGGGCTACAAATACGTTGTTTTTAATAAACCAGAAATAATAATAATAACAGTGCAAGTTGCTGCATTGGGATACTGTAAAGTCATTTGAAATGCGCAATGTGCATCATTGCATGGTAGATTTATTGTTTAAGTTTGAGCTGAGCATATAAAAAATAAATTACATGAGTTGGTTTGTCCTTGTTTAGGATAAACAAATTTATTGGCAGAAACTGTTTATTTCTGTGTCATCAAATCCCTATGATCTTTTAGAAATAGTTCCTGCCATAAGCCATTTTGAGATATGGTGGACACAATACTATGACACTATGTGGTTTGGGTAAATTAGTCTGCATACACCCAAACCAATCAGTGCACTCCTATAGTGTCCACCATATCTCAAAAAGGCTAATAAAACAGCCGTATGGACTTCATGTAACCACCAACCAAACCAGAATCTTACTGAACAAGGCCAAGGTGTAACAGTGCTATGTAAAAACCAAACTAGTTTTAGTTTGGCCAACTACAATGTATCAGAATGTTTGAAAATACATGTATATTGTTCACAGGGATGGATAGTACTGAATATGACAGCAGTGTACAATGCAGTCCTAGCATTTTGTGTTGGGCCTATAGGCCTAAAGGATAAAATGACATTGGTTGGTTTGGAGGAGACATTTCGTGTTTGGTCATGGCTTTTGAGCACACAACAAACACTTATTAACAAACTTCTGTCTGTATGTGTAGCTTTCAAACCAGATCATGATAGCACAAAAAGCAAATTTGCAATGTTTGCAAATTTCGCGAATGGTCTTGAGAAGGTTATAACGTTTAGTCCTATATTATGTAAGGTAACATTTTTTTAAAAATTGACAAACGCCTTGACAAGTCCATGAAATTTAGACTACATGTAATCTGACCTGAACCTTCCTCAATCAAAAATGTTTTTAAATAAAAAAGTATCTTGTAAGATAATGACAACATGACTGGAAACAATTTGACAATTTCTTAATAGTAAAGTTGTCAAATGTTATGTTACAAGGTACTTTTTTAGTTTAATTTAGAGGAGTTGACAAAATTCATTTTGAGGGCCTGAATACATGTTGATTCCAGTAAAGACAATGAAAGCAGGACACGTAATTCTTGTGATCATACATGTACTGTACATGTCCAGTTAAATTTGGGTATAACTTTCATTTTTGACTTCAATAGACCAATTGCAAGACCCACATCAAGTGACTTGTCCTGGGTATTAAATATAAACAAACATGATGTCCTCCATAGGAAAGTGCGGTACGGTACATGATGATTGTTGCATTTGTTTATTCAATCAAGGCTTTTCTTTCTCGAAATCTGTGAAAAATATTCCAGAGTTTGCCATCAGCTGAGATGACATACAGTACATGTAGTATCCACTATCCACAGGTCACCAAAATGACATGTAAACCTTGGTAGCGCAATCGGTCTATTGTAGCACACTTTTTTATTTTAACGATATTTACTTACTTGTTGTACAGACTGTACGTGCTGCAGCAAATATGGGATGATCTACATACATTTACAACCTGTATGCCCTGTCCTACACAAACGAGTACTAAATACACATAAATGTACTTTATGTACATCTCTTTCAAAAAATAAGTGGAGTAAGTTTTTATGAATACAGTATCTTAATGCATACATGTACTGTGTCCATTTACAATGTATACATTCATTATATGTTTTCCCAATCACAGTGCCACCAAAAGCAGCCGCCGTTTCCTACATGGATACCCTGTACAGCATTGACTCATCTCCAGTGTTGGTGGTAGCTGGAAGTGATCATCAGTTTACCTGTGAAACAAATGGCATCAATCCAGAAGCCATCTTCACTTGGACATATGACAGCGGCATGCAACAAGGAACTCCACAAGAATCCACTACGAACGCTGATGATTCCAGATTGTGTGACAGCTCTAATGTAATTACCATTGACATCCCTGAAATCCCCGCAGAGCAGCCTTTGAAGTGTGGTGCTACCAACAGACAAGATGAATCCACAGATACAGAAGTTGAGATCAATCTCATGCTACAAGTAAAAGGTACATTAATACAATGTACATTAACTGTAGGCCTACATGTGTGTACATGACACCTGTGTTAGAAATAGAGGTAGAAACAAAACATACACCTGTACTGATGAGTGATTTTTAAGATTATTGTCGATTTAATCAGGCCTGATTGCTTTCTTGAAAGGGCAAGGGCACCAAGGCATTTTCTTCTTGATAAAGGGCACCTCTATGAAGAAATTGTAAATTTCTATTGGAGCATTTCAGGGGCACCAAGGCAATGAGCAGGGGCAAGAAGGCAATTGCCTCTGTGAGTATCAGGCCTGATGTAATGTACAAGCATGGCACATGTACAACTGGTCAACATCGGACATGTACATGTATACATATATGTGTGTGTTCAGTTTCTGATCATAAGCATGCTTGTTAAAGTTCTCTGGTCAATGCAGATTGCACAGACAAGATGATCCTACTTTAAAAAGTGTGTGTCTATAAAACATTTTGGACATGACCTGGGACCAATTTCATAGAGCTGTAAGTACATGTAAGTGTACAACGTGCGTGGGAAAAAGCAGCAACCAACTGTACTGTACAGCATTACATGTAAATGCTTTCGCAGAGGGCAGTTTCTACATGATCTTTAATCAACGCTCTTCTTGTCTTTTTAAGTGCCACCCAAGGGATCTTTGATGTCACTTTACGATTCAAGCATGGAACTCATTATGTCTGGAACTCCATTAGCTGTAGATGAAGGTACACCATACACAATGACATGCAAGGTACAGGGTACCAGACCAGCTGTGTCTATTCAATGGATGGTTGAGGGTGCACCACACCAAGCTGCAGATACCACCCACAGTGAAGTCAACGGATTAATTGACACCCAGGGTGCTGTGACATTCACCCCTACACGTGACAACCACAGAAAGAATGTGATATGTACGGCAAATACATCAGAGTCTGAGTCTCCTTACCCGTTTGTGACGACTGTTTTGGATGTCACAGGTATGTACAGTACATGTACCTACATGTAAATAATAAGGGAAAGCATTAATTTTTAATTGAGGAAAAGAAATCAGCTGACAATTTTCGATATGTATGCATGTTAATTTTTGCATCAGGGATAAGAGTATTATTTGGTTTTTGCCCATTCACCGATGCAAAAACTAACGTATAATGGTTGTGGTACCCGCTGCTAATAGGATTTGAACTGCCTCTACATGTAGCTGCCAGGCAATCTCGGTAGTCTAGTTGGTAAGACATCTGCTCTAGAATTGCAGGGGTCGTGGGTTCAAATCCAACCCGAGGAATATGCCTGTGAGTTTTTGTTTTTCACAGGACTCGGGAAAGTACTGAGCATACAGTGCTTAACACACATCGGTGTATGAGTAAACAATTAATATGAAAAATGGTATCTACAAGGTACATTGTACATGTGTACATGTACAATATGTAGACATTTTACGCTGACATTATACATGTAGTTGTAATGTAAAATCAAACTTTTGTGCATTTACTTATCCTACATGTCCTATTTACATGTACATGTAAGATGTGAACATACATATTATGTAATCAAGTTCTTCCCTGTGGAAAGTGTTTAGCCCCCACACATCCTCCTTTAGCAGTACCTTATTCCACGGCCATCTACCAATAGGTGGCCTTCGGCCCAAACATCAGTTGGCTGGATTTCAAAATGGGCTACATGTACATGTATAAGCTTACATACATGTATCTGCATCCCATATTATCACAAGAGGCCGAAGGCTGATTGGGATATGGGAGGCAGATCTGCGCTATATTTTACTGTATTCCACGAGCGCGAATGTGATAACAAATTTATCTTCCAGTCAACTGGAAGATAATACGCACTGTTCGTATATGGAGCGTGATGCATGATACTAAAAATGCGCAGAGTGCAATACAGAATACTGGGAGTATGGTATGGTTTATTATCACAGCTCCCATTGAGCAATCTGATTGGAGGATTAGTGCGTACTGGAAGATAATTCACCTTACAGGTACATGTATAGGTGTACACAAAGCAGATTGCTGCCAATTAATTGGTTTTTTTTGTCATAAATATTGTTCTCTTCTGACCCCCCAATTTCAAAGAGCTGTTTGAAGAGGAATGTTGCTTAAAACAATTTTTTTTAAGCAAAACCAAGCAGAAAACCAGTCAAAGACGGTACATGCAGTATGCATTTTTACTGTAACCTTATTCTGGTATAGGGCCTACAAGCAAATATTTTGTGCCCTTTAACTAGGTTACACATGTGCTTTTTAAGCTGCTCTATGAAATTGCACCCAAGGTTCCTTTTTTTATTTCAAATAGTAGGCCCATTAAAGCCACAGCTCAACATTGGTAAACTGACTGTAAATGCTTCCATTCTTGGCACAAATCACGATATTTGTAATAAAACCAAAATGTGAAAATGTCAGCTCATTTCGTTGTTTCATTTGCAAGAAAATGGTAAAAATACATTAAGCATTTTGGGGCAGAGTTTTCGTCTCAGTGAGACGAAAACTAATTTTGGATCTTTATTTAAAAACGATAACAATTGGGCAGTTGGGCAGAAATATTTTAAGGAAGGTTTTCTACCATCATTATCTGTAAGGTATGTAAGGTATTATGTAAACCTATGAACATTTATGTTTTTCTTCTTACCAATGTTGAGCTGGGGCTTGAAAAATTGTACCAGTTCATTTACATATTCTACAGCATGTAAGTCGACGGCACTGCATGATGTGTACATGTTCATGATGTCCGTTAGGTCGGATGGTTCAAATGTAGTGATATTGCATCTGTTTGATCCAACCCACTGTACATGTTCACTTACATGTACATACATCTGCCCCTAGCTGCCGGGCCATCTCAGTAGTCTAGTTGGTACAACATCTGCTCTCGTATGGCGGGGGTCGTGGGTTCAAATACTACCCAAGAAATATGCCCTTGAAAAAATACTATGCGGGAAAAAATACTGAGTAAACAGTGCTTAACACACATCTGTGTATGGTGTGTATGGGCAAACACACAAATTGTACATCTGCTGGTTCATTTTGTATCCAAAATGGGATATATTGTATTCTTGATAATTCAAAAATTCTGCATTAAAATCTAATATAATTGTGATGTACATGTACATGTACATTACAGTACAGTAACAGTGTAGTACATTCTGTCATACACACTGTCTTCATAGTGTGCAAATATGTAGCTTTAAGTTATCATTTCAACTTAGGCTAAAACATATTTGTAAAAAAAACCGGGTATACATGTACATGTAAGGTAATTAGCTGTTCCGACCATCAGTCGGAACAGCTATTGTTTCTGTCGAGATTTTTTTATTTTTTTTTTATTCTTATTATTATTATTCTTTATTCCCACCAAAACCCTATTGACTTAACCACATGACTTTTCTGCGCACAAAATGCCGTTCTTTGAATTATCATTATAAGATAAATTCTATATCATGTTAAAGCTTGTGTCTTGACTTAGCTAAACGATATCATAAAATTATAATTATTAATTAATTAACCATAAGGCAGCAGTGTGAATAATTAATTAAGCATTCTTGTCTCCAGCTTATCTCAGGAAGCCTACAACCGATCTTAATTTTGTTTTCAGTTATACACTTGTTCAATATTGTAGATGTGCAATTTGGATTGTTTGTGTCTGTCACATCATCATGACGTTTTGTGTCTGTGTACAAAAGGCACGGCTCAAAAAGTATAACTATTTGGTAGGTCAAAAACCACAATTTTTATAAAATATATTGAATTTTAGATTGCTATATTACAAAGATCGTTTAGAAAACATGAATGCTTTTACCAAGAGTTGTCCCAGGCCATAAAAATTCCACTAAAAGCACAACGTCATTTCACTTTAATTAACCGTTAATTGTTCAATCTGAGCACCATTAGTACAACGCTGTGTGGATTGCGCCGCTTCTCGCCGCTCAGAGTTGATAGCAAAGTTGTACACAAGTGCACACTCGCCTGTTTTTCACGCGTAAACCCAATAAGGATTTTGGGTGTTGCGAACCTGTACAGGTTTTTCTTGGGAAAACTGCAAACATAAATGCGGCGGGGTAGCGCTATCTTTTAGCGTTTAAAACTTCATATTGTGTTCTCAGATGTTAGTTTGGCTTTTGGTATGACTGCTCATATGCTATAGCGCCCTCTATCGGTAGATGTTTTTCTACATGAAACTTGCAGAATCTTAGCATTTTTAGGGTTTTCGTTCAAAGGCATCGCATAGGAATAAATGTTATACCACCTTGTAAATAACAAAAAATCATAGTAAGATAAACATGTTTTCGTCATCGTGACGTCATCAGGTATCAAGCTACATTAATTCAAAGTTTAATAGTGAAAAAATCACATCTCCCGAAGCACAAATCGTAGAGTCATAATCTTTGTGCCATTTTAAAGCTTAGAGCATGGGTGACATTTTACTTACAGATTAGACCCCAATTTGACCTTTCCTTCCGGTCCAAGCAGGCAGTTCAAAACTTTAAAACGTCATATTTCCTGAACTAAATTCTATAAAGTCGTAATCTTTGTGTTGTCATGTAGCATACATCATATGTGACATTTGATGTACAGGCGTGACCCCCATTTGACCTTTACTTCCGGTCCAAACAGGAAGTTCAAAATTTCAAAATGTCACATCTTATGTGCAAAATGTGGTAAAGTCATAATCTTTGTTCCATTTGTAGCTTACACCATATGTGACATTTGTTTATTAGCATGACCCCACTTTGAACTTTACTTCCGGTCCAGACAGGAAATTCAAAATTTCTAAAAATCGCATCTCCTGAACCAATTCTTGTAAAGTCATAATATTTGTAGGCCTACCATCTGTCAGTTTGTAGCTCACATAAAGTGTGACATTTAGATAAAACGCATTACCTCACTTTGACCTTTACTTCCGGTCGAAATAAGCTTTAAATTAAAAAAATATATCTCCTGAGCCAATTGTCTAAAAGTCATAAATTTTGTATCGTGCAGGACCATTTTCAAGGTCTGGAGTGTTTAATCGAACGAGAAACAACTTCGGAACAGCTATGTGTTTGTCCACAAACACATAATGTCTAGTTGTTATTATTTTTATTTAGTATGAAATGCACAATGTACATAACAATTTGTGCATTGTACATTTGTATTAAATTTACTAGGCCATAGAACATAGAAGTAAAAGTTATCTTCTCCATCTTTTTGAGATACATGTACAGGGCAATTCCACGCAAGTGCGACACGAGGGTCAAAATTTCAAAGTGATCTTTTTTCAAATATCTTTTGCAAAATTGACAGGATATATTTTGCAGTTTCTAGAAATACTAAAACAATTGTTCTGGACCAACTATTTTGTAAGTTACAGCACTCAGAAGATGTCACTACATTTATGTCACCAATCATAGGTAAGAACACCAAACTTAAATATTTTGTTATTATTCAGTAGTCTATTGATATGTAATAAATGTTTGTGTTAAAATAACAACACTTGGTGTCTATTTTAGGAAAATAACTTTTGAAAAATGAAATTATTGATAGCTACCCAGGATGTGCTGTCAAAATAACGCTTAGGCTTAACGTAATGTCAGTCACAAAAAACATTTATTTTTCCCATAAAAACATACAGGATAACAATTAAAATCTGCCTTTCATTATTTTCTTAGTATGGGGTGTGGGAAGTGCTATGATGTTATCAAGTGGGCAAAAAATTGTTATTTAAAGATTTGGTCAGTTAAACAAAAGTGTAATGTCAGTCACATGTAATGTCAGTCACGATATTGTAATGTCAGTCACGTATATTACGTCAGTCAATGGAAGAAATTTTGAACAGTGGATTGGCTGACAGCTTACCTATTACCCATCAAGCAACTTAATGAAGCTCATTAATCCTAAATCAATGCTCTAAGATATATCATAATTTGTATTTTTAATCCACCATCATGTGTGTTATATGCAAGTACGCAAGTGAATAATTAATGGTGTTTTGGGTGAAATGCACCCCATTGACATGTAAGACACATATTTGTCTTGATTGAAGGAAAATTAATTTTAGACAACACTTTTCTTTTTAAACAGGGACATAAGAGTCTCACAATACACAGGTTTTCTAATTGAGTGTAAGGAGGATGCCAAAGACAGCAGCAGAGAGACAGGCTAAATGCAGCAAAAAGTTGATTGTGTCCAAATGACAACTTTGTAGTGTCAGTGTAATAGTGAGAGCTGGTGCATACACTTGTGTACGTACTGGATGTGGCCACTGAGAGGGGACAACATTCCACCAGAGACAAAATCCCAAGCTGGAAGCACCAGTTTTTGTTAATGCCCCAAGCATTATAACTTTGATGACTTTCAAGAAAGTACAGACAAGTATTGTAGGTGAATTGTTGCACACCAACAAACTAGCATCTCTCCATCATGACAACAAGATTGACTGGATGGATACAGAGTGCTGGTTTGATTGGAAAGACTGATCTGTTGAGTAGAGTGGAGTATTTTACTTGTATGGTTTAGTATTGTAAAGACTTTTAAGTATATAAAATGATCCACTACACATCCAAGCTGTAGTGGTGTGGGGAGGGTGGTTCAACCCAAAGTAATGTGTAGTAGATTTTTAAAATAAGAATGTGGTAACAAAATGTCTTAAAACCTGCCCACAATCTGACAATGTTAGTGCTTGATACTATATATCACGTACAGTACATGTACATGTAGTACAAAATGTATTTACTTAGACCGTTGAGCTAAGTACATTTTGTAGATCAGTTTTATTAAAACTCTATAAAATATAATATTAAATATTTTTAGCAATTGGTGCACTGCAAATGGGGGGGGGGGGGAGAACTAGAATGTTATACCTGACCATGTTGCTCATTGGCTAAGAGGGGAAAGTACATGTGTAAACAAATCTAAGCATTATACATGTATGTTTAGCAGCCATGCTGCATGTATCCCAAGACAAGTTGCAACAATGCTTGAATATTTGTGAAATATCAGTTTTACATGTCTTATCTACTCTCAATTATTTCATGCATATGAAAAGGAACTTCTGGTATTTTACTTAAAAATACTATTTTATGAAAAGGGGAGCACCCATTTGTTCTTTATTCATTTCACCAAATTCAAAATGACAAAAAAAGTAGCTTGTAAAGTGTTATGTTTACATAGCGTTAGCCATTTTATGCAATTTATGTATTTTATACATTTTATGGCATTTAATGCATGTTCCAACCTTTAAACATTGTAAAATTATGATTGCTCCTTTAAATAAAGCGCAAGTAATTGTTGATTCTTCTCTAGTTGACAGAAAGTTTATCATTTTAGTGTCAAATTGTTTTTACTGTAAGCATGTGTTGCGAATCTAATGCGTAATGTCAGTCACAGTAATGTCAGTCACAGAGATTAATTTGCATAATTATTTAAAAAATCATAAAGACTTGTTTCCATCTTTTAATGTGCATTAGTTCCCCTATGAGCTATAATGTTTATATGGATTCAGATCTGTAGCACTTTTAACTTGAAGAGAAATTTTAAAAACATGATTGACATTTTTTGATTGCGTCGCATTTTGTAATGTCAGTCACGGTGGTAAACAACCCACACAGTCAGAAAAGCTGAACATGAAATTTCAAAATTTGAAAACTGTATTGTGTATTCAGGTCCTAGTGTCCCCCATGCCAAACAGGGTTTGGATGGCTGTAATGGTTTAGACATCAGAGCTGATTTGATATTCACAATTAGTTAAAAACGTAATGTCAGTCACGGTGGAATTGCCCTACATGTAACTAGCCATCGAGTCTGCTAAGTAACCCAGGCCTTCATCATGTGTAGCTTGCGGCGACCCTTGGGTATTGTTTTATAATTTGTTGCAGTTTTTCCATCAAGCATCACTTTGTCCGACTCAGCTGAGCCCTATCCCTCTACTGGAGGGACATCATACCTGGTGGAAGGAGACGATCGCCAGTACACATGTCATGTACCAGACATCAACCCGGGAGCATCATTTAAGTGGACTGTAGGGAATCAAGTCTTAGATCACAGTGACAAAAATGTTACTGATGATTCTGATGGATTCACTAATAGCACCAGTACTGCTTCACTATTGGCTTCATTTGAACACCATCATGGGCGAGCGCTGAAGTGTCTGGCAATAAACAAAGAAGGCACTGATGGGAAAAGTGTCAGTGTAACAATTGATGTCAAAGGTGAGAAACAAATAATTTATAATGCATGAATTGACTTTGTTACAGTCATGTAAGATGTGTATCTGTACATCGGATCCAAACCAAAGAAACCTCGGAGTCCTTGTTAAGTTTTGGATAATGGCTTGAGTGTGAGTAGAAGCCATGACACAAGTTTAGTGGGTTCAGTCTAATTCATTATGTGTGTACACGTTGGCTTTGCCATTTATTGCATTGAGTATACCAAAAGAAGGTATATAATATAGACAGATTTATCAACTCATAAACTGCAGCACAATGGCCTAATTCAGGACTGTTTAACATGTGAAACTGAAGCATTTTTGATTTTCCAAAAAAGAAAACAAAAGAAATCTTAAAAGAGCCATACCTGTGGTTGCCGCCAAAACCTATCCTGTTGGTAAGTGATGACGTTTTGGAGCCAGTGCAGTGTAGCAAATGTTCATGCACATGTATCGTTTACATTGCACTTCCGGCTCCAAAACATCATCACTTACCAACAGGCTAGCAAATGAAGCTGTATGTGGTATCACCTTGAGAAGGGCAAAACTTAAGTTTGAAGAAAAATTAAGGTTGATAATGTAATTTTGTTAATTGGTATTGAAATACTAACTTTCCATTGAGTTTTTGATTATACCACTGGCCTTAATAGGGACAGCAGTGCATCTATATATTTATCTTTAAATGATACCATTTGGAATATAAATGAAAGTCACCTAATGGCCTATTAATAACTCATGCTCTTTATTCCTTTTTTTTGTGTGAAGTTCCGCCAAATGAGTCCTCGGTATCGCTGTCTTATTCTGGTAAGGATCTGGATCCAGGAGCTTCAGTTTCTGTAAAGCAGGGTAAAGAAGAGACTTTGATATGTACAGTTCGGGGTTCCAGACCTGCTGCAACCATCAACTTGTATCGCAATGGTACATCAGAGACAACTGAAGACCGAATCCTAGTTGGAGACGGATTGGTGGATACCATGGAGAATTTTGTATTTACTCCACAGAGAGACTACCACAAACAGCTAGTGGAATGTGTAGCAAAGACTAATGAGTCAACGATGCCATACCCAGCTGCCAATCTCACCCTTGATGTTGATGGTGTGTATAATATCGTTGTCATCATCATTTATCTCCCAAGCATGGAATTCATGAATGAAAAAAGACTTTACTGCAGTGAGCCATTCTGTATGCTCCCTTCATTGCCCCCCTTGCAAACCACATCACCCATTCTTTTTAACACAAGGTTGTGGGGACTCCCTATTGTTGTTCTATTATTCCCTTTTCCTTGTGGGGACAGGGTTCGACAAAGAAAAACGTTGTGGGGACCTTCGTTCCATTGTATAAATGTCCCCACAATGGTGTGTGTGCCTACTCACAGTCTCGAACATTGGGAGACTTTTAAGAAGCTGGAGGCAGCAGACACAACGATCCTTTTTGACAGTTCTGAGCGTGCGCACACAGGCTCAGTATAGAGCGTTCTCATTGACGTCACATTTCCGCCATGCTGGAGGACAGCTACGCACATGGCATGAGCTATTTGTACACAGCTCTATGGCAAGATACACACACGTGTTACCATTCAGCTTTGCGTTTCCTATATGCGTAGAACATGTTCACAATGCGCGCACCTACCGGTACTGATTTCTGTGTGTCAGCCGATACGTCATACGAGAACGCTCTGTTGCGCGTGAGGTTCTGAGCCTTCGTACTATCAGTGAGAACCGTGCAAAAAGGACCGTCCAAACGTCTTCCATTACACCTTCCATCCTTCCCTGAGTGCAAAAAGAGGACCTACATGTTTTATTGATTGATAGTTGTGCAAGGCACATAAACACAGGCATGTTTCCACTGACATTGGCAAGGCATCAAAATGTACTCTGTATTGTGCAGATAATGCAAACTTCTTTTAACATTACTTTTGCTACATGTTAATGTTTCATTCTTATTAAGCTCAAATACAATCCCTTAATTCTGACCGTGCTCTTTGATAATGGTGAATTAAAAGATGAGACAATTTTACATAAAATAAAATGTCAGTTCATTGCATTGTTTTACTGCATACATTTATGGTCTTTAAAGCCCCAGCTCAACATTGGCAAGAAGAAAAACATAAATGTTCACAGATTTACATATACCTTACATGGTATAAAGATAATAATTTGTGAAAACTTTCCTTGAAATGTTTCTGCCTGAAGTGTTATAATTTTTTTATAATAAATGAAATAAGATCCAAAATTAATTTTCGTCTCATGCGAGACCATAACTCTGCCAGACCATAAGAATGCAAACAAAATGCTAAAAGCATTTTTACAGTTTTCTTGCAAATGAAACAACGAAATGAGCTGAAATTTTCCCAGGTTGGTTTTATTACAAATATCTTGATTTGTGCAAAAAAATGGAAGCATTTACAGACACTTTACCAATGTTGAGCTAGGGCTTACTATGCATTGTTGTCATCAATCTTCATTTGTTTTTTTGTGCGTTTGGTTTTTCATGCACCCCAAAATAAAGTTTTCAAAATTTTGAAACACCAAGCAATTGATTGTATGATTTAACACCTGTAATGTTTGCCCTCCTTATTTAACATTCTTTTCAAACTTTACTTTTTCTGTGTGTTTAAAAAGCTGGTAATAGTTTTTCGCAAATGTTAAAAGCAAGTTGTTTTCATTTACATTGTAAGTGTTGTTGTTGTTTACGTACAATGCAATTCACATTTAACTTTTTAGAGACCAGCATAGTGGCCGCAAGTTGCTTCTAACAAAATGTCTATAACAGCTGCAGGCGGCTTGTGCCAAAAAAGCCGCAAGCAGCTTGTACCCAAATGCCCACAGAGCCTGCAAGCGACTTGTACCAAAAAAGCCGCAAACAGCTTGTACCCAAATGCCCACAGAGCCTGCAAGCGACTTGTACCAAAAAAGCCACAAACAGCTTGTACCCAAATGCCCACAGAGCCTGCAAGCGACTTGTACCCAAAAAGTCGCAAACAGCTTGTACCCAAATGCCCACAGAGGCTGCAAGCGGCTTGCACCAAAAAAGCCGCAAGCAGCTTGTACCAAAATGCCCACAGAGGCTGCAAGCGGCTTGCACCAAAAAAGCCGCAAACAGCTTGTACCCAAATGCCCACAGAGGCTGCAAGCGGCTTGCACCAAAAAAGCCGCAAACAGCTTGTACCAAACTGCCCACAGAGGCTGCAAGCGGCTTGCACCAAAAAAGCCGCAAGCAGCTTGTACCAAAATGCCCACAGAGGCTGCAAGCGGCTTGCACCAAAAAAGCCGCAAGCAGCTTGTACCCAAATGCCCACAGAGGCTGCAAGCGGCTTGCACCAAAAAAGCCGCAAGCAGCTTGTACCCAAATGCCCACAGAGCCTGCAAGCGACTTGTACCAAAAAAGCCGCAAACAGCTCGTACCCAAATGCCCACAGAGCCTGCAAGCGACTTGAACCAAACTGCAAACAACCGCAAGATTTGACCTACTTCCTCTCAACCAAAATGGTCAAATTAACATTTTCCAATATTCTCTATGTTACTATAGTATACATGTATTTTATATTTCTAATAATTTATCAAAACCAAATTTCTATATCGCGCTATTTTTCACAGACTGTTTTTACTGAAAATTTTAGTTTATTAAAAAAAAATTATCAGCCACGTCTGGGTTTAGTACAGAAATGAATGGTCTCTGAAGAGTAAACAATTGCATTATACATAAATCCTAATATTGTTACATTTGGTTGAAATGTTTCCAAGTAAGAGTAGTTTATTTAGTTATTTCTAAACTTTACTGGAATAAACTTCAACATGTGTAACAATAACCGGAATGTAAAGGACTGCATGCTGACTGCATTGTGTATCAAGCATGTATTGTTGATGTAGCTTTTTCGATGCATTTTGACAGTGTCCATTTCATAGTGTCTTGAGTGTGACAGTTTTGCATGCATTACATGTAAGATAAGAAAGTTTGACTTTGTACTTTATACATATCAAGCATGGTAAATAAATGACATTAACCCGGGCCAAGTTGCCAATTCATCAAACTGTTGCAAAGGATAAAAATTACCAAATGCCTGAAATAAATTGTGCTTAACAGAAGTACATACAGTATACATGTACATGTAGGTTACCAACCAAAGAACAATGTCATACAGTGTACAAGTACAAATGTACATTGTGATTGGTATGTACGTCATTTGTTATAGGTATACATGTACATGTATTACATGTGTTCCTGTACATGTACATGTACCTTGCACCATTGCATTTTTGGAGTGTCTCGTTAATTTTGTACAGTGTTGCCTGCTGCCCCCCCACTGTTTCCTTACTGACATTGTAAACACTGTTGGCTCATTTCATCAGCATTGCCTGTCCCACCCCCACCCCCCATTTCCTTATTTGCATGTTGGCTTACTTCACTTAAAGTTGACATTCTTTCGCATACTTTCTTCCAAATGAATTTCTTGTACTATTACCACATTTTGGCATGCAATAGATCTTTTGGTTTTAATGAGTGCATTGTGGGGCTATTAGATATAGGTCAACATGTTCATCATACACATGTATCGACATGTGTATGATTTTCATCAGCTATTCAGTTGTAAACAGAATCTAACAAGTCACTTTTGTTATTTAAATAACCAAAAGGCCTGAAAATGATGTTAAATACAATTATTGTTTGAAATTTATACCAATTTTAAAGGTAAAATATAGGGTTGGTAAAGCTTATAGTGCAGTGTCCTTACTTTTTATGATTAAATTTTTACAGGAAAAAATAAACCTGTGAAAATTGGGAAACCTGTGATTAATTCATCGTCTGAGTCTTGAAAATAGTAAAAAAAAAAAAAAAAAACGTGCACACTTTTCAGCATGTATTATGTAAACACATTGTCCTTAATTTTGATTGTTACAAGCGAAATAAAAACTGGGGGATTCAAATTCTGTTTTCTCAACGTTGACAGTATTACACACAGAAATATTTTTATGGAAGATTGGTACTGGTATGAACTTCATAATCAGTAGGCTTTAAGTCTGATACTAACATTTATTGGATGAATTACAATCCTTTGTTGTACCTTTAAAATCTTTTAATTATTTTTTTTAACAATATTTGTGACAAGCAACACGAATTTGCTCCATAAAAAAAATAAGGTTGTTTTTCTCAATTTTTTTTTTTAAATTTAAAAGTCAAACATCTCAAAATTTATGCCGTTAAAACTAGATATTTTTTTTATACAGGTCCACCCAACACCCCTATGATATCAGGTAGTCTTACAATGACAGAGAGTGTGCCAACTACCGTGACATGCACAGCGGACCTAGGATATCCTGATGACTGGACCCTGGAGTGGTCTAATGAAGGTACAGCTATAGAGAATCCACGTAATACCACGGCAGTCCTATCAGAAACCAGTCAACGTTACATGTTTACCAGTCAGCTTGAGTTTACTTCTAAGAGACAAGACAACAGACGCTTCATTAAGTGCGCTGCAAATAAGACCTCATGGACTTCAACACCATTACCGGAACAGACATGGGGTCCTATCAATGTCCAATGTAAGTGCATGAAATCATTAAAACGTTTACTGTACTTCTCTCTTAATCCTTAATATTTGGATTGTTTAACTAATGATATAAGATATAATTATATTATTGGAAATAAGAAGATTGAAAAAAAAATTATAGCACAAATTATCTTGAAAGTTTCAGGCAATACAGAATGAATTAAAATACTTTTTGAAATAGCCGTTGTAGAAAATGACTGATTAATTCAAACCAAAGCACAAATAGTAGAGCAGTCAAAGCAAATGAACAGTCAGATTTGTGATTCTAATTTAATCGCCCAACATTTTTAAAACCCAAATGAGAATCAGCAAAATAATGTACAGGATTTACCCCTCATTTTTTCTGATCTCACCTACATGTACTAGCCCCAATATACTTTCTTACTTGTTTGATTACTTTGTTTCTTGTTTGACTTTAAAACTAACAATATAATATATGTACAGTACATGTCTTTTTCATTGGGGATGGCTGTTATTGTCAGGGAGTTAACCCCCCCCCCCCCTCCACCGAATTTTGTATTTATTTACTTTAATCCAGACTGTGATATACATCCATTACAATAAGTACTGGTATTTCAAACTGTGAATAGTGTGCAAATGATGATAGATACATAATGAGTTGGAGACTTTGTGATCAGGGTGATGGGTATTCCCCACTGATAATAATAATACCAACACTCTTATAAAGCCCACATATCTACCAACGATTAGGTACTCAAGGCACTTACATGTATCATATTATTTTTCAGACAGGTTTTTGAAGTTTTTGAGTTATGAGACCATTTTTATGTACATGTTGCACCTTATGCACATTCAGCAGCCACTGCCAGAAACACCGGGGCAAAGCCCTTCTCTTAGCGATAAGTGTAACTGGGTTAACATGCATAACACAGCACAAGGGACCAAAGGCTTTAGCAATAATGGTAAAGTGTCTCACTAAAGCTAAAGTGTCTCACTAAGTCCTTTATAAAGGACACAAATGTCAAGACCTGGACTTGAACCCACACTCTGCTGATCAAAAATACCAGAGCTTGAGTTCAGTGCACTTGACCACTCTGTCACAACACACCATTCCCATTCCCTGGAATTTTCTTACTACATTTGCCCCCCCCCCCCACTTTAATTTTTTTAAGTGGGGGAGGAGAAGTTGAACCCTCCAAACCACCCTACACCACCCTACACAACGCATGGGACCTACAGCTTTACGTCCCATCCAAAGGATAAAGCTATAATGGTTAAGTGTCTTGCTTAAGGAGACACAGAAAAAGTGTCAAGCTGGGAACCCTGCTGATTAAAACACCCTAGCTTGAGTCCAGAAGGCTTGATGGCTTGCCTTTACCCTCCTTATTTTTTTCTAAGTTGGGGAGGGGTAGTTGAACCCTCCAAACCACCCCACCCACCCTTACATATGGCAGTTACGGGGTCCTCCTATTGTTCTATTATTCCCTTTTCTGAAGAATTCCTCTGTGGGGTAGCACTAGAACAAAGAAAACCTTGTGGGGTAGCATTGTTCCATTGTGTAAAGTGCTCCGTAAGTTGGTGAGTGTAAGGGCACACCACCCTACACCCTCAAGACTTCACTGACAAGAACTGTCCATTTATGCAGTGGTGTGGTTTACATTTTAAAGGAGCACACTGTATTATGTTTTACCGTCAGATGAGACTAACATCACCAACAAGCACCAGACTGAGGTTGGCATCAGGAGCGGTTTAACTGCAAACCTGTCCTGTGTTGCAAAGGGTAACCCTGCACCTGTCATCTCTTGGTTTGATCCGAACAAAACAGACATCATCAATGGTGGAAAAGATAACAAGTACATGGTGGAAGTATCGCATACAACATCTGATGATGATATGACCTTCGGAAATGTGACGACCAGCAAACTGACCATCCGGGCAGTGGACGGTGAGGTGGACTATGGGGTGTATACCTGCAACAGCACCAATGGCATTGGACACCAAGACTCCCATGAAATCATTCTCAATGGAACAAGTAAGGTTAAATTTTTATTGTTAAGTCTAAACGATGGTGTTTTCAGTGGTGTATGGAAAATGCACTTAACATGGCTCAACATGGTGATGATTTTGTGTGCACATTGTAATTGGCTACATGTAATAATTGGTATGTCATTTGTGAACTGTTGTGGCTTCAGGATTTTTTAAGCCACAGCCATTACCAAAGTGCATTGACTTCTGACAATGCCTAATAGCCAAATTGCCTAGTCATCACATAACCACAATATCACTTGGCTAAGTTGTGTCAGAATTGTAACTTTGGCTACAACTTCTTCTCTTTTGGCCGCAACCATTTCAGAAGTTACGTACATGTACTTGATTTCTGACACTGCCGCGGAGCTTCCATGAAACCGCAATACTTGTTCAATCGTGGAATCATTAGTTTCAAAAACAAGTGTTTGATTCATGTTTCAAATCGTCAATGACATTATTTGGCCTCGAAGTGCATTTTCCCAATTCTATTCATCGTCAAGTACCCGGCAAAAGGACGTAAGGGAAAGTTCCCAGCAAAAGGATGTAAGTAATTTATGTTAAAATTTGTGTTTCAAGAATTATGAGCTGGAAAGTTTGGTAAACATATTGCCATGCAAAAGTCGTTCTGGAAAGGTTAAATTCTGCATGGGGAATGGGGAAACATGTCTTCGGGGTAATTCTAGCAAAAAAAACTAACAAAATGATATATTTTTCATGTCAGGAGCCATTTTGTTGCTTACGTCCTTTTGTTACTGGGACAAACTACTTTATGTTCCTGGCAAAATTGCCGGGCACAGGACGTCATGATCAGAAACATATGAATCCACGCACAGTTATTTGAATGAGCTTCTTGGTTTTACTGAGATCTCATTGTTGCCGTTTCTTTGGTTATTAGGGAGACCAAACAAGCCGAACAATGTTGAAATGACTGGCCGGACTTCAAGCTCCATAATTGTGAGTTGGACGGCTGGTTATGATGGCGGTGAACCCCAATGGTTCCATGTCAGCCACAAGAAGACTGCAGACTCCTCAGAGACATTCAGTGATAAGATTGAAGGTGGGGTGACTACATACAACGTGACTGGTCTTCTGTCATACATGGAGTATGAGATCAGGGTGTATGCTGAGAATGACCTGGGCAGAAATCCAAATACTGGCAGCATAGTGGAATACACATTACGTAAGTACACATTATTTTTCATTTTTGTCAGAAGATTTCTGTCTTTTTCATTATGGTCACTCTTTAAACCACTTCACGACAGTTATGACAGTTCTTACAAAAAACTACCGTTTCTGGAACTTTCAATAATTTGTTTTTGAGAATATCAAAGTCACAATGAAACCACGACTACACAAAGTAAAGACAACAAACGTTTTCATAAAACCAGGAATTTTTTTGTTCTTCGAGAAAATATGGAATGTCTTCACCGTGAATCTGCCAACCATTGGCAGTAAGCCACTGCCGATAATCAGCCAGGAGCAAGTTCGGGTGGCGACTAGACTTGACTAGATCGACTAGACTAACCAGAAACCATAGAGCACAGGGAGATTGACCATATCGAACCATGCACTGGAGCATGGTCGATCTTGTCCATTCGAGAGCTACGTCAATATTTACGGTTAGTCTAGCCAAGTCTAGTCGCCCACCCGAACTTGCTCCATGGTATGCTGGAGTCTCAGACTTTACCCCCATATGCCAAATACAATGATAAACAAAGGTGACAGCCTATCAAACTCTCATAATCCCTGTGTGTACAACAAAAGGACAAAGGTCTGGAATTGAGAATTACACAATAATCCACGCAAAAAGGGAGATTTTGAGCATGAGTTCCAGTTCCCTTTGTCCCTCTTTAAATGGGAGATCTACATGTATAGCATATTTTTAGTGCATGCCTGTGCAAGCTATACAATGGAATGTCGTAACCTCAACCAACTGCAACCAAAAGAGGACGTTCCACAATGTACGTTTAAGCGTCCACCATAATTCAGCTTGGAAAAATCATGGATGTCTGGTGCTTAACATTCAAAACAGAGAAACAATAATCAAACCCACAGTTCATCAGGAAATCATATAGCTATAAAAAAGTAAAACCAAAATAGTATGGATGCTGATATACTTATTTACATCAATTAACCCTCCTAAACGGAGAAAAGCAATTCACAACTAAAACAGAAAATAAAATAATAAAATCTAAACTTCCCCAGGATATTGATCAAGTCAGTAACGAAAGTCTACCATGTTCATATCCTGCACTTTTGAGAAGAAAAAACCCTAAATAACAGGAATTGGAAACTCCCTTTTTTCCTACAGGTTTTATGCAACACATCTTGTAAATAAAAATTCCCCACATGTTTTGTCAAAATGTGCAAACTTGGCGGCCCGGTTTTCATGCACATGTGCTTAGTACATTGTTTACCCTTTCCTTGTATTACATGTATTGTACATGATTGTACAATATAAACTACACCATCTATTAAAAGTAAGCGTTAGGCCTAATACAGAATCTAAAAAGAATTTAAATAATTTTTTAATTTGAAATCTTACTTTTGTTTTACTTTAATTGTACGGGTGGTACAAATTTTCATGGGAGTTTTTCCACCTGATGAACTTCCATGTTCAAGATATGTTTTACCAATGTAAGCCTATCATATCAATTGAACCCATTTATTTTGTTATTTTTGGGATAAGACATTTTTTAGACTATTATCTTTTATATCTGCTTGATGGAAAAAATAGCCTTTAATTTCTTCAGATATAAAAGAAAATCATGCTCTCTGATCTACCTCCCAAGCACAGCACTGAGGATACTGTTCACAAAAGTTTTTTGAAATTTTTAACTCAGGCATGATAATTTTCCTGCTTCAGTCTGTTTTCCGATATTTTTACCTTTGGAAAAATCAGGAAACTTTGATTGAATAGCCAGAAAGGTCTGTTGAAGCCTACAACATATTTACATACATGTAGGTTAGACCTTGTACTTATAGGTTTTTTTCCAAGGACCTGAAATATCATGGCAATTAATTCTGGGAATTACCAAAAGGTGGAAATGCCATCATTTCAACATACACGTACATACCTCCGAAAAATTGGGAGCAATGACTCACCTCCTGTTATTTGTGATAGTGGGTTTTTTTATTCCTTTTTCCTTTGTGACCACTTTGTACACAACGTTTCTGACAAAGTAAAATTATGTATGTTCACGTTGGATGCTGTTTTGTTGTTGTTGTTGTTGTTGTTGTTGTTGTTGTTGTTGCTTTTGCTGTTGCTGTTGCTGTTGCTGTTGCTGCTGCTGCTGCTGCTGCTGCTGCTGCTGCTGCTGTTGTTGTTGTTGTTGTTGTTGTTATGTTGTTTTTTTTACAAAAGGATGGGAATGAATTCAATCTTCCAAAAATCAAAAAATGTATTCAGTGTTTTCAAATTGAAAGAATAGTGTAATTGCCAAGTCCTTATTTTGGTCTATCAAAACACATGAATCTTACCAAGTCATCAAGGCAAAAGATTCATTCAGAACATTTAGATTATACTACACTCTCCAATTCCAAATATTTACCAGAGCAGTAAACATTCAGAGTTGTTTGTCACACATTCTAGACCTTTTCCCCTTCACTTCGAAGCACAGCTGGATGAATTAAACATCCTGTCAGCGATGTTATTTTTGTCCATCAATTTTAATAATTAATAATTTGTGTGCCCATCTTGTTGGATATTAAAAAGCCATTAATGGATAACCCATTGTTGGTTTTTAGAATTAAGTCAACTTAATTGATTGTAACAAGTGCCTTGGTGATAAAGAATAGTATAATTTTGATCTCACCCTTACCAGGGATGAGAGATTTCAGACTTTTGTCTAAATTCAGACTTTTTTATGTCTGCCTGTTGAAAAAAAATAGATTTTCTTTTCTTCAGGTATAAAAAAAACTAACTAACAAACAAACAAATAAACTGATTGCACCCCAGCATCTTGTGAACCCTTACAAGGCGCTACATAAGTGGGTCTCAGAATTCAAAAGCTTCAAAAACCTGTCTTAGAATATAATGTAGCGCTTTGAGACGCACATAGATAAAGTACTTTATATAAACTAGTTATCATCATTATTAATATTGTTATACATGTAGTAGAAGATATAAAGCCACGAACGTGCAGTGTTCACGTCTTTGGGAAGCAATAAACTAGCCAGCCAGACTGCTGTACACTTGGAGCAGGAGATCACGTTCAGTGGTCCCCAGGTGTTTAACTGGTATTTCGTTTGTGGACCACAGTTAAGGGAGTATACAACCACAACAGGAAGGAAGTGAACCCAAGACCTTGAGTATTATATGTATGGTTGCCTACAGACCTTAATAAGCTCTTAATCTGTTCATAGTGTGATGTCACCTTCCTGAACACCTTTACGCATTACATTACATGTACATATTGACCGAATTCACCGGACGTCATCATCCCAATAATCTGTGTTGTACAGTGTGGTGTGTGTTTTAGGCGGCATGGCGTCAACATGTTTACCTATTGACCACCAAAATGGTGAGCGTGGCATAGTCACCGCGTGTGATGTGCGTGCAAGGGGTCAATACATAATGTACTTTGCATTACATTGGTTGAAGCTACTATTGTGTAGACACTAAATGAAAAAAAAAAAATCTGTTTACATGTAATGTTCATATTCATGTAGGAGGGAACTACATGTACGTTTCCAATTTACAGTCACAGAGTTCATAAACAAACACATTGTACATGTACATGTAATCTTGTGTGTGAGTATTACAATGACAGACTTTGAGACGCTGGGGGCAGCAGACACAACTGTAATTTGTTACAGTTCTGAGCGTGCACGCACATGCTCAGTATTGTGCACCGTACAAGTTCTGAGCACGCATACTACTGGTGAGAACTGCGAAAAAGGACAGTCCAAAAGTCTCCCATTGTTATATTGACTTACATCTAGTTCATTGCATGTGAGTGATAATTAGTAGTCATTTACACTTTCTTTCTTCAATCAGCAAATCTGTAGGCCTTGTTTTCTGAAAAAGATTCATTCCTATAAGAAGTACTTTTACAAAAAAGTAAGGCTGTTAACAAGAGGGCATTATAGGCGTGCAATTTCATCTCTTAGAGGGCAAGGTCATTTTCATTTTACAAAGGGCACTTCCATTGGAAAATCTTTAAGTCTATGGGAAACTTTTGAAGGGGCACCAAGGCCAAGCCCAGGGCATTGAGAGTCCATGACCTCCGTGGTCTCCGTAAAGTTCCTGGCCTGCATTAAAGGTCCCATGAATTTTTTTTTTATTGGTTAAAAAAGGAAGTATGCCTATCATAGTATATTATTATTTTTTAAAACATTTTTTACATGCCTATTTACCGTAGAAATAACAATTTCAAAAATTAGGGGATTGCCGCGCTACACCCACCCTTCTTCATTAGCATAAAATCTGTGAATTAGACAGTGGACCGGCTGACCAGGGCCATGTGTACAACAATAACACACAGTGCATTGTTGACCACTCGGCACCAGAGCTGTCTTTGAAACGTTTGACCTCAGTCTACGTCACAAATCATTGCGCAATCAAATGACACACATTTTCGGGGCTCAATTAAAGTGTATTAGCGCATAACATACACATCAAAATAGTCAATGTTATGTTTTGTTAATTTTTAACCGTATATTAAGCCACAAAAATGTAATGTGACAAAATACCTCTTCATGGGCCCTTTAACTTGTAGAGCTTGGAACATCTTGAATCAGTTATTCCCTTCCCCCAAACATAAAATAATTTGGGTTTTTCCCTTAGTTGGCGTAATTATTTTTTTCTCGGAAATTCACATTTTCACATCCTCTTAGTTTCAAAAAAGATATGTACATACTTTAGAAATAAATAAAATAAAATTAGCTGTTGCAAACTGCTTACCAACCACAAGGACCTGTAGTATAATTATGCAGAAAAATTGTTAATGGCTTCATGTTTCGACCCTAGCACTAGCAGAGTCTTTCTCAAAGGCTAAAAAAAAAGAGATTAGTCTTTGAGAAAGACTCTGCTAGGGTCGAAACTTCAGGCCATTAACATACTTAAAAGGGACAACTTGCCTTCGGATTGGGCGTTTTGAGGCCATAAAGAGCATTTGTTATGAAATATGTTAGTTGGATTTACATTTTAAAAAGGAGAATATAATGATTTGCATAAATATCCCTTGAAATTTTGTGGTTTTTGTTTAATTTCGTGACAGAACACGGTCTGCCGTTTTGTAGAACCCAAATTTTTGGCTCCACAAAATGGTGGACCGTATGTTTCTATGTAGACATGGTAGAGTGTGGTTCCACTGGTTGTATTTCCAGAGGCAAGTGTATGTTTTTTTGTTAAATCACAACTCACTAATTACAACCCACTGCAGGTGTTTTATTGCATGAACAACTCTTAACTCTTAAAAAGGAAAAGAAGCTATTCCAAAACGGCAAAATTTTAAGAGATTTGAAGGCAATGTGTCCCTGTAACTCCTAATTGAAAATGAAAAAGAAAGGGAAACTTAGGCCTTCTGGTTGTCTAGAGTAATGTTTTTCAGTTGGGTCAATTTAGAAAAAACCCGATCACTTTCCGTGTCGGAAAGTTTAATACTAAACTAAAACTGTTTTGAACATTTCTCAACGTTGAATGCTGTAGTTTTGTAATACCAAGCAATTTTTTTTCTTCTTTTTTCTGCTCAATGTATTTTGTAGACAAAGTATAATACTGGTAGGAATTGAAACAAGAAAGTTGATTTTGATTAGTTTCACTCTGAAAGCTCAGTGATTATCAGATTATCAAGTTCAAGACCAGTAAATTTATACAAATAAAATGATTAATATTCAGCGTTTATTAGACGCGTTTACATTGTACATGTATTACAGGGCCTTACACATTACTACCTTCGTTCATTGGGCTTACAAGTAAGTTTTCCTGAAACCATCTCAACTTCTTTGGAGTATGCAGTCACCAACAGCCAAATTGATGCACAGTTTGCTAATAATTCACATTACAGTCTTTACCCTAGCAGGTACCATTTACATGTACTCCTGGGTGATAAGAAGCAATTATAGTTCAATGTCTTGCCCATCAAGAACACAAGTGTCACAAGCGGGATTCGAACCCACACTCTGACGATTCAGCCATTAGAAATTGAGTTCAATGCTCTAGACCGGTCGGCCATGTCACTCATGTTACGCTACCAGAACCAACCCTCCAGAGCAGGGTTGTACCATAGAGCAAGGACTACTGTGTACATTGAAGCTAGAAACACTTGAGTGTCACAAGCAGGATTCGAACCCATACTCTGACGACTCAGCCATCAGAAATTGAGTTCAATGCTCTAGACCGGTCGGCCATGTCACTCATGCTACGCTACCAGTACCAACCCTCCAGAACAGGGTTGTACCATAGAGCAAGGACCACTGTGTACATTGAAGCTAGAAACACTTGAGTGTCACAAGCGGGATTCGAACCCACACTCTGACGACTCAGCCATCAGATAGTGAGTTCAATACTCTAGACCGGTCGGCCATGTCACTCATGCTACGCTACCAGTACCAACCCTCCAGAGCATTGTTGATTTGTGTAGCTAGAAATATATGAGTACATGTAATAGAGTGCCAGCTGCTAACTTTTTTGTTCTATCGCAGTGTGCACAAGACGCGCCACACGCGCACATTTGTTATCATGGTTATGGCCAGTTAGTTAAACAAACAAGTATATAATGTGTAACATACATGCAATTCATTAATTTAGTAGAGTAAAGACATACTAAACTATATGTGATTACCTTGATGGACATGAAACTTGAACTTGTAACAGGTCTTCTCTCCTTCGACTTGGTACTGAAAAATGCTGTAATATTTTTCTGCCAAGACATTTTGACCTTAAAAGACTATTCAAAGGAAACACGTGATACGTTAAACCAACTTTTTCATTTGGGTAAATGCGACTTGGCTGATTTCTTGGGTCGTAGCAGGGTCATTTACGCGTACCAGAACTCAATATTACATACACCCTGTACTTCCGTGTTTGTAATGAACAAGTAGGCTACAGTGTTTTAAATTGCACTTTTCTCTGGATGCATACAACAGACCTTATGCATTGATGTCATCCAGCCACCATCTTAGAGGTAAAACGATGATAAAACAGGCGAGGGCCCCCTACTAGAATGACGTCGTGTGCATAAGGTCTATTCTTGCTGACGCCAGTGTGTCATACACATGGACGTGTTTTGTTGAATAGATTAAAATAGGAAAATGCACAATCGTAAAAAGTACAAATGATAGAAAGTTTTGCAATATTCCATTAAATCATGCTGTATTCAGAATTTTGCAGTAAAATTTATTGTTGATTACCACCCTATTTTTATTTTGTGCCAGTCAGTAATATGAACATGTATGTAGTGCTACTCGGTCCAGAAGGTGTAGTATACATGTAGCTCCATTTACATACATTGTACAACCCTGTACCTAGCTCCATTTACATACATTGTACAACCCTGCACCTAGCTCCATGTACGTACATTGTACAACCCTGTACCTAGCTCCATTTACATACATTGTACAACCCTGCACCTAGCTCCATGTACGTACATTGTACAACCCTGTACCTAGCTCCATTTACATACATTGTACAACCCTGCACCTAGCTCCATGTACGTACATTGTACAACCCTGTACCTAGCTCCATTTACATACATTGTACAACCCTGCACCTAGCTCCATGTACGTACATTGTACAACCCTGTACCTAGCTCCATTTACATACATTGTACAACCCTGCACCTAGCTCCATGTACGTACATTGTACAACCCTGCACCTAGCTCCATGTACGTACATTGTACAACCCTGCGCCTAGCTCCATTTACATACATTGTACAACCCTGCACCTAGCTCCATGTACGTACATTGTACAACCCTGTACCTAGCTCCATTTACATACATTGTACAACCCTGCACCTAGCTCCATGTACATTGTACAACCCTGCACCTAGCTCCATGTACATTGTACAACCCTGCACCTAGCTCCATGTACGTACATTGTACAACCCTGTACCTAGCTCCATGTACGTACATTGTACAACCCTGCACCTAGCTCCATGTACGTACATTGTACAACCCTGTACCTAGCTCCATTTACATACATTGTACAACCCTGCACCTAGCTCCATGTACATTGTACAACCCTGCACCTAGCTCCATGTACATTGTACAACCCTGCACCTAGCTCCATGTACGTACATTGTACAACCCTGCACCTAGCTCCATGTACGTACATTGTACAACCCTGTACCTAGCTCCATGTACGTACATTGTACAACCCTGCGCCTAGCTCCATGTACGTACATTGTACAACCCTGCACCTAGCTCCATGTACGTACATTGTACAACCCTGCATCTAGCTCCATGTACGTACATTGTACAACCCTGCACCTAGCTCCATGTACGTACATTGTACAACCCTGCGCCTAGCTCCATGTACGTACATTGTACAACCCTGCACCTAGCTCCATGTACGTACATTGTACAACCCTGTACCTAGCTCCATGTACGTACATTGTACAACCCTGTACCTAGCTCCATGTACGTACATTGTACAACCCTGCACCTAGCTCCATGTACAATGTACAACCCTTCACCTACACTGTAGCTACATGTACGTACAACCCTGCACCTACATGTAGCTCCGTACGTACAACCCTGCACCTACATGTAGCTCCGTACGTACAACCCTGCACCTGTAGCTCTACATATCCATACACCCCTGTGCCTAGCTCCATGTACATACAACCCTGCCCCAAAGAAATATTTCCCTGTGACAGTAAATTCTGTCAAAGTTGAGGGAATATCATGTGAAGACCCCACAGATCTTCAGTATGTTACCTTTTACTTCAATCAAAGTATATGTAAGCTCAATGTGAACATTGTGACAAATGAGTAGGGAACCAAACCACTGGGTTAAAAGCATGGCCCGACTCTTTTTAAAACTGCGGTGTTAGCTTAGGTTTCAGCATGTTACTGTAGGTGTATGGGAACTTTTTAGTTCAGGGGGGGGGGCAGAGGGGTTGATTTGCACAAAATTTACTCCAAGATAAAAACACAAGTGATAATTTCTAAAAAAAAAAAAAAAAAAAGTCCCTTTTTTCCCCTTTCTTCTTCTTGCTTTGCCTGAATTTTCCCCCACTGTTTTGCCCAATTTGTGGGAAGCAACTGCCCCCTGGCTTTTGCACCTATGGTTTCCAGCTTAGTCTCTCTAAGTAATTTGGGAATTGTGCGCATTCAGCGCTGGGCTTCCAATAGCCAAAGAGTGGTTTTGAAAATGGCCTACGTACATGAACATGTAAATGTACATCACACATCAGTTAGGACTACACATGTTGACGTTTTGTAATGTAAACTGTAAAAGAATGCAAGTTACAGACTTGAAATGTGAATTTGCAAAAGTTTCTTAATTGGAAAACACTTGTTTTTTCCTCTTATAAATGTCAGTTTATTGGAGTCGGACAAATTTGCTGATTTAGATTTTTGTCAATACTTCCCAAGCCTTCTAAACATTGTTGTATAAGCCGTCCAGAATATAAGCTAGGAGCATTTTATTTGTTTTGAAAATCAGCGGAAAGCCACAGCAAATGTTCCAAAAATTGTGTCACATTTGACCTTCATGTGGAATTAATTTAGCTCCTTTAAAAATGTTCCCATTGATTTTGAAAACTCTTCAAGATTTAGAAAACAGAAACAGATTTGTAGTGAGTTTTTAGCACTGAGGACATTGGGGCAGTTTTTCCATTGTACATGTATAGACCGTACATTTATTGTTAGGGACCAACTTCCCAATTGAAACATGGTGAATCAGTTTTCTGTGCACCAACAAGGAAGTTTCAAAATCAATCCCTTACACCTCAACTTTTAAAAGTATCAAAACTGGAGTTTGTAAAATAACAGAGGGACGCTTGTGGTGAAATTTATGGTGGTGCTTCAACAAGGAAATAGCATTTCTTTCATCTCGACTTTGGCATATCTTTTGTTGTCTGGAGTCGGTAAACAAACAAAGTACCTGAGAACATTTTTTTTAAACCATATTTCCTGGATCGTGACCTCCCCTAAAAAGAATTTATTTTGTTTCTCCTGTCGCCCATTTATTTTTGTCGAGAAAAGTCCTCAAATAAGAAGTTGAAGCTTTGAGTTCATGCTTGAAAAGCGGAAAAGGAAAGGCTGTTTATAAAATAGAATTGTCTAAATTGTCCAACACTTACATGTATAATGTTTATTGGTGATGACCAGTGTAGAGCATATGATGGTTTCTGTAAACCTAACAAAAGTATAGGCATACTTCTGCAAAGGTTACATGACACCATACACCAAAGTCACGACCCTAAAAAAAAACAATCTCAAATCCCAAGGTCCATCGAGAAACAACTGTCATCATTCTAAATATAAATTAAAAGAAACACTCAAAAAGAAAAGAAATTGTCTCGGAGGCGGAAACAGGAAACATAAATCTAATTCGTCCGGGCCAACACAAATAGAATTCTCCCCCAATTAGTTGACATCATAGCACGGCCCTGGTATTCTGGCTGGTTGTTTTTCTTGCATTGTATCCAGAAGTGTTGCCAAACTTGTGGGAACATATTTTTTGGCAATGAAGTTAAAAAATCAATTGATCCTGTTGAGAAATCAGTGATGTATGAAACATGAACTTTTGCTGTATATGGTGCTTTTGTCAGAATTTCCACAATGGTATGATTGGTCTGGTGATTTTCATAAAGGTGTTTTGACACAGTATGTGGGTAATGTGTTTTTTCCTTGACTACATCGTATACCTTTTAGACAGTTTGCAGGCCTTGAACTTTGCTGTTGGAGGGGCACAGCAGTTTTCCTCTGGTAAAGGGCACTTCTATGAGAAAAGTTGCATTGGAACTTTGTAAAGGGCACCAAAGCAATAAGCACAGGGCACCGCGGCAATGGCTGTGGGTGCCATGGGTTTAAATCAGAGGACTGCAAAGCCTGTTTTTGACTGGTTTTTGGCCTTACATGTTGGTCCTGACAACTTCATCTGTGTTCTGAGTTTCAGACTCGGCCTCATACTGTGGAGGTTTCACAGGCCTGGAATTACACAGCTCAGTTGCCCTGGTCTTGGCCTTGGTGCCCCTTCAAAAGTTTCCCACAGACTTTGTGATTTTCCAAAGGAAGTGCCCTTTGCAAAATGAAAATGGCCTTGCCCTCTCAAAGATGAAATCCAAGCGCGGTCTCCAGAAACATGTATGCCTCACATCAGAACATAACATGAAGCACTAAAATCAAGTAATTTTTTCTTAAACTTAGCGATGATTTGTCTTTAAAAATTAAGGGGAAAAAGTCAGGATTTCGGGATTTGAAGTTGCTTCTCATCACCATAACTCTCAGTTGTCTTGTGGATTTTTGTGTGGGTGGGGGGGGGGGAATTCAGCTTAACAATTTATTTTTCTTTCCTTTTTTCAATTTGTTTTTCCTCTGGTGACACTACCTTAAAAATATCAGAAATTTAAACAAGTTGTAGCACCCCACCCAACCTCACCAACCCAACCCAACCCACCCCCTGTCTTGCATGTGTACATTCTTTTTGAACTCGAAAATGTTGAGAGAACATACATTGTGGACAGACCTTACAATCCCATACATTCAGTAATATTTATTTGCAATAACAACGATGCAATATTATCTTTAATTTGTAACCAATTTACATACACCAACAACAGGTGGTACCTTGCATAATTTTCATTGTGTATTTATTGCAGTATGGTGTAGGGGGCGGGGAGTGGGGGTTTGGGGGCTGCTCTGGAGTATACTTTGTACTGTTCAGGTGTAATTTAGGGATAGTCCCAAGTTATAACCGATGTCTGACATGTCTGAAGTCCAAGTACATGTAAACACCTATTCAAAATGTCTGACAGGTGTTGAATACCTGGCTTAGCTTCATGACAAATGCACAAGGAAGTGACATACTGTTTTTTCACAACAACTGTTGTACAGTTTGTGGTGTAAAGAAATGTGTTTGTACATATGTAGTTGTAAACATTCCTTACATATAATATGGAAAATACACAATGAACAGGGTATAATATGAAAATTCCCTACTTTTGAAAAGTATTTTCAGATTTATAAATCTGTACTTTTTTTTGTTTTTGCCCAGTCATCCTGAATTTCAGTTTTAATTGTTGAAATTCTTTGGAAATAATTTCTCTATATATAATTTTAAAAAAACACCAGCTCTTATTTTTTGGCAACTTACATGTATGTACATGTATGTCATGTATGTACATGTATGCAACATCTGTATCTGGTGTATGTACATAGACACTTCAGTTCCTTGGCTGTTCAATATTTTGTGTACAGTACAATTTACACGTTGTATACACTGGGGAGGGTAGTGCCGGCTTGCCCCTTTGGGCGTAATCGGTACCCAGTGGCATTCAGTGAAACCCACATGGGCGCGAGAACATACTGGGTTCCAATTCCCTGCCCGGCCTGGGTCCGTTCTATAGTGGGTATAATACTTTTTTTAGTACATCTGTAATGCAAAATGTTCACTGGTCATGTTGGTGTTGTCATCACTGTAATGGTAGACTTTTGAAACGCTGGGGGCAGCAGACACAACGCTCCTTTTTGACAGTTCTAAGCATGCGCGCACATACTCAGTACTGCGTGTGTAGTTCTGAGCGTGCGTACTACTGGAAAGAACCGTGAAAAAGGACAGTTCAAAAGTTTCCCATTGAGTACATGATACAGTGTATGTAGTGTAAAGGACCCACAGTGGGTCATTAATATGAGATAATGACTCATTTACAAAGTCCAGTAATGCAGTCTCTTTAATTGTCAGATTCTTGTGTAAATTCTATTCAAAACAGTGAGAAGGACAATTTACATGATTTAGTGTAAATTTTTAAATTTATTTTTGTTTGTTCAACTGTTCAAGGGGAAATCATTTCCCCCAAACTGACATGTACATTATGATACGCTTTAAATACAACCTTGAAAGTTTATGTAATTACGCAACATCAAAAATCAATAATAGTATTAATAATAAAAAGACATCTATAAAGCGCAAAACAATAGCAGATTACAAAGAGTAACAAAAAGTAAGTCAGAACCAGCCGAAATTAACAAAGCAAAGTATTACACAGCTAAAATGACACAATCAAAAGTACATGGTTCATCATGATACATGCTAAAGCTCATAAATCTTGATATTTACAACTTTAGTGGTTGGAGGGAACAGCGCCCTCAACTGTGACCTTTTTTTCATCATCAGGTCATATTTTGAGTGAAATAAATGCATTTAGTTCCTTCTTTTAGACTTTTGTTATTTTCCCCCCATCTCCGTTTTATGTACTCTACATGTACATGTACATGTACAGTGCATACTATATGTACATGTACATGTACATGTATGATACATATTTCGTGTAGTGAAGTATTTGCAAATTAGAATGGTGGATTTGTGTATGCATGTTCCAATCTACATGTATGTATCAACCTGACCAACAAGTTTAATAAAAGATTACTAAACTTAAAAAATGTAGTATAATTAAAAAACATACAAGATTTGAAAGTTTGCATGTTGGGAATACAGTGCCGTGACACAGTGTGGTTTCAGGCCTCGATCTTAAGAAAAACGGGGGCAGGCCTCTGCTGGCCAAATCAGAGAAATTGTACAAGGGCATGCTGGCCAAGTTGGTAGTGACAGTCAAATTTTTCTGAAGGGCATGCTGGCTAACTCGGCAGGGCATGAGGCCACGCAATGGCCTCGGTGGCCTCGGTTAAGATCAAGGCCTGTGGTTTACATCTCTTTTGAGTATATATGTGGTTCCGAAGGAATCGGTTGACATTTCAAAACATAGAGAGTACATGTACGTGTGTACATGTACTTCGAACATTATTAAGAAGTCAAAAACAGCGCCCTAACAATCTAGGAAGTTTGTGATCACATCAGAAGACATTAGAGTACATTTAAAAATAATCGGCTCTTACATGTACATGTTCGTATAGCACAATATTCCAAAGTATGATTATTGCGCTTCGAACATTATTACCCCTGGTCACTGGGCCAATTGTGTCATTCCTTTACCATTTGCCGCCAGGATCTTTTTTATTTCCCCGCCCTCCTAGCGGGATTCTTTTGGCGGAATTGCCGGAATCATTTTTCTTTGAGACTACCGCTGGCACGAAGAAACCAAGAGCCAAGAGAACAAAAATTCTTTTCATTGTTTTCGCGACCGAGAAAATGTCAAATTCATGCACCGTGAATTGCAAAACATCGGCGATTCCCTACGTCTTAGTACATATAAACAAAGGTGAAAGCCTCTCAATGTATCGTAATCCTCTTCTCATAACAAAAGAACAGGGGTCTGGAGTCATGGATTACACAGTAACCCACGTAAAAAGGGAGAATTTCAGCATAATTTCAGTACCCTATGTCCCCTGTGTGGTTGAAACGAAGCGTTGCACTGTGAGAACATGCAGTGTGCATGCATCGAAGTGGAATGTCCGGGCGAACTTCATTCCGGTCTGCCGATTTCACACGTTAGCCACAGAGATGGTTATTTATGTTATGGTAGCCAGACCTGGAATTACATGAAGGCCACGGCAGCCATTGCCTCCGTTGCCCTGGGTCTTGGCCTTGGTGCCCCGTCAAAAGTTTCCCATAGACTTCAAGATTTTCCAATAGCAGTGCCCTTTTCAAACTAAAAATGGCCTTGCCCTCTCAAAGATGAAATTCCAGGGCTTGGCAGTATCACTTCAACTGAGGTATTGTAATGATGTTTTTTTTCTTTCTTGTCTTTCTTTTCTTTTCTTCTGAATACTATGGATGGCTCTTCTACATGCAGCTCTACCACCTGGTGAAGGTAATTATAATCAATATCACCTGTCAATTAAAACCTAGATGTATTTTGATATGATTGTTTAATAAGGGAATAAAAGTGTGGTGAAGAGGTTTTCAACTACATGTACCTGTACATGTTGTTGTTTAAACATGAGGAATGGTTCTTGATAGTTTTACCAAGACGAAGTCGAGGTAAAACTATGGAGAATCAGGCCTCACTGTGTTTAAACAACTTGTTGAAAACCGATTCAACACACTTTTATTCCCATTCATAAATATTTTTCTGTTAAAAACATCCAAAAATCTTTAAAAGTTGAGAACAAATCTGACAGCTCTCCTCGACCTGAGTCTTGGTTTAATTTCTATCCATGTTGAGCGCCTCGCGCATGTTTAAAAAGATGCACCTGCATGTTTTAAAATCGTGCAAGCCACATATGCGTGCTACCATCTACCTCTATGGGGTAACCAATTTAAATTGGGCCGTGCAATTTGCACGCTCTGCGCAATGGTCTGATAGCGCCCTCTTTTGACTCAGTCCATGTTCAAACACTTTGTTTTGTGTCTATACCGCATGATTAAACATGGCCAATTGTCTAATTGTTCATTTTTTTTCTGCTTAAAGACTTTGGGTCCAGATGTCACATCCTGACATCCGTCTTTTTCTCATCTTAAAAAGTAGTTTAACATTTTTAAATAGCCAAGTTTGTTATTGATTTGAAACAGATATCACCATTGAGTTTAACAAGGACATGGGCACAGTCGAAGTTTCTGGTTTGAAAGGCGGATGCATTCAGTTGGAGGTGAAGTATGAAGGCAGCTCAGACTGGACAGAGTGTGGAGAATGTATCACAGCTGACACTGATGAATTGATGCTAGCAGCCTGGTGTCCACAACCAAAGAAACGAAGACGACGGGCTGCAGGGGATGTGGAGGATATGCAAGCAAAGTTTTGCCAAGGGAGCGGCACTAGTAAAGTCTGTAGTGATCCCGCTGCTGTTAAGGAGGGTAAGTCAAAAAGGGTTGTTTGTTGTCATCAGGTACCATAGCAACCAAACAGCTTAATATACTAATAACCCTGACAATCACAGTGATATGGCAGTTAGCATTTTTGACCAAGTCTTTTTCAATTAGACAAAATGTAAAGTCCTACATACATTGGGTAATGTCATGAATTACATTCAGATGCAACTCCATCTCACATTATGTTAAAGACAGGCTCCAAGGTCAAATTCAGTTTTCTGATACACTCAGTTTTTTTCAATACAGTCTAGATAGAGTTCATATGAAAGTGGAAAACATCAAAAGTCTCTAACCTCACGTTCAAATGGTGTAAAATGACATTTTGTTCAATGTTCTTTCAGAGCGAGATTTGAAACATGACATCAGTAGATACTAACAACAAATCTGTAGATTCTGAAGAGTTTGTGTCAGTCAAAAGGTCAATATCGAAGAAATTCAAGAATTAACTTAAAAAGCAAATCCTGTACGGCAATTTAGAGACCCTTATTTTAAATGTGGCGTCATTGGACATTATTTAGATTTGAAACAATACATCAGTAGATATTAACACCAAATCTGTAGATTCTGAAGAGTTTGTGTCAGTCAAAAGGTCAATATCGAGGAAATTCAAGAATTAACTTAAAAAGCAAATCCTGTACGGCAATTTAGAGACCCTTATTTTAAATGTGGCGTCATTGGACGTTATTTAGATTTGAAACATGACATCAGTAGATATTAACACCAAATCTGTAGATTCTGAAGAGTTTGTGTCAGTCAAAAGGTCAATATCGAGGAAATTCAAGAATTAACTTAAAAAGCAAATCCTGTTCGGCAATTTAGAGACCCTTATTTTAAATGTGGCGTCATTGGACGTTATTTAGATTTGAAACATGACATCAGTAGATAGTAACACCAAATCTGTAGATTCTGAAGAGTTTGTGTCAGTCAAAAGGTCAATATCGAAGAAATTCAAGAATAACTTAAAAAGCAAATCCTGTACGACAACTTAGAGACCCTTATTTTAAATGTGGAGTTATTGGACGTTATTTAGTTTTGACATAATTCGCACTGGAAGGGTATCAAACACAAGGGCATTTTAACGTTAAAGATCCAAAATTAGTTTTTATCTCATGTGAGACAGAAAACTAAAACTAAAGGAATGCGTAAAAAAATGCTGAATGCACTTTTTTACCGTTTTCTCACAAATGAAACAACGAAATGAGCCGACATTTTCACAGGTTGGTTTTATTACATATATTTTGATTCGTGCAAAGAATGGAAGCATTTACATGTAGTGTGTAGATTGGGTCTTAATGCAGTCTTCCACCTGCAGTATTTATTCCACCTGCAGTGCCCAGCAATCCAGGAGTTTCAAATACAGCCGATGCAGGAATCATAGCGGGAGGTGTAGTAGGGGGTATATTTCTCTTAGTTATCATCGCTGGCCTCATTGTGTATCTGAGGAAGACATCCCCGCACCAACCCAAGCCTACATATACAGGTACGTGGAGCTTTGAAGTATGCGTGATTGATAGGGGGACTGAGCTGTGGAGGTATGGTAGCAGTGGCGTGAATGCAGCTAGGGCTTGTGACGCTGGGGACCAAAGTTAGAGGAGGCCTGGAATAGACCTTTGCCATGAAATTTGTAAATTGCACATCTCGCGTGCGCACTAACAGTACTGGTGGGCAAAATAAGGGATCATCCGGCCTTTTTGCGTAGGGCTAATGGTAGCGTGACGCGTACATGTTCGTGCGTCTGCCTAGTGCACAATTCTATGGCATTTGCCCACCTATAATGTATGTACGCATGCGTGAATGTATGAGCGTATTTCATGGGAAAGGCTTATCACACGGAGGGCATCAAGGCCATGTCCTCTGCTGCCCTGGTCTTGGCCTTGGTGCGTGCCCCTTCAAAAGTTTCCCATAGACCTTCCAACTTTCCCAAAGATTTTCCAATGGAAGAAACCTCTATGCTTCATTCTTGAGCGTACATGCAAAAGAGCATGGGGCACTCAAAATATGAAAATGTACACCCACAAAAGAAAATCGTAAAAAAGGTCAATGGAGGCATGAAGTCACTTGTCTGTTAGATTTGAATGATATCTGGTACAATGACTTGCTTAGTTGCAAATGAATGCTCAATTGGAATTCCTCAGACTAAATCCAGTGTTGCTATGTCACATGCTAGCGGGCAAGTTTTTGTATAGTTACTTATCCTGCAGTACGCCATAATCCTTCAATCAGATTCATCAACGGGGAGTGTGGTAATAAACCATATTATACTCCCAGTAGTCTATATTGCACTCTGTGGAAATTATAGCGTGTCTGCGTTTTATATCCCACGAGAATGAAGGCTGAGTTGGATATGGGACGTAGAAGTACTGTATTTTCCCATATTCCACTTGCGCTTGTGTGATAACTTATAATGTACAGACGGTACTGCAACCCAATTACCAACGAGATACCCTACACCATTGTGTGACAAGCACTGTATACTCGGTGCTTCTCAAGTCCTGAGGAGAAAAAAATCCACAGTCGTACTACTCGGATGAGATTCGAACCTGCAACCCCCTGCAATTTAGAGCTGGGGTGGATTTCTCAAAACTAGTCCTAACTTAGGATTAGTCCAAACTTATGACTAGTCCTGTAAGTACTAGTTACTCGTCCTAACTCGAGATAAGACTAGTCCTAGCACTTTGTGAAATTCTCCCCAGATAACTTAGGTAACCACTAAACCAACATGCTCGCTGACATAGTGATAGTGACAACTTAACATTAAGGAATCAGGTGCTGGCCCATTGCCTTGAATAAACACTTGTTTTTGAATTTTTTAATTGAATGATAATCCTGAATCTCTCTTCGTGTATGTTGTATTGCAGATACCAGCAGCATAGAGCTTGCAACGTAAGTTTTGTTTTTAATTTATCATTATTTTGAAGAAATCTTGCTGGTAATGAAACCATGGGGTCCCCATAAATGTGATGAGTGACTAGCACTTTTGGAGAGACCAGCACTAGTATTTTTTTGATAATTTGTTGATTTAATTATTCTTGTTTTTCAGCGATAACTTTGGGCAGAATGGACAAGTTAATGAAGCACTACAAGGCAGTGGTAAGTTTCCCTCAAATGTGAAACTCATTTCCTAAAAACTTTTTGGGATTTGTTTTGAAGTCAAGTTTTGTTGGTCATTATTTTTCAATCAGTTGATTTGTAATTATCTAAATACATGAATTGCTTGACGGTGATCTTAATATCTCAGTCTGATCTTGTGTCATTCAGCAAGACACTTAACCATTTTTGCTTGGGATGGGACGTAAAGCCGTAGGTCTTGTGTGTTGCGTATGGACGTATAGAACCCAGTACACTTATCGTAAAGAGAAGGAGAGAAGGGGCTTGTTTCTAGCATGGTCTGGCAGCAATACATGCCACCTTACCTTGTATCCCTCTCAAGGTGTTGTATTATGGTTGCTTCGTCTCATAAAATCATTAATAACAAACTCCACCAGATTTTTGTTATTGTTTAATGCAGTGCCCTTTTATCAGGGAGACTGGCCTCCCCCCCCCCCCTCCCAATCATCCGCTGATGAGCCCAAAGTTTGAAGCCCTAAATGTGTGAATTTGGATTGAATTTCATTGGGGCTATTGAGGCAGTTGCCTTTCTCTTGACCAGAGAGTGGCCCATTACAATAGTCCTGTAATGTTCTGATTTCTTAATGGCAGTGCCCTTCTATCAGGGAGACTGACCTTGCCCCCCCCCCCCCCCCCCCCCCGCCCCTCTCCGTCACCTGCTTATTATGTGCCCAAGATTTCAAACCCTAAATGTGTGAATTTGGAAAGAATGTTCTTGGGGCAGTTGCCCGCCTTGCTTTGGTCTTTACTGTCGCGGCCCATTAAAAATATTGCAGTAAAATTTCGCAACTTTTGCAACCCAATTGAATATTTGTTGTTACTATTGAGGACCTTCATTTATTTTTACAGTACATCATTGTGAAATCACTCTAATGTTGTTTTTGGCAACCCAACTGAATATTTGTTATAAACAATGAATAATAAGAATAATAATGTAACCACAACAATAGTTTTTAAAAGTGAACTGATGTCATCGGCATGAGAAGTGTGGGAAACTTTGCAGTGGGTGGATCTCTTGGCAAGTCGGAGCTACACAAGTTTTCAAACAGCCTCTTCATATTTATTATTCCTTGGTTAGAACCGGTTTCACTTGACTACATTTCCGTGTTGCATTACAGGGATTCGAGTGTACATTTCCTTGTTATAAATGCTTGGGAATGTTTGTACACACCTATGTACACATTACTCATGCCAACTTCCTCTTCGATAACGAAAGCAAGAATGCTGGGGCCTTCTCTCTGGAGGGTTCGTAAGAAATGTTACATTAGGTCGGTAGAGTCAGCTGCCAAACATTACGCAGTTTTTTCCTTGTAACTATTTTTATACAGTAAAATTCCCTTAACATTAACAGTGCCAGAAACTAGGTCAGTTAAAGGGTTGTACACATTAGCTAAACATTGGTAAGAGTGTCGCAGCCGAACGGGCTAGTCCTCCAAACTTAAATTCTGTAGTTTACAGCATGTGGGTTCGAATCCCGGCCTGGCCAGTCTTGACACTTGTGTGCTTGAGCACGACACTTTACCACAATTGCTTTGTCCTTCGGATGGGACATTAAGCCATAGGTCCCTTAGCATGGGCAGTGCATGTAAAAGAACCCAGAAAACTTATAGTGGAAGAGTAGGGGTTTACCCCGGTGTTTCTGGTTCAGATAACAAGTATCTTTATCTCGGGTTTCCTCAGGCTTCCGAGCTACAGTGATTAAGATCACTTATGAGGCACCCTTGGTTTCATTACCAGAAATTAACAACACTAATAATAATTGAAAATATAAATGTCTACAGATTACTAATAACTAACATGATATAAAGATGGTCATGGTGTGAAACTTCCCTTGAAAATGAAATAATATGTTTGCCTGAAATTCTACAGTTCTTGAGAAATTAGTCAAACAAAAAGTTTTGATCTCGCGAGAGAAACTCAACGTTCTGAAACAGTGGAAACATTTAAACGGTTTGCTCACTGATTCCAGTTGACCAAGTGAGCCTAAATAGACCTTTATCATGCTGCAACTATCTTGGTCATGTTCCTGTATCTAATAACAGTAATATATGCTAATATTCATTGTACAAAAAGGAACCAGACAATTTGCCCTTCCAGCCTCGGTTTGGTTACATTGGTTTGAATGGAAGAAAATCAAGATAGCCGCACAATAATAAAGGTCCATTTTCACAGGTTTGTTGTTTTGTGTTTTTGTTGGTTCTCATGAACTGCAGATACCAGTCTATGATACTTATAAATGTACATGTTCTACAAGTTAACGATTGTACATATGTACAAGTAAAATGCATGGAAAAGGTAAAGTTGAATTCGGAGAACAATAACTTAACTGTTGATGTTTTTCTTTAAAGTAAGTCAAATCATCTCAGTTCAATTCAGATTGTTTTATCTGTCATGACCAGCATAACAAGTGCTTTCATGTTCTGTACCTTACAAGTAATAACAATAAACCATTCATAAACAGGAAATAAGTACACTGAAAAGTACAGAGTATGAACTGGTATAAACTCACTGTAATTTTTAAAATGTGAAATAAATTGCAATTAATCTTTAAGAAAACCAAGTAAATTTATGGGTGAACAAAGGAAAATTGACTGGAACAGGATTTGAACCTGCGACCTCTGGTTTTACAGGCTGGTGCTTTACCGACTGAGCTAACTAGCTATTCTGATGTCCATTGTTGCTCTCCCACAACTGAGTTGTGACCTTTTTTTCAATAATTCCTTCACATTTAGTCAAATCCAGACAATGGATTAAGAAGTATTTGATTGGTGTACAATGTAGGGTGCATGGCCAAAGAAACAAACAAACAAACAAACAAACAAACAAACAAAATATATTGTTTACTGAGCTTTCCCTAAATTCTTCCTTCAACTCTTTTTTGATGCGATTAAATGCTTTAATAAACTGAGTCAAAAATAAACGATGGATTTTGGAGTATATACATTTGATTGTTAGGTGCACGACCAAACAAACAAATTACCGCATTTTCCTAAGCTTTCCCTTATCTTTCTTTAACCTTTTTCTTATGGGTGCTTATCAACCTTGTTCCCATGGGTGCTTGATCTCAACATGCCTTTTTTCCCCAGCATGCTTTGCTCACATGTAATCCCTGGAATTGGCTAACTTAAAAGTGCAAATATATGGCATATGCAAATAAGGCCTGTGTGCGATCCACTCTGTAAAGTACGGTAGCCCCCAAAGAGGCATCGGGTCATAGAGCAACTGGTCCCCTCTCATTCTTGTTTGATCTTGTGAAATGCTAAAGTGTATAGAGTTTAGGGCGAGTGCGTAAAGCATGATTTATTTGAAGGTGGGATCATGTCAAAACACTTGTATCAAGGCGTGCGCTTGCTACATTTAAATCGACCTACAAGCATGACAAGTGCTTGAAGGTTTCAAGGGGCGTTTGGTCAAAGAGTCACTTTCGGGAGCCAATCAGTGTTGTTTGTTTGAGCTTCCCTTCCAGGGGTTCGTGTAGAGAGGAATCGATACGGTGAGTTGCCCACGGTAGCGAGGCCGGGTTGTTTAACTATTTGTTGATGGCTGTCGTAACCTTACCTGAGCAACTGTTTGCCCGTGTGACCTTTCCTTCACAGCTCAGTCTAACAGAGGTCGAAGGGGTTCAAGAGAAGCATGGCAACAGAAACGACTATCAAAACCTGGCCCTCAAGGTGTGGTCACAGACTGACTCTCTAAATTTAAAAATACTAACCCTTGAATGCCCCCCATAAAACACTTGCTGCCCCTTTAACCTTTCAAGCATCCTAAAACACCAGCCAGATGCTGGACCTCAAGGCATTGTCACTGACCTAAACTCGGCCCGATAGAGTATTGCTAACACCAGTATAGTGCAAACCTCCCGAAACACCTGCTGCCCCTTTAACCTTTCCAGCATCCTAAAACACCAGCCAGATGCTGGACCTCAGGGCTTGGTCACTGACCTAAACTCGGCCTGATAGAGTATTGCTAACACCAGTATAGTGCAAACCTCCCGAAACACCTGCTGCCCCTTTAACCTTTCCAGCATCCAAAAACACCAGCCAGATGCTGGACCTCAGGGCTTGGTCACTGACCTAAACTCCTCCCTGCACTGCCCTGTGGAGTATTGCTAACCCCATTAGTGCCCTCTCCGACATTGAAAAACACTCATCCAGATTTCCAAAAGTCACTTTCCAGGGCTTGACCAAAAGGCATGGTTGGTCACTTACTTTGCATTAGTACTGCAAGACCCTCCACTAAAAGCTATTTTATGCTAACAATGTAATACTACGTTAACTAGTTTGGATTTTACGTGGGCATATTTTTGTTGATTGTTGAATTTAATTTCCAATTGTTTTACCCTCATGAAACCAAACGTGATTATTATTAAATTGCCTTAAAAAGCCTGTTGGTCGACCCTTGTGCTAAATAAAATTACCCTATTTTCATGCCTGTTACCATAGCCAAGATATTGGCTGAAACTTGGCCAGATTTTGAAATAATTTGCCAGGGCTGGCCAAGAGACGTGATGGTTGGACATTGACCGACCTTCACTTTTATGAACATGTTTCCCCCCCCTCGAGTAATCCATACAGGATACAATGCCCGCAATAACCTAGTATTGCCTTATTTTATCATGAATATTTTCTGGATCGCTTCCAAAATTCTAGTGTGGTAAGGCCACGTGTAAATTTTAGTTGCCAAACATACATGCATGGTGCTTATCTTTTAACAACTTCTGTTACCTTTTGATTAACACTTCTTCTCTTTCTCCCCAAAACAATTTTTGTTTCACATGGAAAAAGGGGAAGTACCTAAATTTGTACACTTCAATATGTTTGAAATTATTTTTAAAATATTCTGTATTTTAAAGGGCCACGTTGCCTTCAAATCTGTTCAAAATTTGCTGTTTGGAATTGCTACTTATCAATTGTTCATGCAATAAAGATCCTACAGCATGTTGGAAGTAGCGAGCATGGATTCAAAAACATACATTTTAGCTGTGGAAGTAAAACCAGCCGAACCACACTCTACATAGAAACATACAGTCCGCTATTTTGTGGATTCACAAATTTGCAATTTCAAGGGACATTTATTTAAGTTATTATATTCCACTTTTAAAATATCTTTCCAACCATATTCATGTCATAACAAATGCTTTTTATAGCCCAAATCCAAAGGCAATGTGCCCCTTTAATCTACTTATCTATTTTTTTTTTAACCACTGTTAATAGCAGTAGTCGTCTACTTAAATGTTTCCATATAATTTGTTTTTCTTCTCTCTATTATATTTAAATGGAATTGATATTCCAACGCTAAACACTCTTTTCTTTAATACTTTTGTGTGTTATCGGCGTTGGCAAAACTCAAATAACTTTTCTGCAGATGGAGTGCCACTGAGAGAGAAATACACTCGGACATCAGGTTATATATCCCTACCTGAACCAGGTGCGCGTCTTCTCCTGTCTGCTTTCCGGCGTGTCTAGTTTTTATTTTTGTTATTTCTTTTCTTTCCTTTTTTGTACACGTATAACGCTTTTTGTTACCACTTATTTGTGCATAGAATTCTAACTACATTGTACATGTACATGAGACACTACAACTACGTAGCTCCATAAATAACAAGCTCTCTGTTAATAAACCTTTTACGATTTAGGCCGGAAATGTATGTGTCCGTTATCCATTAAGCTTAGTGCATTATGCTTAATGCATTATGCGTATTGTGTAAACAAAATGAAAATTGACCCCCATACAACGAGCATACTTCCATGTATTTATACTGTGTAATATGAATACATTGTCAAAAAGCTGTTAAGCTTAAAACATTGCTTAGAACAGTAAAATCTTGCTTGGCAGAAACGGGTTACCAGCCAAAAATACCATGTAATTGTTAGTGACTGGTTCCATGCTATTCTTTTGTTTGCAGAAAAAAATTCTTTTTTTCTGCCTACCAGCTTATTAGTTTCATGCTAGTCTCTGTTGAAAGTGAATGCACTCTGTGTTTAGTGATTGAAATGGATCTAAGAATGAAGCGAAAAGGTTACGGACACATGGATTCCTGGCTGCAAATAGGCTCAACGCCTGGTAGACGGACTTCCCTGGTTTCAAACAAGCCTCACTCTTGAGTTCCTAGTCTGAAGACAGTGCTGCTATGTTACGTGGTTAGAGGGCAAACTTTTGCAAAGTTACAGACATTACTTTGGGGAGCAAATATTCTTTGCTCAAGCTTTACACTCTGAAATCAGCCCCACAGCAAATTGTCATAAACCAGAGGACGGTCGGCCATTTTGTCATTATTTATTTGCCTTTAATAGCCAAGAAACCACCCTAATTCACAGCCCATTGTTTTATTTTGTCACCATGTGTTCCTTTTGCAGATTCTTTTGATAATATATCGAAAAAGAAAGAAAAGAAATTAAAACATCCCCAGATGTCCCCATGGGAGACCTCCTCCATTAAAGATAAAGGTCTGCCTTAAAAATTTCTTTCGCCCCAAACCATACTTATCATCGCAGCTACTCTGTAAATATTTATTGTATACAATGTACACTAGTCATAATAAGTTCTTTTTTCATGAAAATAGTTCACCTTATTCTGATCTTCTGGTATTGCATTCCTCACTCCATTTTCAATTCACTTTAGCCCCCCACCTACTCTCTGAACAACATTGAAAACATTAATGAGCGTTATGTGATAGGCAACCCTGTAGAAAAAATAAAGTGAGTTTTGTTTGTGTGCACGATGGCTAGATTCCAGGTATAGCTCATTATTTTGAATCTTCATCTCCTTGACCAGCTAATGAGGGAAGACGTGCTCATTCGCACAACCTTTTACAAAACAAAAACCAAAGTCGGGGAAACCTGCTTTTGTAGACACCCGGAACGTTTTTACATTTTTTGGAACTCAAGCATACCATCGGCAGATTTCACGATGTATGCATTCCACATTTTATTTGAAAGAGAACACAAAATCCCAGTGCATTTTGTGAGGACGTTTGTTGTCTTTATTTTGTTAATTCATAAGATTCATAGTGACAACGATATTCTCAAAAACAAATTATTCCAAAAAATACTGCGCAGAGGCACAGTGATTTTATTTTTAATACCGAGGTGTTTGTTTTTTAAGTACCGACACAAAACAGTTAAATATTTTTTATTTCCAAAATGCCTTCCCTCCACCGATCTTCTAAAAGGCATTAGTTTAGTGTTAGGTCGGAGATTGGCGGGGGAACCTATCCATGTGCTCAGTGGCACAGCCATTGACAAGGTTTTAGAGTTATACAAGCACAGTGTACTTGAATTTTAGTACTTGGATTGCTGGGCCGTTTTCCCCAAATTGTTTTCCTTACCCCTCCCTCAAGTTTTCCACACACCCCTAGATTTCCCCCACCCACGTGGAGAAAAACCGAAACAAAGCTTAGTTTATTTTCTTGGGTGTGCCTCTCTGTGTAATGTTCATAGTCCAAAAATTCTCTGCACACAATCAATGCACTACTGTATTAAAACTTATCTACAGACAAAATCACTTCTTATTGATTTATTTCAATCTGATTTGCAGTTAACATTTTTACATCTCGCCCATTAGTATGCGCCTGTGTTTGGAACTCACATATTTGATTGCCCCTCCAAACATTTCTTATACACCATGTACACTTATTTGCCCCTAAAAATATCCAGTCTGGCGCCAATGCAGTGTAGTGACCATTTCTTGTATATATCATCTAGTTTGCCAATTAAGGGTCAGTAACAGGTCCTGATCAATATTTTTTTTTTTTTTCTGAGACATTGCAGTACCCCCCCCCCAAAAAAAAAATAAATAAATAAATCCCCTCTCTTGAAGAAGTGCGGTCTGATTGGTAGTAAATCATTGTTATCTTGATTCTGATAATCGGGGACTAGGATTAGCGTGGCTGAAGGATTGGAACAGGGATAAGGATTAGTGTATTGTGAAAGATTGTACTCCTCATCTCTAAACTGCAGATAATCCCCCAAAAATTCCCCAGACAGCCAAAAGTAAACCTGTCATTTACTTTATTTTAATTCTTTGGCCAATACAGTATAAAAGCCGAGGCCGTCCAGGGAAGGACAAAAGTGGAAAAAAACTGTCATAAAAAAAATGTGCCCACCCAGACCTCTTGAAGAAATCTAAAATTTTATGAAGTTATCCTGATGCAAAAGAAATAATAAAAAATACCACGCATGTCACAGAAAAAACAGACATGACCAATATATGAAACAGTCTAGCTTTAGTGGCAAACATTAAGAAAACCAAAGTAGGTGGGCGTCGACCTTGGTAAAAGCAGTGATTTGCTCAGTCTGATTGATTTTCCACTAATTAAATATCTTTGGCAGAGAAACTCGGGGAAATAATTACATTACCCTCTTTTTCACTGAGTTCAAGGAAGAAAAAATGTTGCCAAGGAATACACAGTGTATTTATTGCATTGCTTCATGCTTCTTAGATAAATATACATTTATATTTATACTAATTGGCACGGTTATGTAAACACGTTTCTTTAACTCATCATTCAAAATTAATTTTTTAAACCATTATTTACAATTTTGTTTTTTTTATTAAAGTTTTGAATTACAAAATTAATAATAAGATCATACTGACTTAATCTTTTAAACCATAGTGTACATTCTTTTTTTTTAAATAAAGTTCAGAATTACAAAATTAATATGAAATTCATACCAAACTCATTCATAAATTTTAAAACTGTCATGTAGCAGGACTTTAAAGTCCGAATGCTGTAAGTTAATCTGCTCGGTGCATTTTCATGAAGCTGCTTAAGCAGAAAGTTTTGCTTTACAATTTTCTGCTAAGCAGAAATGTGCAGGAAACCAGTTAAAGATAGTACATGTGGAATGGTAATTTGGCGGGTGACCTGTTTCCAGTAAGCAAAACTCTTCTGTGCTGACCAAGAAATGACTGCTTCCAAATTTTCAGGATTTTTCCCTCCATTTTTCCACAATCATATTTCTGGCTATCTTCACATGAAATTCAGGGGAATTGGCATTTCACACCAAAAGTGAAATTCCTCGTCTGATTTTCCAGTGACTTTGTAGATCATAGAAAATAACTATAACTTCACAAATCAACTGTAA